>RPOG01000712.1:0-251801 GCA_008086565.1 Thalassoma bifasciatum
TTTTTTTTCTCAGGAGGTAGAGCCCATGTCGAAAGAAAGTGACCACATTCACATCATCGCCTTAGCCCAGGCTCTAGACGTATCCATCCTGGTGGAGTACATGGACAGAGGGGAGGGGGGAACTGTCAATCACCACGTCTTTCCTGAAGGTGGAGACCCTCGCATCTTCCTCCTGTATAGACCCGGCCATTACGACATCTTGTACAAATAACACTCCTGGCCAAAGCCCTGCCTCATCCTCCCCCTCCTGCTGAACGCTACAGCGTGGATTTCAAAAAATAACTTCAGCAGCCGCGTGGATGAAACGTACATCTGTGTATGAGATTACACTCATGTATTTGAGAAAAATGAAAATAAAAGTTAAATCACATTACATGCCTCCCTTCCCCCTTTACCCCCAAGTTTACTCCCAGTCATCACAAAATGGTTAATCAAAAAAAAATCTTTGGAACATAGAAGTGACTCCAGGCATTTAGAGTTGTACAGGTTTTTTTTTCTTTTGTGGTTGTAAATGTTATCTACTTGCTTTATGTTGGATTCTTTTCCTTTGTTACACTGCGTTTCATTGAGTTTTATTAAAGGGATTTACATCTTATTTATTGTCATGATTTTCTTACAGAGCTTGAGCTCAGCACTGCAGCTAAATGGACTAAAACTGTCTGAAGTCTAAAAGGTGGCCTCTACAAATACTTTTTATCTTAATTAATGCTCTGAATTTGCATAAAACAAGAAAAGGTTGAAAAAACCTCTTGAGTTTTTTAACTGTGAATGACTCAACCGATTAAAGGCCCAAAGTTGAATGGACAGGTTCCCAAAATATCTGATTATTATATTTTGGTTTAAGTTCTGCCGAGAGCCACACTCCTATGGAAGCCTATTTCCACCAGTGATTAAAAGAAAAAAAAAAAAAAACTAAAGAAAGCCTGAATTTGTTGAGCATTTTCTTGCCCACATTAAGTCAAAATTTTTAAGGTAAAAAGTAACAACTGGTGATAGAAAACATTTAATTGTGAGTTGAGAAATTCAAATTTTGAGATAAAAAGAAATATAACAAATTTTGAGATGAGTCAAAATTTTGAGATAAAGTTTTAAATTATGGGATAAAAATATTTTTTTTATTAAAAAGTCAAAATTTAAATGTAGTCAATTTTTTAAGATAAATGTTAAGAATATTAGAAAAAAATGTTGGAATTTTAAATAAAATGTCAAATTTTAAGATAAAGTCAAAATTCTGAGATGAAAAAGTGAAGTTTTCACATAAACCTGGAAACTTTCAGATGAAGGGTCAAATTTGAGAGATAAAAAAAAATTCTATATTTTATTTCCTTGATCTAACTGTTATGCAAACCTTTGACTCAATGGGCAAAAAAAAGTCTCCACCAGTTTTTCCATGTATATTTTTAAATGTCAGAAATGTACACTAAAGATAATTATCTATAATGGGGAAAAATATGGTAGTTGCTGCGTCATAATAGTGACAGGGAGATACCATAGACTGTATATTTACATACAGTCTATGGGAGATACCAAATATGACGCCTCCATCAAGTGTAGACAGGACACGTAATTGAAGTACATGATGTACCCAATGCATTTTGTCCCCGTTATTACGGTAGTTACTTGTCCCCACCTTGTTTGCACCTGTTTCGCATTCGAAAGATCGTCTAGAACAACAGACGCTTTCTCGCCCCCGTTTTTATGTTCACCCCGTACCCATAATAACAGACAGAGTGAGAGCTCTTACTGTGGTTCACAGCTAAGTCAAAATGTCACCGTTTTCAAAGTCGCTGAGGTTGTCACAGCGTGTAGTTGCAGCATGTGTGCGACAACATTCCTCTCTTACAGGTATGTTTGTCTGAGATTCATGGTTTTGGTTCCAGGGAGTTATTTTGAGAATTGTCCGTACTAGTGTTGAGAATGTTGGTAACACGTGTCAGTGTCAGTGCTGTGAACTAGCTTCTGGCTAACTACACTGTTTTCTGTTTCCTCTGTGTCAGGTGTTAATCTCAGCTCATTGTCTCACCGTGATTTTAGTGATGCTCATTTGACTGTACGTGAAATTCACTTATTCTGCTTTTCATGTTTGGATTATCTGTATTCATTGGAGATTAGTAACGTTAGCGTTGATCTAAAAACGTGCACTAAATACTCAATTCATATAAGTTGAGCAGTTTTATTGTGGACTGGCGTAAGTGTGCATCTCACAGTAGGTTTATGGGTTATTTAACTCCAAAACCATCAACACAACACCTCTCCTTCTATCTGATTTCTGTATTATTTTGGTGTAGCCTATCTAAAACCTTTGAAACTAGTGCTCTGCTTCTGTTTGTCCCATAAGCATCTGGGTCTCTTAAATTTAAATAGGAGAGATTTTGTTGGTGTTAAAGTTAGTAACAACTTAAAGTAACATCTTAGAAGGTGAGGAAATAACGACTAAATTTAATGAGATGTCAGTTAAAGCTCATGTAGGGGGCTTTGGGCACATTTTTCCCATGCACATGAAGTCAACTATGATGGTGACACCTTCACATCAGGATGGAACTGAGCTCACAGGTGTAAAGGATGTTATCATACAAAATTGTAAATTATTGCCACATTTTTGGTTGCACTTATCAGCCGGAGAGACAAAAACATTTGACTGCCAAAACTTATTGCAAATTTGGGGTGAGGAGTGCAAACAATTGTCAAAAGAACTGACCCAAATTGTGGAGAGCCAAACTCCCCAAGATTTCCAAGGTAAGAATCTGGACAACTTTCGAGTCAGTTCACAGTCATTCTTGTCCAAGCACTCATGCTGACACTGATGCAACTCAAGATTATTGTTCCAGCAACTTTCCTCTCATGCACTCAAAGAAGCAACAGCTCCTGCTTCTCAGGTGTTCTCACTGATGTCATCAATACCAGGTTTATTCAAATGAAACCAATTGTACTGTGGCCATAAAGGGATTTTCAAAAAACACACAGTTGCAAGACATAAAATGTGTTGTAAAAGAATGTGCTGTTATTATTGATTGCTTCTAGATTTTTATAGCTAGTCCCTCTAATCTTAGAACCAGAGTAAAAAAAATGTTTTCACACAGGCACCACAACAGTCACATTTCTGGTTGTGCACAGGGCAGAATCTTCTACATTTCAAGCGCAAAGGGAGGAAAGTAAGTTCTGGGCTAGGAGGGAAAATAAAGGTCAGAGCCACAGTTTTGTCATGTTTCTAGGGGATCTCCATTGCCTTTTAGCCTTAGTTTTAACTCAACATCTATTTTCTTGCTGGTTACGTCCTTCTCCAGAGGCTTTCTGCGTGTTTTTCAACACTTGTTCGCGGGTAAAACTTCTAAAAACCATGTTTGACTTTGCACTTCTATCTCTGGTCATTCTGTGTTCATGGTCTTGTTTCTCCAATATGGCTGTGCATTTAGGTAGCGACCCAAGCCGTGATGTCAGTGCAAACACGCTGTGATGTAATCTGTTTCCTTGTTTTATTTTTATCCTGTACATTAAAAATATCTCATGCCCTCTAACTGTGATATTTAAACACTTACATAACCAGCTTGAAATGTAACTGAAGTCTACATGCCAAGCTTGGCTGTGTTTGTGTTTGTGTTTACAGCAAATGCTAACTTAGTAGCTCTCTTATCGAGTCTGTCTTGTATGTGTTTTTCTGCCCAGCTGAACTGATTGAAAACATGGATAAGAAGGCCACTTGGGACCGCTTCTACGCTGAAAACAACAGCAAGACTAAAAGCTTCAAAAACTTTGAGTGGTTCTTTGGGTTTGATGCTGTCAGGGACTTCATAATGCCCTTTTTGCAGACCAAGTCTGACCCAGATGTTCTTCTCCAAATCCTGGACATGGGCTGTGGCACCTCTGCTCTTGGGCCTTGTATCTACAAACATTCTCCTGTACCCGTCAGAGTGACTTGTGCTGATATTTCCCCTGTGGCTGTGCAGCTAATGCAGGAACACGTCCGTTCCAAAGCCATCAAACCCCTAAATCTTTCCTCTCAGCTTGAGTTTGTGGAGCTGGACTGCACACAGCTTCACCATCACTTTGGATCCAGCAGTCTGGATCTTATCGTGGACAAAGGCACCACAGACGCTCTGTTGAGGTCAAAAGAAGGGAAAGGGAAGGCTGCTCTGGTTCTGACGCAGTGTTTGAAGGTCCTACGGGGCTCAGGGTCTCTGCTTCAGTTCTCTGATGAAGACCCTGATGCCCGACTGCTGTGGCTGGAGACGGGGGCTCAAGAGCAGGGGGTGAGGGCAGCTGATGTTGGGGTGCAGGAGGTGGGGGAGCTCAGGGGAGTTTGCTACTACTGCTACCAAGTTACTCCTCGATCAAATGTGTGACTTTTTACCTTTGGACTGCAACTAATAAATAAATGACTTAACTTGACTTTAAAACATGATTGGTTTTTTATCTGCTGTGTAACACTGTGTCATTGTTTCTATAGCAGTGACAACCCCCGGGGTAAGCTGTATACTCGAGCCCGATTATAGCGTGTCACCGATAAATCAACATCAGCCATTATGTAGCTGATGAATCAACTTTTTTTTTCTGTGTGTAGATTGTGTCGTTCCTGCTCCTGTGTGTCTGTGTCAGGCTGCATGCTGCTCTCTGCCAATGATAAATGCTACTATTAATTCACACGTCTACCATTACCTAATATAAGACTATAATATGGCATTTTTAAAATTGTGTTAGATGCTTTTTTGCAAAACAAACAGAGATAAATGCTCCTGTCAATACACACATCCACCATTTTCTAATAAAAGACTATACAGCGTTTTAACGTTGTTGTCATACCCCAAATCATATTTTGGGTATTATAAAAATTTGTGTTCATGTACAGTATTTATCCTGTGTATATCAATGTTTTTGTCTCATGTGTCAGCAGAGATGTGGGATCGTCCATAGATCAGATATTAGCTTTCTTTTGCCGCCAGTATTGCCATCGGCCCCAAAATTCCCATATCGGTCGGGCTCTACTGTATACCTGTGTAAACAAAATTCAGGATAGACGCGTAGTCAACTTCTGATGAACCACGCACTCGCAAATGGATAAATGTGTGCTTTAATATTTGTTAAAATTCATCTCTGGTCATGAACAACAGGTTTATCTAAAGAGCTTAAACCCAAGGTCGTCAACATTTGGTCAATGGAGGTGCTGCAAGAGATCCATGACTTTTTGATTGACTATGCATTTTTTCCCCACATTTTTGTATCAAGTAAAAATACAGATCTGAATAGTTTTGATGCCTGATTTTCATAAATTTAACAGACAATGTTGACATTAGTATTGGTGTAAGTTGACATGGTATGTTTATAAATGGCAGTTGTAGGACCAAGTACTCACTGCATTGCAAATAAACCTGTGCATTCTTTGAATGGCTATGCACTGAATGCCCAATCAGAAAGTACTTTTATACATAATACGAGGCACACTGCACCATTTTGCCGTCAGTTGGGGGGGTCTTTGGTCTGAAAACCTTGGAGACCCCTGGTTTAAAGGTCTGGGAGTCTCTTTGTCTAATTACCTGTCATTTGCTGCCATCTAGTGGCTAACCAAGTGTTTCATCCAGTCTGCATAAAGCTTAATCCAATTGGCATATTTCATTTCATTGAGACTTGTTTCTGATACATGTGCATACTTTGCCATTCTTTTGGTGGTCTCTTTTTTCGGTGTTAAATGACCAAGAATGCTAGAGTCGCGAACATTAACGTCAAACTCAAGTATGACCTAGTATCACAATTTTTTTCTTTTGGTTAACTGAGGAAACACAATACCTTTTTTTTCATAAAGTAGAATGAAAGAATAATAGTTAAGTCAGACAAATATTGATATCCAGGTTTACATACACAGACAGTCTTTTTTTTTTTTTAATTTCCAATAAAGAAAGCTCTCTCTGTCTCTCTCTGTCTGTCTGTCTGTCTGTCTGTCTCTCTCTCTCTCACACACACACACACAGACACACACACACACACACACACACAGACACACACACACACACACACACACCGAAACACAGATTACCTTCAGCCCTTTGGTCTCATCTTATTCAGTGAAAACAAGTTCTTATAAATAAGCATTAGAGGTTTCAGATGGGCTGATTTCTGAACATTAGCATTTATGCTGAGCTAGGCTTACTGCATTCTTGTATCATTCTTTCATATTATATCTATTATACAACTGATTCTCATGTGTATTCATCACCAGCAATGCTGTTATAAAGGTAGTTTGAATTAGAAATTTAATGAGATGGTTATTAAGATTGTTGAATGTTTTTTTTAATTTCTGTGTTTTTGAAAAGATAACAGAAGACCTGTTCATGCTTTGGAATACACAGGTCTTTCTCTTGACATGATTATTAGTCCAAGATGCAAAGTTGTGTTTATTGAATAATTTCTGCAAAGCACAGACTCAGCTGTTTTATACTGTTCCAGGTTTAAATCAGTGCTGATTAGTTATGACTGAAATAATCTCTTTTTAAATATCTTAGTCATCCTCAGACTTTAACCTCGTATAGCAAACCTTCTCATTCTTGTAATATTGTGGAAATGCATCATGACTGATGACTGTTATGTTCTTTGTGGTCCTGTTGCTGGTGTTTCACTCTCTCTGAGGAAGTCACTAAGGACACCACACACACTTCAGTTGTGGAAAACTTGTGTCTTCTAAAGCTGGTTTGAAGATCTTTGTGATTTTTGACAGAGAGAAGTTTTCTTCAGCTGTGGTTCAGTAACTGTCCATCTTACAGTCTATTTGATTTCCTTTGGTTAAAGGGTCTGCAGGTTGTCAGGACTCCAGGAGACTCCTTCTTCCAAACACCACGTTTACCTGAGTCAGTGCAGCTGCTGTGCCTTCCTCAGAGTCAGGTGTCAGGTATGTGTCCTATGTTCTTAGGCTGTACTTTTCTTTCTGAGAGACTCTTATCAGATTTTTAATGGAGACTCTCAGTCTCACTTTGTTTTCAACACACCTCCATGAAGTGTTGTCTCTATTTGAGCGCTCCTGTCTGTCTCCTGGCTGCTCTGGCTTTCTATCAATAGAGAGTTGGCTCTTTTAAGGCTGCTGAGGGTGAATTATGTGTTTTTTTTTATCCTCATTCAGCTTTTGACTCAGAAGGCTGACTGGGTTTTTTAGTTTGGGGTCTTCTGTGTTGGAGACACTGCAGAATAATCAAACCAAAGGTTAGTGTGTAAACTTAAGTCGATAACTGGTTCTCGTTGATAAGGTTGTACTAAAGAGTTACAACTTGTTGACTTTGTTCTGTGGGTTTCTAACAGCGTTGAATACTGAGCAGAAAACAGAAGTTTAAAGGGACCAGACAGTTTCTTAACTTAGGGGCTGAGTTGATCTGTATCTCCTGGGGGTAAAACACAAACTCACTATTAACATATAAACAAAAGCAGAAACAAAACAAAACAAAACAATCCAAACTATCCCTCCAAGCAAACTCCTATATCGTTTTAGCTCTGAGAATAAGAGGATACCAGTTATGTTTGCTATTCACTTTATATGTTTTTTCATAGTTTTGTTAAATTTTCTCCAAAGATATTTCATTAAATAACAAAAGAAGTGTTGGCAAGTTTAATCCAAATTTAGATCTCACACTTTATGAGCTGATATTTCACTTTATTCAGGATTTTGACTTAAAAATGACATAACTCAGACTTCTTCAATCAAACTACACTTTACAAAAAATGTATCTAGTCTAAAATGTTATCAAATGTTATCATGCTAATATGCTTGCTCAGATATTTCACATGACTAACACAAATGTAAATTATATGCAAATTTGTCCTTCTGTAAGCATGCATTAACATGAGTCCTCACATCACTGATAGACTGCAGTAAACAGGTGTTAGGTTACAAATGCATGATGTAATCAAAAAGTGCATCTCTTACTTCACATGGACCGGTAGCATTTCACTTTCAACAGATTCTTCTGTTTATAAAGAAACAAAAGTACAAAAAAGACTGCACCCATTACCCATGGCCCTCTCCCCATTATTTTAATAACTGCTGTAAAAAGACTCATCTAAGTAAAATGAGTGTTATGAGTCATTTTGTAGTCATCATCACAGTACAGTACGCTGCTGTTTTAAAATAAGTCGTAGAAGCTCTCAGGCTCTTCTCCCTCCTCTCTCTCCAGCTGAGCCCCCTCACAGAAGGATGGAGGGATGAACTGCCCAGGGTCCAAGATCCCCAAGACGTTGTTGAAGAAGCTAAATGTAAAAGAAAAGAATACAAAAACGTTAAAGCTGGTATCATAAATGAAGTTGGTAGTGTATGTGTGTATATTATTTGCACAGACAGGATATCATGTGAGGGTTCAACAGTGTTAGAATAACAAATTAAGCTCTCATTTTAGTTAAAGATAAGCTTTTTCTCTTTGATTTTATTATAGGACTTGATTCATTCATCCATCAGTAAAATTTAAAATCTTTGAGTGTCCTATAAAGTTCTATAGTGGTGTGTTTGATGTAACTTTGATCTCAAACTGTCTAACACTGACACTTGGTCATGTCCCTTATCCCCTGTATCCTACCTGAATGTGGAGTAGTTCGTTATTGAGTATGACAGAAGACCTGATCAAGAATCAGAACTTAAGCCTAAAGCCTGTCACTAACTTCGAGATTGAGATTTTTTCAGAATTTTTGTTGTTTTGTCATTAGCAGTGCTGTTAAACCTCACCTAAAGAATGGTGCTTCCATAAGTGTGATGCTCAGGTTTACACTGCAAAAAGTAAATTGGTCAATTTACCCTTTGACTTCACTCAACTTACCCCTACGCTTGGGCAAGTTCAGCCACAAGACGACTTTTTTTAAGGAGCCATACTTTCATTGCCTTTTGTCTTCTATGCATTTTTAGCATTTCTACTGACCGGAAAAATTTTAAAATAAAAGTAAATATATGATCAAAGACTAAGTCCTGTATAGTCATTGGGACTGAACGTTTGTTGTGCCAAACTGCTACGTCATTCTACCAGACAAAAGCATTTCCATGTGGGCACCAGTCGCAGGTTCTTTGGTTTTTGAGACCAGTCTCAAGTAAATACCTGAGAGACTACATATTTTGCACTTCTTTTTTACAACTCTGGAGGTCAAGACTTGCCTCTGTGGATGAAGTTTTCATACAAGCTTCTGAAAACACTTATGTCTCAAACTTCCTGTCATGTGCTTGTCATGTGCTTCCACTGACCTGGTCATCATCCATCCTGTTCTGTCCGTGTGAAACAGAGAGCTGACTGGAATGCATCCAAACTCAGTGACAGTGCTCATGTACTTTGCTGCCAAAACAAGAAGTACATCACGAGTTAGATGATGCCACACAACCTGACGAGCAGGTTTCATGAAAAACAAAAGCAGTGATTGGAGGGAAGAACAACAGAGTCATGTGCTTCAGGACGCCACATGACTTTGCAATGTCCCCCCTGCTGTGGTTTTACCTTTCCCTTTCTTCAGCTGCATCTCCCCAGCCCAGGTGTTGACCAGGAGGCCCTGTCTTGGACCGGAGGAGCTTCCTAACACCACCTGTCCCTGCAGGGTGGAGTTCTTAGGGACCTGCAGTGGATGGAAGCTTCTTCGGAGTCCCTTTTTGCAGCATGTGCGGTTTTTGGCATTGATCTTATACATCACACCCTGAAAGACAGGATTGCATCACATGACAAACTAAACCTAAGATGGCATCACTTCATGTGGCTTTCCATGATACAGATGTTGTTGTTACCTGATTGTAGAGCAGGAGCACGTCCAGGTGGAAGGTTTTATTGCTGAAGACTCCAAATTCTCTCAGGCGGATCCGCTGACCCAATGCATCGTAGCTAAACTTGGCAAAGGCCATCAGCTTCTCATTTGCTGAGGACTTGAAAAATAAAAAGAAACTCATCGAAAGGTTTTCCTGGCAAAGTTTTTCAAAACAAAGATCACAACTAGACATGTTAATACCAGCACATTTTTGCTTGTATTGAGACATTAAGTCTTACCACAGAGAGCTCTCCAGACATCAGAGGTGGAGATGCTGGAAAAATAAGTTCATTTATTACAAATAGAGCATAAAGAATGTATACAGCAGTGTTAGGGCTTGCTGCATTAACACTGAAGCCAAAACAATCAGCAGGCTCATTGGCAGTAGAGCTCAGAGGAATAAATCAGAATAAGTAGCTTTCTGTGTTTTGTACTCACTACATTGCTGTGGTCTCTGAGCCAGGCAGCCCGCTGACAGGAACACCAACACGACCAACGCTCTCATTCTGGCTGACGGTGGTTATGACACTCTCGCCTGCACACAGAGAGAAATATGCTGTTTCCCAGGAGAGCTCACTTCCTTATAAACAAGCTGGGTGGCTCCCAATCTGCCTCCACTGCTTTGTTATGTTAAGTTCTCTGGAGCTTAACAACACAAGGCTTCATAGAGGGAAAAAAAACTTTACAGGGTGTTGGCACATCCTTAAAAAGTCTTACATGTTGGTCTTGAATATTTTTCTCAAAGGTCTTAAATTTGTTGAGGCAGGACAAGTTACCGTCATTTGCTTTTTCTCTTTCTCTCTTCTTGAGAAGGAGATATTGAGAGGCTTTCATTCTTTCTAGCTACTGATTTAAATTGTTCTCTGCTTGCTAGCTACTCATTGAGTGGCACACATGCTATGCTTAGGTTGTACTTCAGTTGGATCTCCCTACCATTGCCTATGTTTATGATGTTTTTGGTCTCAATTTTCATTCAAAGTGGCATCAAAAAAAAGTCTTGAATTTGTCTGCTTTAACCTCTTAAGACCTGAGCATTTGTCTGCTGTGAACTTTTTAAAATTTTTCTTGCTAATAAGGATCAGTAAAACCTAATAAATAAAAAAACAACAACTTTGTATTGTACAGGAAGTTATGTTTCTCTTGTTAGTAGTTAGTTACACGGTTTTAGTTAGTTGTGTTATTGTTCATAACTCCACTTTTTTTCTCACCGAAATGGGTTTAAAGTTGTAGTATGACCAAAAGATGATGTGTAAAGTGTCTCTAGATGTATCTAATAGATTAAAGTTTTAAAGAAATTAAGTTTCAAGGGTCTAAGAGGCAAAAATGTAATGTAGTAGAATAGAAAAGAATATTCTTTATTGATGCCCCATGGGGGAAATTTGTACGTCACAGCAGCTCACAAACATTCCAAGTGCAAAAGATGCAACAATAAAATAGAATAAAGTAGAATGAAAATAAAATACAAATAAGATAAAATGATAAGCTAAAGAATTAGCTATAATAATACTAATACTACTACTACTACTCCTACTACTACTTATGATAATAATAATAATAATAATAATAATAATAATAATAATAATAATAATAAAAATAATAATAATAATAAATAATGATAATAATAATAATAAAAAAATAAATAAATAAATAATAATAATAATAATAATAATAATAATAATAATAATAATAAGGGCTAAAGATAGTCATTCGAAATTAGCAATTTAGATAAATATAAAAATAGCACTATTTACAAAGGTCCACATATGTAGATGCCAGGTCTTAAGAGGTTCAATCACTTTGCAATCTGTTACCATCAACTGGTCTTCTGGCTTTCTCATCAGTCCCTTACTACTCATTTATACTCTTTCTTTTTATCTTAAAGCAATATCACTTGACAGGTAGGGACAATCTCCCTAAAACCAGTAGGACTCTCATGTGGCAAGAACTCCTCTAAAGTCTAAGATTTGTGTCGCTCTCCCTGATGACAAATCTGGTCCGTGTTAACACATGGAGCATGGGTCAACCTAGAAAATTGGATAAAGATTTAAACATGCTTCCTGTCATATTATTTTTCTGCCTAAATCTCTTTATGATGGCTATATCTTATGGTCTATAGAGCATCATGATATCATGATAACTTTGTGGATACTGTATTTGTTTTATTGGTATTTTAATGACCAATTTAATAGAAATAACAGGCCTCTCAAATATGCATTTCTTTTTCCATTAGATGCTAGTCTGGTGTTTTGTTTTTTATTTGTGGATGAAGGGATGCAAAAGGGCCAGGGTAAAACAGCTATTGTTTATAAATTACATTTCTAAATCCAAATCTGAATCCCTTTTGTCTCTTAACTTTCAAAGCAATCTGAAAGGAGGAGCAAAATATAACACTTCAGGGCTTAATAGAAAAAGAGTCATAAAAGAAGAAATCACAATTTAAGGTTAGGACAGAGGCAAGTTGGTGCTTTTTTAAATTGGCAAGAAATCTACCTGAAGCCTGCTGCACCCCACAAACTGTATGAACATAGGTCACCCATTGTTTTACAATGAGGACTATGACACTCGGCGTCATCAACCCAGAGCCCAGATCTTTGTACCTCATCCTCTGTGAGATGTGTAGTTAATGATAGTTGGTTAAAGGTAGAGTACAATTTTATGTTAGCCAATCAGAGCCAGAGTTCAGGTAGGTGGGTGCTGTTGTTACAAACCTCAGAGTGCTGCTAACAGCTGCACAAGAGAATCAGATGCATCGATGGCGAGTCCAGAGCGGTCGTGAAGTTCATACTGGAGTTTTCAGGATGGAAGCACAGGCATTACTTTAACACCATTGATGTAAAAGGGAGGAACAAACGTGAAGTGGACATTATGATCCAGAGCAAAACCAGCTCAAAAATCCAAATTATTTCACATATTTTAGATTTTTTTTAAGTGAAGCAATTGTTACTTTCCTTGGTAACTCTTTACATGTATGAAGGAGTCATTCTGTTACTAATTCAGTCCCTTTTTTGGGGAAAGTAAAGAATACTCAAAATGTAACCCATATAAAAAATTCTCCAACACTGAATCTCACACTTTAACAGGAGCAGAGCTCAAGAGTTTATTGGAAATGCTGCTGACTCAAACTAGCTTTTGTTATTTAATCTAAAGTCAAAGAGGCAGAATTCAGCCTCCCTCACAAACAGTTCAGTTTTGCCACTGGTTATACAAGACTACTATTGTGTTTATTTTTGGTTCCAAAGATCAGATTTTTCAAATGGGGGAGTGCATGGTTTTTGACATGACTGCATCAAATTCATTTCTCACAGCCAGAGGTTGCTGCTTGGTTATATTACAGGTGATTTTAAAGGAGCCTTCCTTTACATAAAATGTTAAACAATATACTTTTAGATTCTGAGGTGGCACTGGGTGTAGACAACAAGTTAGCCACCCTTCTAAACACCCCTGTCCCACTCATCTGCACATCCTTATTGCAATGTAAAAAAGGAACAAACAAGGAATGAAACGAGGAATGTATTTTACTGTATTTTTTTATTTATTCTTTTCTACATGAATTTTGAGGTCACATGCAAGGACAGACGAGTTACTAGCATAAACTTTATTGCTAATAAAGATAAATTGGTGAACAAATTCAGCTGCAGTCTGAAGCAATGACAGTAATAAAATATTTCTATGTCCAGCCTTAAGCTCAAGTGATTTACACCCAGGTATCTAAGTTAAAGTCATGACACACAGTCTTCAAAATTTGTTTAGTTTGCTCAAAAAAGGCACATGGCATTGTAAATATTTCAACAAAAAAATGTTAATGATGAAGTTTTGATTCCAAAAATCCGTCTTAGGTTGTGACACATCAGTTTGAGGAGGCCCTTAATTTCTCTTATGGAACAAGCTAAAGAAGTCGACCGGCTCCTTGTTAGCTGCTTCCTCTGAGCCCGGGCAGAAAGACGGGGGGTTGAGCAGATCGGGTTCTGAAATCCCGATGACGTTGTTGAAGTAGCTGGAGAACAGAAGGACATGAAAAGGATAAAGTATAAAAAAAGATACTGCTTCACTAAATATGACTAAAGAACGGTTAATAAGTCAACATCACAGCATGTTTTCAAAACATCTGAATATTTCATAAAACTCAATTGTCATCTATTGGGCTGAGCTTTTAGGTACAGTTATTTGACCTTGTTTAACTGCTGACCGGGCTGAAAGCTTCTCAACATAAAGAGAAAAACTGATTGATGTAGCTATCAGGATTCTTTCATTGTAACTTTTTGTTCCAGAAGTCAGTGCAGAAACAAAACAGTGAGCTTCCAGACTTGAAAATGTTGGTTCATAAAAACAATGACAACTTCCTTTTTTCATATGCAGACCATCATGTGATCATTTAATGTTGAGATTAGTTCCTCTTGCTCGAGTTAATGTACACTAACCTGACTACCATCCATCCATACTGTTTGGTCTGGACTGTAAAGCTGACAGGAATGCATCCAAATTCAGTCATGGTCACCATGAACTTTCCTGCAGAGTCAGACATAATATAATGAATAATTTCATCCTAAAATATTAGAATAAAAATTCAAGACAGTTTCAGTTTTACGCTCTCTGACCTCCTACATCAGGCACATTTCCTATCCAAGTGTTGACCAGAAGTCCTTGTCCAGGTCCTGACGAGCTCCCGAGGACGGCCTGACCCAGCAGAGAGGCACCACCTGGGATAGAAATAGGCACGAAGTCTCCCTTCAGGGGACTGGCTGTGCAGGTTTTGTTATTGTCGAAGATCTGATACAACACGTGCTGGAGGGTGGAGGTTGTGAGGACAGGAACACTGTTACTTATCATGCACATTTTAACATTTCACATTCATATTAATTTAGTATATTAGTTTGAACTCTAAACTCAACTCTAAATTAGTATCTAGGGATGAAACCATCCTAACATCAGTTTGTTACTGCAGCTGGGTCCTTCCTCTGTCTTTGTATCTTTCTACTCTTGTTTCCTTTTCTGTAAACGACTGTAGAATTTAACAACCACAAGATGGAAAAAAAAATCTTTTGGGGTTCCTTTTTTCTTTTCATACGTCTTCCTTTCTGTGTTTTTGAAAGAACTCTGTGATAGTTTAAAGGGAAGTTATATATTCTTAATGTGTGATTTTACAAATTGGTGACACTCTTTAAAAGAGCATAATCACTGTAACACCTAAGCAAAAAGAAAAGTCTGGTACTTTCCAGTCAGATTTGCCATCTAACACAGAGAAACACTGTTTGACCCAATGATAACTTTGAAGCATTGCAACAGTGGAGGAGGCTTCCAGAGAGAGACTAAAGCTTAATGTTTTCATTCAAGAAACAGGTTAATTTTGAAAACAACAGTGAACTTTTTTTTCCTACTGACTGCAAACTGTTCATGTCTTATGTTTCACTTCAAATATTGCAATTTAAGACATATTTTTTTTTAGATTTATCACATAGATTTGAAATTTTGAGTAACTAGGATGAATCAAATTTTTGTGTTGTAAACATTAGCTGAACAGTTAACATTACAATTTGTAGCTATTATTCTTGTTTTATTTCTGACTTTATATTCAAACATCTGTTGCCTTTGTGTGAAAAATATCAGGAGGAATTAAAAACAAAAACTTTCTTATTTTAAATACAAAAACGTGAGTTTAAGTAAAAAAAAAAATTAAAGTTTCTGCTCTGCAAACTCTGAACATGTTATGATTAATCCATTGTTTTATAGTTACCTCTCTATAGTTGAGGAGAAAATCGTAGGTGTAAGTTTTGTTATCAAGGGAGACAAACTCAAACAATCTGAGCCGCTGTCCCAGTGCATCGTACAGGTATTTGGCGTAGACCCACAGTTCCTCATTCTGTGTGGACTGGAGAAAGAAGAACAAAGGGTTAAAGTTTCTTTTCTTTACATTTTCTGATTGAACTTCTTGATGCTAGTATATAAAGGTCATAGAGACTCTTCAAAACAGAAACACTCACCACAGTCAGTGCCCCACTCAACAGAGGAGGACTCTCTGTGAATTAGGAAGAAGATATGTGGGATTAGAGCTAGACATTTGACATGTGATGCAGTAAAATAGTATTAAATGCACCTGCTGACAGAGTAAACAACAGAGGAAGATGTGCTAACACATACAGAAGGATTAAAATCATCATCCTCTCTCTGCTGCTGTGTACTTACTGCATGGCTGAGGCTTCTGGGCCAGGCAGGCTGCCACCACAAACACTAACGCCACAATGAGTCTCATATTTTCAGTTTTTAAGCGAGAGCTCTCAGGAACCAACAAACACTCTGCTCCTGTGAGGTGGATTCACTTCCTTATATAAGTACCCCTCAGTCAGAGAGTGTGTCCTTCCTCCTGGTTTTGTTTTCCCACCCTGTAGGTGTGTCATAAAGCCAGCCCTCTGCTATCAGGCCAAGATAAAAGAAAAAAAAAGCTTTTAGGGCCAGTTGTGCTCCTGAGAGGCTTTTACTACACTCCCTGAGTAAAAAATCCAGGTCAGAGTGTCTGTACAGTACAGGAGGTGGTGTGATTAATAGTGAGCAGTGGGCCAGGGGTGAAGAATGTTGTTTGTGTTCACAGCAGATGGAGGGAGAGAAACTCTGAAGTGGATTTTGGTGGATCAGGGAGGAGGTTCACTTGAGTTCATGTTTCCATTAGGGATGTAGCTGCAACATGATGTGCAGGTGTGTCACCAGAACACCTGACATACCAACTCCAACACACCCACACAATCTATAGGTGTGTATACATTCACTTAGACATTTTTACCTCATGGTTTAGTTAGTTTTTAAAAATGTGGATGTACTTCTTTGATCATCATCCTATTCACTGATGACTCTGTGTACCTGTTCTTGCTCCACTTTGTTTCATGTGACAGATAAGAATTAATAACAATACATCTACACACCTCTAAACAAAACAGTCCATGAGTGAAAGGGCTGACACTTTATATCCAGTAATATCAATTGATGTTGACACCTTGTGATATCGGCCATTTTTTAAGAAAACAATTCTGGGCAAAAATTCTCAATGATTTTGACTCAGTGATTTTGACTAAAATCACTGGGAGGAAAAATCTCATAGGACAGGACAAAGATAAAAAGTACACACTGAATTTTTTTTTTCATAGAAGGTGCCAAAAATCAACACAAGTCAGTAAAATGCTACGACTTCGTAGGACCAGTTTATGGAGCCATCTGCCAGATTCACAGCAGATTCACAGCACACTTTTTAGATATTTATTTGTAAAAACATCTTTAACACTTTGTGCTACTTTGTGTTGGTCTATCATAAAGAATCCCCCTAAAGTACACCAACGTTTTTGATTTAAAGTGACCAACTGTAGAAAAAGTTCAAGAGATGTAGATACTTTTGTAAGGCAGGTCCAGCTTTAAAGTCCAATCGCCAAACATAATTTTTTGTCTGTGGATCCCAACCAATGATGCTTTCATTTGAAGTAGTGAGATTAATATTGCAGGAACAAACAACTTGAAAGCTTTGACTGAATTGTTCAGTTTGATTTATTAAAAATCTTTAAAAAAGTTGGATACAGGTTGACAGTCTCTTAATTCTTGCGGAAAAATGAGCTGAAGTTGTCGACTGGCTCCTCTTCAGTCATCACGTCTGCACCCGTGCAGAAGGATGGCGGGTTGAGCAGGTCAGGGTCGTCAATCCCAATGACGTTGTCGAAGTAGCTAGAGAACAAAACGAGAATCAACTTCCTGTTTTCACTGTCAAAACCAGACTCTCTGTTGTTGCATAAAATAGAGGTGGGTGTAGCTCCTGGTTTCATTAAGGTAAACCAATGCTTTCAGAAGCAAAGTATCATTTTAATTAAACCAGCAACACTTTGATGACCAATGGGGGGAGACTTCACTGGCTTTAGACTATCATGTTTTAGCTTTCCACTACATATATATATGAGTCACTATCATCTGCATGTTCACCAGTTCGAACATCGGTCCAACGTAGGCCAAACCAGCAGGTGATGGTCTATGGACCTGTACCACATTACTTGTATGTTCCCCAGAATCATAGTTGTGAATGTAAACTGACCTGGTCCCCAGCCATCCATAGTCTGTAGTCTGGTAGGCAAAAGTGACAGGAACACACCCAAACTCAGTCACGGTTGCTACGTACTTTCCTGTAGGTCAACATGAAAAGAAATTTAACATAACAGGATTCAAGGAATGAAAGGACGAGACATTTCTAACAGTGACATGCTCTTTGACCTCCTTTGTTAGGCAGATCTCCAGTCCACGTGTTGACCAGGAGTCCCTCCCCAAGTCTAGATGAGTCCCCCAGAACAAACTGACCCGCCAAGGATGCGTCTCCAGGGACACCCAGGGGGATGAAGTCATCCTTCAGAGGTACTTTCTTACAGGTCTTGTCTTTGTCGTTGATCTCATACATGACTTGCTGTTGGGTTTGGATCATTGAATCAGTTCAGGATGATTTTGAGAAATGCAGATTCATTTTGCACCATGAACACAAAAAGTTGAACAGAGTGGGTTGAGTTTTAGTTAAGAACGAAGTGTAGTTATGGCAGACTGATCTAAAATCAGAGTAAATTGTTGATATTTGTGATTGATGTTAAACAACAAAAAGTAAAGAAGACCACTTTTATATCTGCACGTTCCTAAGCCTGTATTTCATATCGGTCTTATCAGGTAGCAGTGTTGTAGCGGGTAAATAGTAGATGGACCTGTACTTCTGTAGCACTTTTCTCGTCTTTCTGACTGCTCAAAGCTCTTTACACTGCTGATCTTTTACACCCATCCACACCACATTCACACACTGATGGAGACTTGTATGACAAATTATACCATCAGCTTTTTAACTAACACATTCATTCTGATTTAAGCAACAGTGGGAGTAATTTAGGGTTTAGTGTCTTGCTCAAGGGCACTTTGGCATGTGACTGAGGGAGCTTTAATTGAACCCACAACCCTCCAACTGCGAGTTGATGACTCTAACACATAGCCACAGCCATTAGTTAGCCAAGCTAACTAACTAACTAACTAACTAACTAACTAACTAGCTAGACTCTGTTTTCCTTGACTCCAGTACAACAACACTATTAGATGAATAGTGTGAAGTCTTTTCTCTCAAACATCATGGTTTTGTTGATGCAACGACCAAATGACCTGCTCATCATGTAAAAGATTTGCATGAACTGTTCAAACAAAATTGATCAGCACATTATTATGAGATACTTTTGGACTTTTATCCAATTAGAGAATGATTAAACAGAACCGCTCATAGCTCCTCTGCAATAAATCTCATTATTGCACAAAGAGAAGCTGTTTTTGATGTTACAGAAAGCACTCATCCACTCATCAGTGTAAATAAATCTCTGATGTCATGTGATTGACTCAATCACCTCTCTGTAGTGCAGAAGAAGATCTGCGGTGAAAGTCTGATTATCCAGAGTTCCTCTTTCATAGAGCCGTATCCTCTGACCCAGGGCATCGTACAGGTATCTAGCAAGAGCGAACACCTTCTCATTCTGTGAGTCCTGGAGAAAGAAGAACAGAGTTAGTCTGATTCTCTTCATCCCTGCTTCGTCTGTTTGCTCAGATTCTGCATCATGAAAACACTCACCACCATGAGCCCCCCACTCAGCAGAGGAGGACTTTCTGTAATTTAGAGGAAAATGTGTTGAGTTAAAACACAACTTATGACATATAACACATTTAAATACCATTACATGCAACTGATTGTTTGAGCAGATGCATGAACACAAATACAGTCTATCTCATGAGGCTGAGACACTTTTAAAGATGAATCCCTCTTCTATTTCAAAGTCTTCAGAACAAATTAACCCAACAGGATTGCTGAATCACTTGGCTGAACAAGTACTCAGTTTTTCAAAAATCCTGCTCAAGCTTCAACTGGAATACATGTTGATTAATGCTACTTGGAAATATCGAACTCTGTTGTTGTTGCCACACATGATCCCTATCTTCTGTAAGTTTCATCAGACCCCAAACTCCAGAACAGTCAGCTTACTGGAAGGACTGTGTCCAGCCCCCAACTGACCTTTAAAGCTTTTGTGATTCATAGAAAATGAGTTGAGAAATCAAAGAATTACATCAGAAGGAAATCCACATCATTTTCTGTGACTCTACTTACTGCATGGGTGAGGCTTCTGGGCCAGGCAGCCCACCAGGAGACACGCAAACGCAACAAAGAGTCTCATATTTTAGCTCGCAGTCAGTCACAAACTCTGCTGCTGCGGAGTGGAAACACGTTCTTATATATGATCTGTTTGAACCTCCTACCACCAGGTGTAAACTCTTCCTTATGATTTTATTTCTGATCCTGTGGGTGTCATAAAAGTTCGATAAACTGCCCTTCACAAAGGCAGTTACAGACAATATATTTTTTTCCTACTCCTGGAGCATAAATCAGAGTTCAGGTGTCTTTGTGTTTGTTTGTGGAGAGTTGTGTAACTATCAGTGCAGTGAGTCAAAGGTGAAGATTTCTGTTTGTGTACACAGAAGGTGAAAGACAAATAAAGTCGGGCTTGGTTTTTTTTTGTGAACTCCAGAGGCGGCTCACATGGTCTCATATTTCTCTGGATGACATCACTGTCATATGATGTGCAGGTGAATGACTGAGCTCAGCAGATCACCTGATTGTCAGCAACTCAGAACTTCACTCTCTGAAGATTTTATAGATATGGTCATTGACTGAAGTGTAAAACCTTCTCTGTTTTATCCCAGCGGAGAGAAGATTGACTCTCTGTCCTTCACTATGATAACAAAATGTTTTAAAATTTTACAATGAAGTTTATCTGTCTTGTGAACTTTAATTTACTTGTACATTCAACCAATCTTCACTTCCTCATACTGGATGATTTTTTTTATCATTATTTTCGAATTTATTATAACTCTATTCTATTCTAATTCTATTATAGATGTTTGTCGTTTTCTTATCACGCCATTGCAGTAATTTCCTCTACATTTTTTTAAAATCTCCTTTCTTGAGTTTTACATTTATTTTTCTACCTGCAGCTATTTAGATCTAATTTTCTCTTTTGGTGACTTCCTGTCTCAGCCCTTTTTTCTTTTTTGACTTGGGTAGTTATGAAAGACCATTTCTACAAGGTTAAAAATAGCGAGACTTTCCCTAATACATGGAAATTTAATTATAAGATAAAAGCTGCAAAAAAAATTGTATCCAACATCTAAAAAATGCTACAATCACCAGAGGTCATAACCTTATTCAGGAATTTTAATTCTTTGAATGGTTAGCCGGGCAATGAGTAAGAGAGACGAAACAGATTCCAAAGCGTATGTGTATAAGTCCAGTTGTGATTTTTTTATGTTGTAATTTTGTATTTTGAAATTTTGACTGGATATAACATAATTTTGACTTTTTATCTCATAGTTGAAACTTTGATCCCAAAACTATCTCTGTAACTGTGTAATATTGACCTGTTAACAAAAATTTTGCCTTTTATACCAAAATTTCAATATAGAATCACATGATTTCAACTTTTGATGTCATGTAGTTCAGAATTTTAACTTTTATCTCATAATCTTTATGAATATCCCATAAGTTTGACTGTTCATCTCACAATGTCAAAGTCTGAAACTCATTACTTTGATATTTCCTTTAATGGCACAGGTACAAGTATCTTACAAGTTCACTACATCTCATATTTATGACTTTTTTCCACATAATTTTCGATTTCCTCATAAATCGGACTTTTTCATCGTGATATTTTAACTAATTATCTCATATCTGAGATTTTATTATTAATTCTAATAGGGCAAGTTTCCTTTCCTTTTTTAATTTTTTGTTACATGGTGGAGACACACTTCCTTATTTAGAGCTGGCTGTCTTACGCATTTGTTTTCCTTTATTGACTTTTATGTTTGTATAGCATCTCAAAAGATGTTTTGATGCTTGGATGTCTATAGTTCAGGGTCATATCCAAAAGTCTATAATAAAAAGTACTACACCTCAAGTTACATAAAAACCAGGCCAAGGTGAGCACAGCTTTGAACCATCTTTATTTCTACTCAACCTTCATTCATCCTGTCAGGTGATTCATGTAGTGATCCAGTTAAAGATCAATCCAGTCATATGGGCTGTGATTAAAAAACAAAACAGCACATTCAATAAAAGACCAAACAAACAGGGTTTCAAAGAATATTTAATTCACTATAGCACAGATAGAACTGATTCATTTCTTTTTCAATTTGAAAACAACAAGATCTGTTTAAAGTCGCTTTTACATGTTCAAAGATTGATTTAATAACACTTATGCTGATCATTTAATTTAGTTAAGTTAATGACATTAATGAAAAAGAAAGAACTCTTCATTTTTCACATAGTTTTAAACCTCTTTTGAAGCATACATAAACTCAATACACAGCTCCCTTTGGGAAATGCTTTATCCAGTTCAAGAAAGAATATTTCAGCTCTTATTTAAGAAAAACTGATATCACCTCTCTTTAGCAGCTCATTGACTTTCATAAGGAAATCATCTTCAGTAACGTTGTGTATGTTAGTGTGTGTGTGTGTGTTTGTGTGTGTGTTCAGCTGCTTCTAAAGGTGTGTGAAGTTGAAGTATTCCCTCCTAGTGTTCTGTACTGACTCATCTCACCTGTTAAGGTGGTGAGACGTTCACTCAGTGGTTTCTCTCGTTGTGGAGGTGTGTGTATCAGCAGAAGAACTGCAAAAACCGTCTGCATAATTTGCTTTCCCACTTCTACTCTGTACAGGGTGTTTGTTTCCAGGCATCCCTGGTGGCCTTTGTGCTTTTGTTTAGAAGTGTTTTCTTAGTCTCTCTGGGAGTTCAGTTTCTGGTCAGGCACTCAGCCGCAGTGGGTAATTTTTCTCTTATCTTAGCTAAATTTATGGGAGACATCCAGTTTGTGTTTTTTTGTATATCCCTCAGAGATAACTCTGCTGTTCCTCATTCTGACACCACTTTTCATGATGTATGCACCTACAAAAATGGTAATAACATCATACCACAGACGCCTACAGAAAAGATAACTTTTACTGCATTGTGCACTGGGCTGTTTTTACCTTGATTGAGTGGCAAAAAGTGCATTTCTAGGACTTAACTGTACATGTATAAATAATATATGAACAATGAAGCACTCTGCTCTCGTGATCATTCTGGTTAAATGAAACAAACCTTTAAGTCCCGTCACTTACTGTCATTGCACATGTGTTTGCTATGTAACTGTGAAAGTACATCACTTTGCTGAGTTTATCATTCAAACTGTGGCTGTGGGATGACCACTGAAGGTAGTTTAAGCACCTTACAGATCTCGTTGCACTCCGGTCCATGTTGTCCCTCCAGAAAGGCCTTGAGACCTCCAGCTGCAAAGTTAGAGGGTCCTTTGGGAGTTTTGATGGAGTGAATCTGGGGGTCAGTGAGATATGTCAGCCCTTTGCCGTTGGCTGTTACCCACCCTGAAAAATAGAGAAAAACGGAGACACAAAGGTGACGACAGAAACAATCTCATGCAATGAAAAAATTTTGAGTGTAGGAAAAAAAAGCCATATTTTTCACAGTGATAACACATTTATGAACACAAACCTTGCAGGTCTACAACAACCTCCTGACAGTCAGAAAACAGGTAGGTAAAGTGTCCGAAAGCGAGGCCGAATTCTGTTGCCTTGAATTTCATTTCCTTCTTTCTAGCGTTGTTGGTTAGTTTGACAAAGTCTCCAAGCATGAACGGCTCCACGGTTACACAGCCCACAATCTTGTTTCCATCCAAAATCTGTTTATGAGCATAAAAAAGGAGGAAAGTCAGCAGCTGTCACATGGTGTCATTGTGTTAGAGGTGATGGTAAGAAACCACAGGAAGTGCTCTCTAACTACTCACAACTACATGTATTGTCACAACATTATTTTTTAAATCATATTTTCACTTCTCTTGTTTTCGATACCCCATAGTAGTTTCAGACCACTAACCAACAGAAATCAGCTGGTCTGCTGTTATTTGAGTATATTTCCTGCTGAAAACTGACAGCTGGAGGGCGTGATGAGGAATTATATTTAAACTTCTCTGAGGCTTCTCCGAGGCTCCTACAGGCGATCCTGTGCTCTGCCGTCTCTCATGTATTTATAGAATATGTGTGGAGGTGTGTGAAAGAGGTGTTAACGTGTGTGAGTTTAAATTGAATCTGTTCTCTTCACTTTCACTCACTCGAGTAAAACTTGGAGCATTTTATTTTATGGCGAGCTCATTTCCTGGACTTGGTCTTACCAGTAGAGCATCTGAGGGAATGAAGAAGATCTGAGCCATGACTTCCTTGTCGTAAAGACTCTTGTTGAATTCAGTCACATAGTACTGAGCTGTCATCTGACGCTCCACATCTTTCAGGTGAAACTGGATCGCCTTTGGTTTCAAGTAATCTTTCCCCACGTAACTAAGAATACAATTCCACACACAGAGTAAGATTTAGAGTCACTTTGCTCAGGTTGGGCCTGAAATATGTCTGTATCTACGTACCTGCTTAACCTTTCCTCTTGGTGTAAGAACTGCACCTTTATAGCCCTCCTTTGGCTGCCCTTCACCTTCATCACCATTGTCTCCCCGATGTGAACGCAGGTCTCTCTAGCTGTCCACAGCCCTGTGGCTTTGGAAAACTTTAAATGAAGAGCACCTGAAAAGAGCCACAGTCACAAAATAAGCAACCAGAGTTAACTGCACTGCACCACATGCAGCTCAGTTCACACTTATCTGACTATATTTGTTTGATTTTGATGTCAGCACCATGGTAGTGGCTCTGGAAGAATGAGGAGACACAGCCTCTAGTTCTGGAAAGTCTCTACAAAGGTTCAGTGCATCAAGAAAGTATTCAGAGCTTCACCTTTTCCACATTTAGTTATGTTACAGTCTCATTCCAGAATTAAATACATTCATTTCAATCTCAAACTTCTACACATGACACCCCATAATGTCAACTTGAATAAAAGATATTTGAAAAAAAAAAATGCTAAGACCGCACATGTGCTTCACATATTCACAGATGTTCCTACAGCTTCACTGGAGTCCACCTGTTGTAAATTCAGCTGATTGGACATGATTTTGTCAGGCCAATCATGACGTCACAGGAATCGTCTGTAGACGTCAGAGACAGGTTTGTCTCCAGGCTCAAATCTGTGGAAGGGTCCAGAAACATTTCTGCTGCTTTGAAGGTCCAAGTGAGCTCAGTGTCCTCCATCATCTGTAAATAGAAGTTCAGAACCACCAGGACTCTTCTAGAGCTGGACGCTGTCTACACTGAGTGATTAGAGGAGAGGGGCCTTAGTCATAGAGGTGACCAAGAACCTGATGGTCGCTCTGTCAGAGCTCCAGGGCTCCTCTGTGGAGAGAGGAGAACCTTCCAGAAGGACAACCATCTCTACATCAATCCACCAATCAGGTCTGTATGGTCGAGTGTCCAGACTGAAGCCACTCCTTTGTTAAAAGTTGACATGACAGCTCACCTGAAGTTGACCAAAAGCTCCTGAAGGACTCTCAGATCATGATAAAGAAAATTCTCTGCTCTAATGAGACAAAGATTGAACTCTTTGGTGTGAATGCCAGACGTCATGATTGGAGGAAACCAGGCAGCGCTCATCACCTGGACAATCCCACCCCTACAGTGAAGCACGGTGGTGTCAGCATCAGGCTTCGGGATGTTTTTCAGGAAAATCAGGAATTGGGAAACCAATCAGGATTGAGGGAAAGATCAAAGCAGGACTGCACAGAGACATCCTGGATGAAAACCTGCTCCGGAGCACTTTGACCTCAGACTGGTGCGACAGTTATTCTTTCAGCAGGTCAACGACCCAAAGCACGGCTAAGACATCAAAGGAGTGACTTCAGGACGACTTCGTAAATGTCCTTGAGGGGCCAACCAGAGCTTGACTGATCAAACATCTCTGAAAGTATCTGAAAACATCTGTGCGCAGACATCTGATGGAGTTTGAAAGATGCCTCAAAGAGGAAGAGAAGAGGAGTCAAACTGCCCAAAGAAAGGTGAGCCAAGCTTGTGGCATCATAGTCAAAAAGACTTGGGGCTGCAATTGCTGCAAAAGTTGCAGCAGCAAACTGTTGAGCAAAGGCTGTGAATACTTTTGTACATGTGGTGTCTTAGTTTTTTATTTTTCATAGATTTTCAAAAATTTCCCAAAACTTTTTTCACTTCGTCATTATGGGGTGTTGTGTGTCTAAGTTTGAGGGGAAAAAAATATTTCATTTTGGAATGAGGCTGTAACATGAAATGTGGAATAGTGAAGCGCTGTGAATACTTGCTGGATGCACCGTATATAAGTAAGAAAGACAAACATAACAGCACTGGAAACTATAACTTACAATGGGTTTTATCAGTGTCTTCATCCTTCAGTTTGAACTCTGTCTGGCTACTTTGCAGTCTCTTCAGCAGACATCCATGGCAAACTCCTGCCAGTAGGGCTTGGTAGTCCTGCACTGACAGCTCATACTGTCTCTCTGGGACCTGAGCATTGCTAAACTTCAGGCAGCTGTAGCAAAACAAACTCTGAGGGACACTTATGTTTTCACTGTGATTCTCTTCCAGCATCTCAAATGAACTCTCTGTGCTCTCTTCTGTGGAATCAGACTGGTCTGCGAGGAATTGGGAATGTTGTGGGGTTGAATTTGGTAAGACATCCTTGGCAGCAGGTTTAATAGAGTCAACTTTGGTGTCCTTGTCTGGATCAGTCCTGCTGCTGCTCAGAGGTCTTGGGTTGGACGAGGTCTCAGATTTGTGGGTTTTGTCTGTTGAACCAAGAGCTGAATCCGATTTCAAGTGGAAGAAGCTCTCACTGGACCCTGATGTATTGCTGACTTCAACAGCTCCAGTTTTAGAAATGCTATCAGATTGAGGTTTTCTGCTTGTGGGGGAGTTGGGATCTAGTGAGATCTTTTCCCATGACGACTGGGAACCAAAACTGTTACCTAGAGAGCTGGAGGAGGTTTTGAGAACTAGCTCTGATAGGGATTGTAACACTCCTTCACTTCCTGATGGTTTTAATGGCACACCAACATCATCAGTCAGCAAATCTTTGGAGTCAAGGGTCTCCATTTCAGCTTGTGACATTTCAAATCTCACTGGATTATTGTTGTTTGAGGAAGTAACAGGAACTGGGACTGGATGGGAACCAACAACTGAGTTATAACCTTGCAAGTCCTGCTTCCTGTTTCTCCCCGCAGACTCTGACACGTTGTCATCCCCATCAACCTCAGTGGTCAGACAGCTTTGACTGTTAGCATCTGCAGCAGCTTCAATAGCAGCTTTTCCAGTGTAGCTGATGTTGTTGTAGTTTGACCTTGGTGACCCTGAGCTGCTTGTGGAGATCTTGTGCCACGAGGATCCAAGGTCGTCTGTGTCTTCCAGAGTGGTAGCCATGTCAGCGGGCTCAGAGGATGCTTTTAAACCTCTCTGTTGTGGTTCTTCTTCTTTTGGTGCATCGTTTGACTCACTACAGGCCTCGGTGTGGCAGTCATTGCTTGGATCACCAACAGTCGTCCAAAGTGTGAGACAGAGCTTTGCCCTGTCCATCTTGACTCCAGCCTCCTCACGGCTTAAATCTGCTGTCTCACACAGTGATTCATGATACTTTCTGAACTTCTGCATCACCTTGGCGAAACCTTCCAAAGTAAAACTGACACCTGTGTCTGTGATGTTTCTGTAGCTGTCAGGGATAAAAGACCCCTTGTCTGAATTAAGAAAAGGCTTCACCTGCAAAACTTCCTTGACTTGGGCAATGAGACGCATGATTTCAGCACAGAGGCCATCTTTGTTTGGAGTTTTATCCTGGCAGTAATTGTAAAATGTTGCCAAAGCTTTTTGACAAGCCTGCATTGACTTTGTAATAACGTCCTGAGGAGAGCCGAGCCATTTGTGAGTGACGGTGAGGGAGTAGGCAGCCTTGATGAAGGTGTGGAGTTCCTGCTGACTTGTGACCAGCTCGCCCTCTGCTTTAGTGAGCAGGCCGATCTCAAAAGCCTCTTTAGCCTCCTGGAAGAAAAACTTCCTTTGAGATGTGGGGCACTGCACTGAGAAACTATATGACAAGAGACAGGTCCCTTGAGCGGTCTAAAGGAAAAGAAAAAGAGAAAAAACAAAGTTAAGCACAATCTGATATTGCCCATAACCTCAGGAAACTTAGGTCGTCCTACTTGTAGGGATTCATACTTCACAAATGCACATCAGTGGGAGACAATCTATGTCATCTGCACTCCCTGAAATAATCTGTGTGGATGAGGTGAAAGCGAGGCTGCAGGGTAGAGCATGCAGGATGAGTATTTTTCCACATGACGATCATATTTATGACAAAACAATGTGTTTTAATGTGGTTAGCGAAGAGTATAAATAATGAATACTGCATCACGAATGGGTTGTTTCTTATTAGATTCTGAACAGGGTGACCCAGAGACCCAATGTAAAGCCTGTGTTCACACTATGGCTCACTCTGATTCCATGTGGACTTTGGGCTCTTGCAGGAAAAGTCTGCTGGGAAAACAGACTTGACCCCTTGTGTTGACACATCTAATACTCTGTACACAGTCAAGATAGTGCTAATGTTAGATTAAAATTTTTTCATTCCTCTTCTGTTGTTAAAATTGCAAACAGCTCCATCAACTTGAAACGTCACACTGCATGTTTATTGTATGAACTGGTCTCTCTCAACTCTGAACTTACATTACCATGAAACCAACAGAAACAAGAGTCATTTAAAGCGACAGTACTCAAAGGGAGATTGTTACTACATACAGCCACACCCTCCACCTCTGCCCAAAACTTTGCCTTTACCCAGGATCCCACTCTCTTCTTGAAATCACAAATCGAGGAAATCACCTTCACATCTTCTTCCACCTCCGCACCATTGCATAACCTCCAGAGTAGACTATTGCAGAAACATTCCTTCTGGTCCCCCCTCCACTGACCATCAAGTGACCATCACTGGTCCTGTACTCCCATACCTCACATATCTTTCCCAATGTAACTCTCCCCCCAACCACCACCTCAGATCCCTTGACACAAACCTCCTGGCCTCCATCACCAGGCATCACACCGTTGGTGACAGAGCCTTCTCCACTGATGCCCCAACCCTCGAGAACTCCTTCCCTTGAAACACGCACAAAAGGGACTCACTCTTGTCATTCGAAAACCATCTCAAAACTCACCTTTTCAAAACAGCCTACCAGACCTGACTGTCATAATCTCTCACTTCTGTTTCTGTTTTCATGTTCTATGTTGAGCATCAGTTCATTCACTTTAGTTGATATTCTCTTCCTTTCTATTCTATGTATATTCACCTGTCGTTCAAATCTGAATGAAACTGTATTTGGTGGCATTTTTTTCTTGCAGACACTTCATCTCATCCTAAAGACTTAGTTCTTAATCATATGTAGGACACTGTTTGAGGTGAAACGTTCAAGGCTAAACCATAAACGTATGATTGTCATGACCTAGATGAGTCACTGCCAAGCTCTGCTGCAGTGCTGTTACAGTATTTAAACTGGCAAACTTTACTGAGCCTGTTTAACAAAATGTAAACAAATTTCAACCTTCAGCCTAAAAGACCAATGTTTGTGCCATCTATCGTCTCAGAGGTTAAGGGATGCAGTGTTATAATTCATATTAACCACATAAATCAATGGACCTACCACATTAGTCAACACATAGAGTGATGTGTACTGGCTGTAAACCACGGCCATCTTTGCTGCCTGGGCTGCTGAAAGAAGGCGATGACTCACATCCTCGAGTAAAGACTTCTGGAAGAAGACATGAGAGACTTATTGAAGTCAGTCACATACATGATAACACCATACCATCAGGACTAACCAAGTCAATGTCAGGATTTTTCCTGAAAGTATCGAAGTCTTCATCATTCATTGACACCAGTATGTTGGCAAGTATTCCAAGAGAGGTTCCAATGCCCTGGAAAATGTAGAACAAAGGTTTATAGCAGTGATTAAACAATGGTGAGCATGTTTACAAGCTTATCATGAGGCCATGGTGGGAACAATATTGCTGTTTTACCTTCTTATCAGGTTGAGGAAGAGCGTAATAGCCAACCAGAGAGGCCCAGATGAGCTCTGCAGCCTCCAACCACAGGCCTGAAAAAAACAAAAGGCATCAGATCACTTCAGTTTGCATGAACAAGCAGAGGAAGATGTTTTTTTTTATTTACTCAGGGAAACACCTACCAAGCTTTTGCAAAATCATCCCCCTCACTTGGACACTAACAGCCTGCACGAGAGCCTGGTCACTTTCAGAGTGATACATCCAACAACCTGAAAACCACAGAGATTTGATTCTTTTGTTTTGCTTGTAAATGTTGCAAAAGTTGTAGAGATGATACAGAAATGAACCCACCTGTTGCTCCGTTGTTGTTAATGAGACTGCTCAGTATGTATTCTGCTTTCTGCAGTTTGCCTGTAGGAAACATACTTCACATTGATCCAAATCTTTACAGAAAAACCTAATATCTCTGCAATCAAAATGTGTAAGAATGAGAAAGTACGAACTGCAATGTCTTGTATAATTTCTATTTAATGGCTTTACATCAATCACTACTTATTTCCCAAAACGGTCATTAAGGTTTTGCTTGGAGTATCACTCATTCATTCATTCACTCTGCGCTTGTGCATACACACAAAACTAAAGTTTATGACCACGTTCTACACTCTGCAGCCTGTTCCTGAGTATCACACTGTACCAGAGTTAAGGTAGACTCGGGCCTGTCGTATGACCAGCTGTGGGGCCACAGGAGTGCCAGGGTGGTGTTTATAGAGACGCTTAGTGATCTTGAGCAGCTGGCTGGAATCATCTGTCCAGTAAAGGAAACGATCCACTAAGAAAATGACGGACAGTGCAGTGCCTGCCTCCTGAGCTGTGATGGAAGCCTTTAAGACAGCCTGGAAACAGTTAACAGAGTGAACAATCATTTATTTAGCAGCTTAAAACAACTGCTATAAAACAAATGATACAACCTGTGTGTATTTGAGTTCACTGAATCGCAACTTTTAAGTCTCTTTGAGGACTTTTAAACAATTTCGGAAAAGGCTCACTATCAGATATATGCCCGATTGTAGCCCACAGATTGAAATGACATCATCAGGGCTAAAATAGGTTATTTCAAAATGCTATGCAGTTATCTGTTCAAACTTGAGTGTCCACGAATAAAATAAGGAGCCAGATTATTTTATTTTTTATAACATTTACAATCAGTCTCAGAGCACCGGGCTGTGAGTAGAGCTTAATATAGTCAGCTTCTGAACTGCGTTACAAACTGAGTTAATAAAGTTTGCTTCTCAGCTTTTTAGCCAGTAAAAAGTTATCTGGAACAAAAAAAGTGTTAAAAAGAAGATCCAATCTCTTTTTATGTGCTTCAAGGCAAATGCATGCCCTTGGTTAGAGTCACATCCCTGTCACAGTAGGTGCAAGTGCTCTTGGGAAATGGAGTCTTTACCCCTGTAAAACACCAGCTTTTCTGTATAGCCCCATTAATGTGGAACACCATGGATACCCTCTCTATTTTTAGGAGTAGACTTAAAACTTTCCTTTTTGATAATGCTTATCTTTGACACTATCAATTTGAGTGTTTTATGTCAGGAGCTGTCATCTTGAAATAAGAAACAGTTTCTGAAGAATTAAAACAAAGAAGCTCCAGCAAAATCTCACAAAATAAATAATTTAGCAGCAACAACCTGAAGCTAAAGGAGTCTGATGAGAAAATGATCGATTTTATTGCTCTTAATTACTGACCTTTGGAATTATTGGCATGATGGATGTTATTAATTTGTTGTGCATGTGCCAAGATGGAGACTGGTTTACATCTGCTCAGAGCTGTTAGATTCACATGCATGTTTACAGGAAATTTAGCTTATTTCATAGTCAGTGAGCAGTTTTCAATCCACTACTACATATACCACTTCAGTGTTTGGTGTGACAAACTAATTTCACATTATTGCCACTCACTGAACTAGTTTGCATACATGAGTGTTCTGTGTTGTTGCTCTGATAGAAAGTATTCAAAACCAGCTCTAATGTTGCCAGGAATTCTCTTTAATATAGCGATGACAACTAAGGACGAGAACCAGGATTTATTAGAAGTTATAAAAGGTCAGAGCAACACTTCTATCAAATGAATGAAGTTTATTTTATTACCAGCAGCAGAGATAAGTGTTTGCTGATGAGGTCACTCAGGTTGGTCTTGTCATTAGCAAGGACAGACTGTTTATACTGCCACTTCTCTGGCACAAAGGGCCACTTCATTTCTATCGCATCCTGCAGGAGTGAGGCCAGTTCTTCACACAGCAAATCTATAAAGAAAAAAAAACAAATAAAGAGAGAAAGAGATCCTTTAAGGTCAGAGTGTAATATCTATACACAGAGGCTGAATATGGAACAGAAAGTCTGGTAAACTTGACAAACTATATCAGAGAGGAAGGAAAACCATTCTTAAAGCTAAACTTGAACAATAACTCATGTGTATTAGAATTGAATAATGTGTGGTGATTGCAAGTTAATGGAAGAGAAATCCTGAAATTTTCCCAATTGATTGATTTGTCTTTTTTAGACAAACCCAGGTCAGACTCAACTGCGATGTTTCATTCCAATACGTTTGTTGTGGGATTGCATTGGTTTGCATCAGCCATTAATATGGTATAAACCAAGACAAAGCAGATCAGCCAATTCGATTTAAAATACTTCCCCAGCTTGGTCAACTGAAAAACATCAGCTAAAAATGGGACATGAATCCCTCCACAGTTTATCTAAATTCAGGTAACTGAATTGTCTTCTTATTCAGATCTATTTTTGACTTCCTTCCGTTCTGCAATGAAAAGTGACCCAACAGCACCCCCCTGTGTCTAACCTTTGCAGCTGCAGTAGTCCAGCTTCTCTTTCTCTGTGGGTTGACTGGACTCCTCAGCTTCTTTTGCTGCTGTCAGACACGCCTTCAGTAATTTCCCCACCTCCTGGCTGTCCATTCTGGTAAAGAGATGTAGCTGAGGATGAATAGATTTCCTCTTTTCTTGGCCTCTCCTGCCCCTGCTCTTACAGCAGAGTTGCTTAAACTGGGGAGTCCCAGTTACCAAATGGCTGTTGAAGGAGAATTGCAACATTAGTGTGTAACATGTAAAACTTACAAGAAGCTTGGTTGTTAAGAAATACATTTTCTCATCCAGTGAACAATAACCTTTTGCTGATGTGTCTGTGTAACCAGAGCTAATGTATTGTCAAAGCAGTATGTCTCTTTATGTGTCTCATAATAATAAAACACAAGCGTTTAAATGCCCTGTTGGAAGCCATGGCACATGCTAAACTGTCCTTTTGGGAGCCAAAACCTGTGTTGAAGTGCCCTCTTGGGTGCTAAAATGTGCTAAAATGCTATCTTGGGAGCCAAAATACATGCTATAAATCCCTCTTGACAGGTAAAACATGCTTTAGTGCCCTTTTGGGAACCAAAACACAGGCTGAAGTGTCCCGTTGAGAGCCAAAATAGGCTAACATGCCCTAATGGGTGCCAAAATGTGCTGAAGTGTCATCTTGGAAATCAAACACACTCTTAAGTGCCTTTTTTTGTGTAAAAACACACTTAATTATCCCTCGGCTGATTAAAAACATCATGAACTGCCTTATTTGCATATACTCACTGCATGTTCCGTTTTTTTTTCTTTCGGCCCCTGCCCTTTAAAAGTCTATGCATGGCCCTGCTCTTAAACCATGATATGATTTCATTGCCACCTTTTCTTTATATCAATGAAATTCCGATGGAGGACACATATTAGTTTGTTTACCGTCAGATTTTCATTCAAGACAAATTACATTACCATCACATAAAAAAAAGTTAGTTTAACATTCAGAAGTTTACTTTCATTTTTAGAATAACTTACAGCTAAATTAAAAAAGGGGGGTGAAGCACACAAGGTTATACAGTGGAATACAATAAAAAAACATATGGCTCTAGTTTCGTATCACATATTAACAGGTTTTAGACCAAAAAGTGAAACTTAACTCATTCAAGAACAAAGTTAAGACAGAAGTAAAGCTGATCTGACGTCAGTTCGACAGGTTTGGATAATTTCTTCCCCAGAAGTTGATTGTTTACCTGACACAGCTGCTAACTTGTCAACAATGCTCCCTTCAAGTCACAATTTTAATACACTGTAGTAAAAAGGAATGTAAACTACCTGAAACAAAACTTCCCGACTCTTCTTCGTGGGGCAGGACTTAAGCGTGTTGCCTTCAAGTACAGTCTGGAAAAGTTACATTCCAGAGACGGGGGAGCGCTTCAAGTACGAAAACAAACATCAAACGGAAATAAAATGGATATTTCCACCAGGAGATATTTATTAGTCAATCAAAAAAGACTACAGACAGTGGGACTTTACTTTAAATCTGTCTCAATTTGCTAAAAATTTCTGTTAGACGTTTTTGGTTGGTTACTTCAACTGTCATTATTGTTCAAGTCAAACCAAGAGAATAAGAAGGAAACAAATGATTTCAGACTTTTTGAACAGTTTATTTATGATTTTATTTGTGCAACAATCTTTAAAATTTGCAGCACTTCTGTCAGAAATTCCCCCCCCCCCCCATCCACACACACACACACACACACACACACACACACACACACACACACACACACACACACACACACACACACACACACACACACACACCATAGAGGGCAAACACCTTCGTATTAAGAGAGAAACAATAAGAAGAGCAATGAATACAACAATAAAAGATTAAATAGAATAATAAAAACAATGATAATATTAACAATAATAGATAAATAAAACACAGTTCAATAAGTTATTAGGGTTTTAGATTGATATACTCTAGTAACCCAGGCACACACAGGCACTGAATTACACAGAAGACAGAAGCAGGGCTACATGAACCAAAGGGGCATCTTAATCTGTTTCTGGTTGTTTGTTTATGATACTACTTGTTCCAACATGGATGTATAAAAGTCACTCATTCATAAAATGTCCAGAGCTGAAACTGTCAACATGACTTAATTAAAAAGGGTTACCACATCCAGATATTTGATTGGAAATGTTTCGGGGTCCACATTTTAGTGGTTGGTGGGTTCATTCAAAATATTGATATATTCATACCAACTTGGTATCTATAGTGATCAATGCTTGTGTGATGAGATTGATACTTAGAATTATCATTATGTTGCTGATTCCTAATAATTTTATGTCTATAACAGTTAATCTACCAGTATGTGCAAGCTGTTTGATCAAAATGATACATTTAATGCTGAGTATAATAATTGTTGACATCTATAACTATTCATATATACAGTTCTATTACAAAACTGTAAAAAAAAATGAAAGCACATTGTTTTCTGATTACTTTCATTCATGAACAGAAACATTAGTTGTGGTTGTTCTTGATTAATTCTTGATTTAATTTTTGATTAAATTTCCAATGAAAAGTATCAATGGTGGTATTGATATCAGTGGTATTGGCACTATATTTACTTGGCACTGCATCGTTTGCAATTTTTTTAGTATTGCACACTACTAACAGTTTAATTTGTTCTTAATTAGTTTAATTAGTTCTTATGTTAACATTTTCATTACAATATGTGATTGGTTCACTCATTTCACCTTGCATGATTTGAACGCAACATGACGCTAAAAAGTGGGCGGAGCTCCTCCTGCAGCAACAGGTACGAGCAACTCAATTAAGATTTAGTGAAAGCAGCTGTTGCGTAAAAAATCTGCATCTATCAGGAAGTAAAACATCTGCATTTTATTGATACAATGCATGATTGTAACATTTCATCAGTGCAGCAGTTTAAGTCAGTTATACTGTAACTCTTGATAAACAGTAGAAACACTCACATTCAGAGGTGTGTTCAAAGACAGCGGAGCTGAAAACCACACAGGGCTTTTGATTGACATGTCGCATTGATGCCGCAGAGCAGCCAACACAATGATGACAGATTGTTATGGTGCGTAATGGTGCGTGGCGGCTCGCACACACCAAGCATGTGCAGTGACTGTGGTGTTGCTGTGATACTACCAATAGGCGGGACTGTCGCTCTGCAGTGTGTCTCACAGACGCACAGCTGGAGCTGGAGCTGAAGGCTTGCACGCGGTCCAGTCCAGCAGGGACCAGATGAGACTGAGCTCAGCTGCGAACTGCTTCACCAAACACACTCCACAACCTCAAGTTACTGCCCGAGTGCGCCAGGAGGGGGACTTGTGGGTTCAAAAAAAAAAAAAAAAAATACCCGCATAGCTCATTGAGAGGAGCTTCTGCAGCAACTCTGAGGCAGGACCCGAGCGTCTCCTGATGAGTTCCTCTCTCTGCCACAGCTGCTGTCCTCACTTCGTCGCCAGAGTTTCGGTGGTGATGTAACGATTTCCACCTTAGCGCTCACTCTACAACTGTAATCACTGCAGCCTCCTCTCCTCAGAGTATGGGACTCAGCAAACTCTGAAGGTAAGAAAAATGCCACTACTTGCATGTTTGTGCGGAACTGAGTGGACATTTGGGCACGTTTACGCACGCGTTGTTTTCAGATGTCTCATGTTTTCACTCTTGCATTCAGAAACTGCTGGTGCTTTTTTGTTTGAGTGTTCACTCCTTGATGAGTTAATACATCAGTATGAATGTTAGCCATTGTTGTGCAACAATGGATAAGCTCACGCGTGGACTTGTCTTCCTGCACCATCAACCGCATCAATAACAGCATGAGGCATTCACGTTGACTCATTTGGGACTACTTTGTGCTGGAAAGAATGCGCACAGCTGTTGAGCTCTGACTTGTAGAAGCTCTCAGATATTTACTTGTTCACCTGATGGAATTAAAGGGCCTGTGTGAAGTCATTTAAGACGAGGATCCTCAGCATAGTGGAGGGAGGAACGCCTGTTCCCAAAATTAGATTGCTGAAGAGGCAGCTATTTGTCCTGCTTTGACTAATGGAGACTGATGAAAACAAGCCTTTTGTTAACTCATGACATTTTGGAAGCGGAGGGACAAGAATAGATGCAGAAGTGCAGTTTGATGTAGAGCGAACAGTTTCCATGGAGGAGTCATCCATCCAGTGACAGATGACAGGTTAATCTGCTGGTAACCAATTAACACCTGCACTCACCATCCTCACCTGACAGCCACATTTCTCTGGCTTCATCTTTAGGGTTAAAGGCTCAAATATTGTTTTATCAATTGCTCACCCTTTGTGTTTGCAACCACTGAGTAGAACAGTTAGTTGAATTACATCATTATCACAGTTACCTTCTGTAAGATGGATTCTGTCAGCAACCAACCACCCTCTATTTACATGAAGTGCAGTTAAGAACATCAACTGTTTGACTCTACAAACTTTAAACCAATTGACAAACTCTGTCTGTGTGAAGTGAAGGTGATTGAGGTGTTATATGATCTCTAGTTCCTCAAGTGTGTGATAAAACCTACCTCCGGAAATAGAGGATATATTAAAGGACACACTTACTTAAAAACAGCTGATCTCCACAGTAAAATATTAAACATGTTTGAAGCCTGAAATGAAAGGGATGTAGTCTAAATAGCTAAATTTTCACAAGCTATTTCTCAGGTTGTTTATTTATTTTTATAACTCAGTAGTTTAAAACGGTGTTTCTCCATTTGTGGTCCACTAGTGGTCCACCAGCGCCTCCTGATGCTCTGCCATGATCGTGACTGAATTGTGCTTTTTTCCATGGAACACAAAGCAACCACAAAAAAGACAACTCACTCAGAAAAGGACGCATTCCTCCCATTAAGGTGGAGGATGATGTGTGTGTAGGCCTACCTACGTAAGAAGTGCTATATATAATACTGGCTGCAATGTCGATGATAGTGGTGAGGTGTGTGTGTGGGGGACATCGAGGTAGAAAAGAAGTGTGAAGAATTATTGAAAAAGATGGTCACATGCATGTTCGGTCCAGCACCTTGCAGGATTGGCAGACAGTTGGAGTAGTGATACAGAGGAGTTCCCACTCTTCCCACTGACTATCATCATTGTTGGATTCTGGTCCGCCTATTAAGTCTATTTGTTGTTGTTGTTGTTACTGTAGTCAAGGTATATACAATCTAGTTTTGATACAGTTAGTTTTATTTTGAAAGTCACAGGGTGTTCTGTGCACAACTTCCCATCCAACCCAGGCATTTGGCAAAAACAATAAATAGGATTGTTGTATATCTCCTGCAACCTGGTGGTGCAGGGATGTAGCTGGACCACAACCAAGAGGCCATTAAATATGATCTTAGTATGTTTAAATAAGTGTAAATGATCCTTGAAGTTAATTTGTTTTTTGTTAACTTGTATTTAGGAGAACCTTCCCACAGAAGCTTTTTTTCTAGTGCTGGGCAATACCACACTTTGCAGATTCAATATGATACAAGTCACTTTTTTTGGCATGTTTATTTGATACTGATACGGATACTTTCGATGTTTTCTCTTTTTTAATTATTAAAAAATATACACTTGAAAGACAACTCACATGACAGATTATGTTAATTTAACAGTTTGATGTGCATAACCGTAAAGGAAAAAAAAACAATGGAATAATTTCACATAAATGTTAAGTAGAATATGAAAATAAAACACCAATAGCAATCAATATGAAAAATTAAAAATAAAAATGGTAAAAAATTTGTAAATTTTTACCATCAAATTTAGTGAAGCAGAGTCACCACACTTCTGGTTACATGTTGGGGTGATGGTACAAAACTTTGGAATAAGTTACTCTGATAGCCTAATGGATAAGGTATGGTGTATACACTTCCATTCCTCATTTATTGATTAATGTCCAGACTTTATTGGAAGAATAAATTCTCAAATGAGTGTGTGGGTATTGATAACTCAGTTCAACAAAATTCATATGCACATCACTATTTGTTTTCACCATAGCATTGAACAGACAAACCAGTAACTTACATGTCTTTGTATTTAGTGAGTGGCTACGATAAGTATATCTGTTGGTAGATGAAGCACCAAAAATAAATCATTTTTGACATTTCAAAATTCAGAAAGTGGAGGATCATATCACAAACAGGGAGGGTGAAGAAAGGAGTGTTTCAGTCTTGAATTGAACTGCCAAGAGTCCTGTTTCTGCACACTGCACCTTAAAATAAGCTTAGGCTAAGAATAGCAGGGATTTGGTTGAATGCTAAAGCAGCGCACGGTTCTGGTTCTGAAATATTGTTGATTTACTGTCAAATGTGGCACATGTTCTCAATTTTCAGTATCCACTGATTGTTAGATTGTCTAATACAAATGCAGAATGAATCTGAACAGCATGGCTGCATCTTTTGAACCTTGTAGTCAGAGGATAATGACCGCTGCCAGAGATTGGTGAATGCTGATGAGAACTCTCTACAGCCTGAGAATAGCACTGAAGGCCACACACTGACTCATTATGAGAAAGCCTTCACTGCTGAATTAAACAAGTGAAAGGTCAAAAATACTTTGCCCACTTTATTTTAGTTCAGTCAGTCCTCTCATTACCTGTCCCCTCACTCTGGCTGGAGCTGTCTGACTGCAGTGATTTAAGGTGATTTTCCCCCAAAGAGCAGCAGGGATTACTGAAGCCATCTTTGAGTGCGGTGGCTGCTGATTGCTTGTTCCACTGCATCTTTCCTGACTCCCCCCTCTGCTTTATCCACCCATGTTTTGGCTTCAGAGCAGTGGGATTTGACTCTAAGCTGTGACTGGCTGCCTGTCTGGACATTTGGAAGTCTAAGCAGCTGTATTTTCAGCCCCATGTGGGAGGCAGAAACTTTATTTCTCTTCACTGCTAACGTTGTGGCTGATTTGGCTGAATGTTGCTGATTAACTGCTCCTCCTTTGAATATCAGACAAGTTTGCCCTGTGTGCACTCAGCGTCTGATTCTGGGGATGCAAATAAGGCAGTAATCAACATCAGCCATCATATGCATGTGCCCACACAGACAAATCTGTCACAAATCAATAAAACAATTAGTCCAAAGTTCATTTTGTGGAGCTCTGGCTCGTCTGATCACTCTTGACCTCTATGATCTGACTTCCTCAACAGGTAAAGAGGTGCTTGACTTCAAAGGAGGAAAAGGTTTTGGGGGCACTTCAGGATTAGAGATGAAATCAACCTGAAGACATTTTCTTAAAAAAGCCCTGCATCTCTGTTTCACCTCCCTCTCCTCGGCTGCCGCAGTGCAATTACTTCAGGCCTCTGGAGCAGCCACCCTTGATATTTAGCATCACCTCCTCCACCCCTACCTGCTGCAGTCTTACTTATCAGCCGAGCCAACTATAATTGGGTCTATTGTGCAGGGCTGCTGTTTTATGCCAAATGCCCAACAGCGAAAAATGAAATCTGAAAGGAGGAGGAGGAGAGGGAACAAAACCGAAGCAGAATACAGTGTGGGAGAGGGAGTTCTAACTCAATAATTAGAGAGAGGCAGCTCTGCCGGACACGTGTGCTGGATATTTGCCATCATTGGAGTGTACGCTCCAATGCACTTGTTGCCTCTGTCCACTGCCTTCTCTTTATCACTGTTAATTAACTGGTTCCATTTATTCCTGCACAGCTCCTTTCCTTTTACTCCTTAGATCAAACCTTTCTATTTTTACCTGCTACATGGCCTTCATGCCAAGTTTGATTAATTAGCAAACAGTCATTGTGGTTTCTGTGACAGTATTTAAATGACAGGCTGATTGGATTAATGGCCTTGACTATTTATCAATTTTATTACCTGAAGGGAGGATTTAAAGCTTACAGTGTAATGCTTCTATTTGACCTACAAATGCACACAGTGACAGCAGTATTGATTTTTCCTGTATTATCATTATGAAAGTGAATCATGTAACAGCGATCAGGGGCAGGTGTTAGATGAAGTCAATTACTTTGGCAAATAATCTCAAGAACTTTCTCTCATCAACTATTTAATGAATGCTGGGTGAGATTTAAAAGTTTTAAAACCAATACACCCTGGGGAAAAAAAAGAACAACAGAGACCAATATCAGCACAAACCAGAAGTCTCTACAGGAACTAAAAACTTTGCCCGGTGCCTGGAACCTTTCCCATCTGCCTTTGGGAGGAGAGGTGAGGTAAACCCTGGACTGGTCTCTTGTAGGGCTGCAACTCATGATTATTTTTGTGATTAGCCCATGAATAATGATTATTTTGTGTCTACACCTCTCTTTGTTTCACCTCCGTGACCAGAGAGTGCACACCTGATGAATTCAACCTGTGCAGTGTGAGCTTAAATGAGCTCCAACAAATAAATGTCCTTAAGCTGCCTTTTACAGGCATGTAACACTCTTGCATTATTTTTGGTTTGGTTCTCACATGACTTTTGAGTTTTAGTGTTTTGGCCAATAAAGGCTCCCATACAGTTGACCATGGGAAACTCTGTACAGAGGAGCAGCAAAAAACAGCTCGGAAATACTTACAGTTTAAATCATTTCTATGGAATGTTTTAGTCTGTCATTTGTAGTATATTCATAAAAAGTAGTCACAGTGCTAATTTCGTTAGCCTGTCAATGGGATTTTTTCATTGACATTACCATTAAGCTAGCAGACTTTCGCTAACTGAAACTAGCTAGTTAGCTCCATCTAACACAGTACTACAGTACCACAGTGCATTCGGGCGGCACTTCAAATACTCTTAAGTAATTAATATTACACTTTTTGGAAAATTGATTTTATTTATTTTCAAAGCGGCTGTAGACAGTATTAAACATAAATGCTACCACTTGATGCATTGTACTAGAAATAGCTTAAACCTAGTTTTTCTCCCCCATCCCTTGATTAATTGAACCCAAATGCCACTTAAGTATTTCAAATTGAAGTTATTGACATCAAGCTAAGCTTACAGGTGCTACTAATCAGACTCATGCCCATGGGAAGTCTATAACATGCACCAAGAATCATCTTAAATGGCCGTACATTATTGATATGGACTTAAAAAATATTTACATTACATCTTCTTTGGAATTTGGAGACAGATTTTTTTTCAAGAAAGCCAGCAAAAGTATACGTGTAAAACATTAGGTCATAGATGGGTGGAACATCTCCAAGTGAGAAGAGAGTTTATCCATACTATTTCCACAGACCTTAACAAAAACAATTCATAAAGCAAGAAGTAAACTTGTTCATATGGTTTGGTTCAGAAATATAATCACCTCTCACCTTCCTCTGTCCCTCCTGCAGTTTTTGTGTTCCCATGAAAGGGCACAGACCCTGTAAAATCTGTCTGACAGTGCTCTCCACTGTCTTCACCTTTAAAGGTTTGGCTGGAACAACGAAGAGAGAGAGAGAGAGAGAGAGAGAGAGAGGGAGAGCCTCAAGTAGGAGAAAGGGAGACGTTCGAGGTTTTAGGTAGCTGCAGAGGGAAAGCGTTGGACCTGAAGAGCCATAAATCAGACTGTGGCTGGAATTAAATCAGTCAGGGAGAAACAGGGCTGTGTATGAGCCTGGTGGGAGGGCCGATCGAAACCGTGGCTGCTGTATCTTAGCTCGTGCAGTGATTACTTCAGCCAGTGAATTAGCAGTAGTGATGGCAGTGCTGTGAGTAATGAAGGTTCCAGTTGAATGGCATCCTTCTGTACGACAGTCTCATGTTGCATTGAATAATTATGAGAATAATATGTTGACCTGCACCTGCTAGAAAAAAAATCTCCACTTTGTTTTTGTTCTGAGTGTGTTTGCTGTTTGTGATCTCTCATGCTCTGTGCATAATGAATGGGGTATTGTGATGACAGGAAATTGTGGGGTTCGTGGTCTGCTCAGGGATGCAACATGTTTCAGGGAGGAATACATAAACAGGAACTAGCCAGAGCTAATGTTGTTTAAAAAAGCCTGCAGGGTGGTGAGGAAGAAGCTGGCTGGCTGGGTGAATGTGAAAGTTCCAGCATTTACACACAATATGAAAGTAGCTGAGGAGAATGAAAGCCCTGTGTAGCTCAGTGAGCTGCCTCTGACAGGCAGGCAGGAGGAAATGAAGCAGATAAGCACTGCAAAGTAGTCTCCAGTTGTACAGTATGTGCACTGATCTGCAAACCACAGACTCTTCTTAGAAAACCTAAAATTTTCTAAACCTGACACAACTTGCTTTGACCCGTTTTCTATGTGGATGCTTTTCTGCAGCTTTACCTCAGTGTTTCTGCTCGCAGGATGTGCTGTTTGTTTCTGCACGTTGATTGAAAGTGCTGGCTGAGAGTCAAGATATCTTTTAGTTTGAATCATTATGGTGCATAACTTTTTACTTTAGTAGTCTTTCATTTTACAATTTCATGCTTCTTTGATTGCATCAAACTGGCAAAGACACAAAAACCTAAATTTGACTTGAAGGGAATAATCCAACATTCAGAGAAATGTGCCTGAGTTCCCCTGAGCAGCTCATGCTTTACTCATCTCAAGTATTTAGTAAGTGTGACATATGTTGCCCTGATCTACAAAATATCATAACTTATCAGCTCGTCTGAGGTAGTCCGTTTTTCTTCCAGACAGAGGCCCAAACAGCTTTACCTCGAGCCATGAGTGTCACAACAAGTACACTTTTAAAGATGCAATCAGGACAATGAAATAGAGAATGCCTAAGGTCAAAGTTTCTATGATAGTGCCTTAGAAGGACTGTGAGGACTTTCTGGGAAAGCTAGCATTAGCTCTTACGATAAACTCTCTGCTTCCCATGATCACTTGCTCCCCACTTTTGTGAGGACATAACTCTGACCAAAGTATATCTTCTGAACTCTACTTTTCTATGTTCAAGACAACTTTTCACTTCGTACTTGAAATGTAACAATCAAACTCCGTGAACTTGGTTTTTACACTGTGGTATATTAGTCGGCTACATTTAGAGCTTCTGCCAGCCCAGTGCTCTAAGACATGTCTGTACTGTGTAACATTAGTGAATCCTGGCTATGTCCTATCAGTGCTCATCTAGCAGCTCAAAACTCACCAAGCAGAGCAAATGTCCCCTGGCTCTACATTTTATCAGTAGACTCTCAGGTTTGAACAGATCACTGCAGCATAACTGCTGCATGTTGGTATGAACATCAACACAAACAGCTCAGCCTGTGTTTTTGCCTGTGCTCTATCACTCTCCTCTTTAGCTTTCTTCCGCTTTGACCTTTTTCTGTCACAGTCCGGCCCCTGTTTCTACTATTACTACTGAATAAACCACAGCTAAAGTTTTCAGAAGAGAAAAACACATATCTCTCTTCTTACTGTTAAACTTTGTCAACTGGTGTGGCGTTGTCATGGGAACTTCATCATGCTGTAAATCAATACAGTCCCGTCCAACCTGATTAGAAAACTCAGAAAAGGCATTTAGTAATAACCTATTTTAGCAGTGATATTCTCATTTTAACTGTTAGATTATGAGGAGGCATATATCTCAAGATGAGACTTCTTCGAGATCACTTGGAAAGTCCTCACAGAGACTTAAATGAAAAGATTTCAGCATTTTTGGCCCCAATATCAATCTGATGTTTTAGCTGGTGATCCTGAGATACAATTCTTGGGTTTGCAGAGATAAACTTTGTCAATAAAAGTGGATTACAACTTCGACCAATCTGAATCAACCCAAACTTTAAGTAAAAACAATTGAATCCAGTGTGCTGTGGCTCAGCTGAAACACGACTCAAGTGTCTGCTGTCAAACTTACTGCATCATGCACAAAAGCACACTGAATGCTTAAGGATTTATGAATACATGACTCATTTATATTTGACAGGTAAGGCTAAAATCTAAAGCCATAGATAATATGAAGCGAGGAGCCATTTGGAAGTCATGCCAAGAGAACTGACTCTCTGAAAAGAGCTGAACATCCCATCACCACAATAAATGACTGGGTGAAGATATATTATAACGGAATGATTTTTCGTAATCCACTTAATGAAAAATTTAATCTTTCTTCTGTCTGTGAGAAAAACAACTTGTGGTAAAGCACCAAGATAATATCAGCATATGAACTGGATGGATGCATAATGGCTGAAGTAACTCTTGTTATGATTTTTTAATTGCACCAACAAAATCAGCGATTGTTGCATCCATATTCGCAAAGTTTCTGATAATTTTTCAGTATTTGGAACTAAGGCCAGGTGTAAATCGATTGAGATTTTGATCGTGATGAACTTCAGATCAATTACAATGATCAGCTTGGAGCATATTTAATCAATCAAACATGGTGGAAATGTTTCTTCAATATTCTCGAGGGAGCAATTTGTTTATTTTGGGTCTTGCATACCGGCAAAATTTCTTGCTTTGTAATTTGCTTTGTATGTTAATGAAATGTTGAACTGATCTGTGGTTCCTCTAGTTTTCATCACAAATGCTTAAAAACTGGCAGTTTAAAAATAATACAAAAAGTTGTGATACTCATCAAGATCTGTTGATATGAATAAATTGTGATCATTTTTTTTGGCCATATTGCCCATCCCTATATGGAACACAGCTACCTTCAAAGGCAGTCCTCCTATAGATTTTCTCTCTGTTAGTTGCATGCTCTTGCAAGAATGATTAAGTGACTGCAATGTTGGAATTTATTAACAGAGGATTAGCTCAATAACAACAGGAAGTGAGACTCCTGACTTCAACAGAGCAGAGAGCAGACACAGTCCTGTTTGCAGCATGCTCTGAAACAAATGACGGTTGGCAGGAATGTTCTGGGTGTTCCCTTTGTGAAACAAACTGCTTTGCTCTTTTGCAACAGATGATGGATCACGTCGGCTCTTTCACACAATGTGGCTTCAACTTTTGCTCATCACACAGCGAGGACTTGAGAAGGAAGTAATGTGTGTGTGTGTGTGTGTGTGTGTCAGGAGATAAGTGGCAGAGTGAGAAAGAAGAGGGAGGAATGTGCAAAGTGAAAAAGGCATGCCTTTGTATTAATAACACATCAGAAACTTCTACTTGTGGCATCATTTGTAACAGAAATCAGCGTGGCCGAAGTCATCCATTCGCAACATTTCACACACGCATACCTTCACACCCTTCCGGTGTTTGTTATGCAGCAAAACTTTCACATCTGGTAAAAGAACAGAAGTTTGAGCAGGAAGCCTGAAAACAAAGCAGCAAAAACAGGCTGACACAATGATACATTGTTATTTCTGAGGGGGCAGGAGGCAGATACTCTTGCAGCACATGGGATCTGCAGCAATGCCCTTCGCTGTCTCATACTTCACACTTTTCATTTGAAGTCTGAAAGTCGAGATGGGAGATATGAGAGTGTGCCAGATGTGGAGCAGGATGCACGCCTTTTTTGTTTCAGGGGACGTAATAAAACATTACACCCTGGCAGCTGCTGTGTTCCTTCAAGACACATTGGGATCTGCATGTTTTTCCATTTATGTCGGCGTTGTGATGAAGTGCTGCTTGTGTTTGCATATATCTAACATTAGTACAAGAGCTTCCATTTGTTTCAGAGAGACGTTTAAGTTCTTTTTTTTTCTTTCTTATTTTTCCCATCAGTGCTACTCCTCCCTGTGTGATCATTTCCCTTTTCCAGCAATCTTTTTTTCCATGTTTGACTGCTAGTGTGTTTTCTCCTTATCTCCCATCCTCCCATCCTCCCCTGTCCTCCCTCCCCGAGGAGCAACTGCAGTCGCTAATCTCCGTTTGCAGCCGGTGCCCCCCCACCGATGTGGCATTCTGCGTGTCCAGGGAAAAGGAAATGTTCCCCTTCCTGCTCTGGGTACCCTGCAGTCTGTAAATAGAGCCTGCCACCAGCTGCCCCGTAGGCCCCTCTGGAGAACTATATCTGTCCCATCATGCAACACCCTTTCTACAACTTCCTGAATCAAACTAAGGGGTGTGTTGAGCAAGAGATAAGGGTGGTGTCAGACTAATATGGAGAAGTGGTGTTTGCATGTGTTGCTGGATTCTTGTAATTCTATCTGTGCGGTCTTTCAAGGACATGAAGATAAAAAAAAAGAAATACAAGAAACTGACACTGGCCCACATTTTGGAAACTAAAAGTCAGAGCAACAGTTCATAAATTGTCTGATAAATTTGAAACATTAAGTTCTTTGTAGTCACTACAAGTTTGGCTTTGTTGTTGGAAACAAAAAAGCTTTTAGAGTTTCTATTTCTGACAGATGAAAGGCTGGAAAACTCACTCTCAGCATGAAAGTGTTGCTGAAAACCCTGAAAAGGTGAGCAATAGAGGAGCGACACATAACAAGAGAAAGAGAGTTAAAGAGAGCAGTTTGTATCATGAATAACTTGGTACTTCAGCTTGTTTGGAAGCTCTTCACTTTCATGCCTTGGTAAAAGAATGACCCACTGACCACAGAAAAGTGTTAGATACTTTTAGCACAAAGATCTTTAACTACTGTCGTCGTCATGTCGAGTTAAGATACCCAAGGTGATATTTATAGACAGGTTTGAGCTCATTTGTGAGGAGTTTTTAGCCTTCCTTTAAACAGACTGATGCATTGCTGACCATTTCTTTAGACTTGTTTATATGAACTGAAACCACCACTGCTGCTTCTGTAGGGCAGGTGTCAGATGAAGTGATGAACGTTGAGCTGCAGAAACAGCCTTTATGTCACACTTCTATGAGATCATCAATGAGTGAAACATTTCACCATTAAGAGCAAGAGGGTTAATTTTTTTTGGTGTTGAAACATTTCCAGTGGCTGGTGAAAATGTTCTGGGCTGTGCCATACTCAGTTTTTAGCAACCATCTTACTACAATCTGGCACCAACAGTAGGATACCAGGGCTTTGTGAAAAAGTGTTATTATTAATTCCAAAAATGGATTAATAACTGGTTGAGCTGGTCCAGTTTCTTTTATCCTTAATTCTTCACGTAAAGATCTCCACTCAAATGGGTTTTGGAGTCATTTACAGTGTCAGTGTCCACCACTGTCAGTGCCATCAGACTTCAACCATCAAAGCTTACCAGGCTTACCCAAAAGTGCAATTTAGAATCAACCTTCAGGGATTATTTTCACCATGCTGACCAGTTTTATGTCACCAAGTGTGTCTTTCCCCAGGAACAGTCCCTTGTTGGCTACTTGACTTTTTATCCAGCACCCTCCAAAGCAGAATATGCAATGAATCAGAATCAGAATAAACTCTAATCGCCAGGTATGCTTGAACATACGAGGAATTTGTTATGGTATACTTTGCTCTCTTGTGCAAGGTAGTGGTAAGGCACAAAAGGAAAAAATTAATAATAATAATAAAAATTATGCATATTATCAACAACTATAATCACAAAAGAATAGCAAATAGGCAAGACTAATATTTACTGGGTAAAAAAATGACAATAGTGCAGTTGTGTGTCGTGCAGTAGTGAACATTAATCAATATAGTTACATTTTATACACATGGGTAAATTGAAAATTTATATAATTTATTTTGTTAACATATATAAATATATATATTTTAAATGACAAATAAATAAAGACACTTGGACTGGGAAGGGCGGCCTCCCAGCTCCCTCTATTGGTCAGCTGCCACTGCACATTTTTTCAACTAGACAGCATCAGCAAGGAGATACTGCTTTGTCCTTAGGTTGGTGCCAACACTTACAAATTTGGAGTTTCCCTCCGAAAGTCTAAGTCTAATACTACTATAGCATTATGCATAAAAAAGATTAAACTGATTCTGAAAAACTAAATCAGGATAAGCCTGAGAACAGAAAGTGTGTTGCATGTCAGTAACTTACAGTTATCAGGTCTTCATTTATCAAAATAACAGCACCATGACTCTGAATTTTAGAGGAAAAAAACTGTAGCTGAACAAAGTCTGTGAATGAGTTATTTCTGATGAACAAGTCTGTGAATAAAATACAGATTAGCTTTGATGAAATCTTGTCAAGCAGATTTGTTACCCGAGTTAAAATATTAAATCTAGAAAGGACCTTTGGCTGCAGATATCTCTTAAAAGAGATAAATCTGTCAGATCACCACTGATGGTATCTCGTTGCTCTGGATTTGGTTTCATTCGCTTTTATTTTCAGGCCCCCTGGCATGAAATTGGTCTATACTACTCAGATTACAAACACACTTTAAAGGTTCACCCTTCATCCAAAAATCCAGCCTGAAATCAACACTTTTATGGAGAAACTGACCCTAAAAATTCATACACTGTGACCAGGCTCTGTGTCCCCAAAACATTAAGTATTTAGGGATGAGTTGGGATTTTAATCATTAAAAATGCTTCTCAGTAATGAAAATAAATGATCTAGTTCATGTAAGTATTATCTCAGCTTAAAAATGTACTTTTTCAGTTGTTTTCACCATCCTCTGGTTGTAATTTAATACAACCCTCAAATTATGGCTGTAGCTCCACTTTATAGTCTCTGATATGAAACCTTGGGCACATAAACTCAGACCTGGTGTGGAATTTGAACACACCCTCCACTTATGTCCTGATTCACAAATTTCAATCTGTGGGTGGATATGAGCTCGCATTAATTTCTCAGTTGTATGCACGTTTGATAAATGAGCCATTGACACTAACTTTTTACTTGAGTTTGGGTGGTCATAAAATGTGTTCTTGTGTTCAGTCTCTGATTGTGGTCAACATTGGTATCACCAGATCAACACCATTTTTGTGCCTAAAAGAGAAAAACTGACGACAACTTTTCACAAGCCTGTGTGAAGCAGGAAGACCAGATAAACTGTCGGCTAATCAGAGTGAACAGATGCAGCGACATCTCCTCACTCATGACCATTCCCAGGCCAAACATCAATCAGACATGTGTCAGCTAAACGCCAGTGGCACGAGGACAACATTAAATCAATGGCTGTATGGAGACTGTGCATTAGCTGAGGGTATTTACCAGCAGAGAAATGAGCCCATTAGAAGGATATCGACAACTGGATGGATATCATTGTGTGTGTGTTTGTCATTGTCTCATCATCAGTCGAAAGTAGCGACAGTTTAGGTGCCGAAGATTGATGCCAACAGATTCCTCCTCATGTGTTGTCTTTGGTAGGAGGTTGACTGTTTCAGTGTGGTAGCAGGTAGATCTGGAGAAAGGCTGAAAACTGTTTTCATATTTTACTGTCAGCCAAGTAAATACTGTGTGCTAATAAGTTTACTCCATAGGTCTGCTTCTGAGCTCAACCAGGACTGGTTCACTTTATAAGTGTGAATCAAATTCTGCTAGAATTTAATGATCGTTTCTAAAAAGTAATTTAGTTTGATAACCATCTGTGTGGGTAGTTTGCTGGTCCCCCCATTGCATACTTGAAAAATAGTGGTTTTAATTTTGTTTTGAGTAAAAAAGGGGTTTCATTTTGGTTTTATTGTTCTTTATGCAGTGTTTCTGGAGGTCAAGAGTAGATTTCATTGGGAGACACAACATGGGTTCATGAACAGGTACAGGAGTCCAAAACAAAACAGTACAATAACACAGTGCTGCAAATTAGAGATAGACTGATGTAGTTTTTTAAGGGCCTATAGTAGTCAATGAAGCTGATAACCAATATTTGGAGCCAATATTTATTTACAGTAAAAGAGAAAATACTACTAATATCAAAATTTTGAATCATACAAACTCCAAGTCTTAACTGTGTTTTAAATGCCTGTAAGTATATGTTATTTAAAAGACAGTAAGGCCTTTCTAAGTGATTTTGAAAAAGTCTCATCTACAATAGGTTATTTCTAATGCTATGTTTCAGCTGCCTGCTTGTGTCAAGCAGGGTCAAATTGATTTATGGCACATTGAGGTCTCCATGACAACACCAGCCTGCATGAGAGCCAAAATAACTCAGTTTTAAAGTTATCTGCCATTGGCCGATCATTGACACAAAAAAGGCTGATGACGTTAGGCATCAAAATGCCAATATCTGCCCGGACTGATTATCAGTCTATCTCTACTGCAAACAGAGTTATAAAAGTTATAATAGGGTTATAAAAGGATAAAATTACTGCATTAACATTAGTTATGCTGAAAGTCAGACCTTGGCTTGTTGGTTAGGTGGTGTGCCTGTACAGTGGGCGGTCCACCATCACTTCCAGGCTCAGGTCCTTTTCCTACATGTCTTTCCTCCACACACTCCACCAGTTTCCAACTCTTATTTCCTATCCTTGCCAAATAAAGATGAAAAAGCCTCTAAAAATGAATGTGCTAAAAATTAATCAACACCAAAATTCAGGTATAGAAAAACATTAACAACACATTCAAAAGAAGGACACCAGTTGTAGTGCTCCAGATTTTCAAGGGGAGAAGAGTTTACTCCTACCAGAGGGAGAATAAAGCTGTGAGTCTCCTTTAAAATTTATCGAAATGACGAAAATGCCCTTAACTTTCATACTCTTTTATGGAGAAATGGAAATTCATGGACAGCCTGCTGTGCTCCCTCTTCTGAATGTTACTTTAGTTAGCTACACTCTGTTGGCCACAAAGAGATACGACTGGCTTGTTTTCCTGCTGTGAGGCTCCACAAAGCATGTAATGGCTATGAAGCCAAATTAGCCTCAAAACTAGTGTGATTTCAGGATCACTTCTTGACTCATTGAACCCTAGTCCGTCTCTTCTAAACAATAAATCTCAATGAGCTGGATTAAAGTCTGCGGTTGTTTAAAGAACAGGTCACATCACGAGTTAACTACTGCACTTAGAGTCTGATGTGGCTTTATACAACCGTTTTAATGTTGTGTTCTCTGAGTGTTCCCTGCTCAGACAAACCGTGTCTTACACTCACAGAAGGCTTGATCAATCTTTCAGCATGGATTTTTTTCCAAATCGGGATAAACCACAAAGATTACTGATTCACTCCCAAAAATATTATCCTATAAATCTGTGGATGTTAGACACTTTTTCCGCCTTATTGACATTTTGGTACCAATTTTTTCTACTTTCTGACTATCTTACAAGTTGTGTCCCAATTTTCTTGCCAATTTTTTCTGCTTTTTGGCCATTGTTGCCACCTTAGACATAGTTTCAATGCTACTTGTTGCTGTTTTTACCACTTTCTACCACTTAGATTTTTTCTCTTGCACAGGAACTTTTGAACCGTTTGGTTCCTTGGTTTAGCATAGTTGAGTAACACTGGTGTAGAGCACAAAACATCAACTGTAAAAAATTGTATCGGTTTTCTGATGCATTTCAGGTCAAATAGATATTGCATTGTCTGGGATTAGAATATTGCAGCAGGTCATATTGTGATTTCATCTAATTTGAGATTCATTGCCCAGCCCTATTCCTTTGCATTTGCAATCTAACATTTTTATGCCAAAAGAAATCTAGGACTGGAAATTAAAGACTTTTTTTCTGGCATAAAGATTTCTCTCAAAAACTGAATTGATGTCAAAGTTAATTTTGCATCAACAGTTGATGTGTCTCTAACAACAACTGTTAACTGAAGTTGTGAGCATTGTTAACCACAGATGTTTGAGGAGCCCAGGAGTGACGATGTGTCCATCTGTATCCAGAGGATGTGACATTTTCATCACTCACTGCAGATTCTATATAGCCAGGATTGACCAGGCTCCTGTCAGTTTCCCTTTATCCCCGCTGCGCCCGACCCCACCCTTCATCTGCCTGATCGATGGCCCTGGATTGTCGTCACCAGGCAACCAAGGATGACACCAAAGCTTTCACAGCATGCGCCACCTGACAATCAATCTTCTGCTTCACAGCTTTAGGAGCAATATCAGGAATCAGACTATAGGGGGATAACTTGAAGAAGACAAATCAATCCCCGAAGTCTCTCGGAAACAGTGAGAGAATTCCTAAAAAGCCTGTCAGCAGATGATGAAAGAAGAGTGGAGATGCTATCATCATCATCCTCATCATTATCATCTTCATCATCATCCAGCCTGGCACGGACAGTTTAAAGCAAACCAAGCTTTTGCACATGTGGAGCCAAAACCCCTCTCATCTTGTTTTCAAGTTATGACCTCTGAGGAACAGATACAGGAGGTGCTTTTATCTGCAACAGAGAGCACTTTTAGATCCTCTTTCTGCGCTTTAGGACGATTTGTTCTGAACTGAGTGGTGAAATGATGCCTGTTTGTAAGAGAGGAATTCCTCTCAGCTCAGCTCTGGATGACTCCTATCAGTGATAATGACTCCTGTTGTGTTGTCTGACTCCAAGGACACTATGCCTCCTGTGATATTCATGAGACGAGAGTGGGAGTGTTTGTTTGGGGAGAGTCTTCAATGAGAAGTGGTNTGTCCTCCCTCCCCGAGGAGCAACTGCAGTCGCTAATCTCCGTTTGCAGCCGGTGCCCCCCCACCGATGTGGCATTCTGCGTGTCCAGGGAAAAGGAAATGTTCCCCTTCCTGCTCTGGGTACCCTGCAGTCTGTAAATAGAGCCTGCCACCAGCTGCCCCGTAGGCCCCTCTGGAGAACTATATCTGTCCCATCATGCAACACCCTTTCTACAACTTCCTGAATCAAACTAAGGGGTGTGTTGAGCAAGAGATAAGGGTGGTGTCAGACTAATATGGAGAAGTGGTGTTTGTATGTGTTGCTGGATTCTTGTAATTCTATCTGTGCGGTCTTTCAAGGACATGAAGATGAAAAAAAAGAAATACAAGAAACTGACACTGGCCCACATTTTGGAAACTAAAAGTCAGAGCAACAGTTCATAAATTGTCTGATAAATTTGAAACATTAAGTTCTTTGTAGTCACTACAAGTTTGGCTTTGTTGTTGGAAACAAAAAAGCTTTTAGAGTTTCTATTTATGACACAGATGAAAGGCTGGAAAACTCACTCTCAGCATGAAAGTGTTGCTGAAAACCCTGAAAAGGTGAGCAATAGAGGAGCGACACATAACAGGAGAAAGAGAGTTAAAGAGAGCAGTTTGTATCATGAATAACTTGGTACTTCAGCTTGTTTGGAAGCTCTTCACTTTCATGCCTTGGTAAAAGAATGACCCACTGACCACAGAAAAGTGTTAGATACTTTTAGCACAAAGATCTTTAAAAACTGTCGTCGTCATGTCGAGTTAAGATACCCAAGGTGATATTTATAGACAGGTTTGAGCTCATTTGTGAAGAGTTTTTAGCCTTCCTTTAAACAGACTGATGCATTGCTGACCATTTCTTTAGACTTGTTTATATGAACTGAAACCACCACTGCTGCTTCTGTAGGGCAGGTGTCAGATGAAGTGATGAACGTTGAGCTGCAGAAACAGCCTTTATGTCACACTTCTATGAGATCATCAATGAGTGAAACATTTCACCATTAAGAGCAAGAGGGTTAATTTTTTTTGGTGTTGAAACATTTCCAGTGGCTGGTGAAAATGTTCTGGGCTGTGCCATACTCAGTTTTTAGCAACCATCTTACTACAATCTGGCACCAACTGTAGGATACCAGGGCTTTGTGAAAAAGTGTTATTATTAATTCCAAAAATGGATTAAAGCTGGTTGAGCTGGTCCAGTTTCTTTTATCCTTAATTCTTCACTTAAAGATCTCCACTCAAATGGGTTTTGGAGTCATTTACAGTGTCAGTGTCCACCACTGTCAGTGCCATCAGACTTCAACCACCAAAGCTAACCAGACTTACCCAAAAGTGCAATTTAGAATCAACCTTCAGGGATTATTTTCACCATGCTGACCAGTTTTATGTCACCAAGTGTGTCTTTCCCCAGGAACAGTCTCTTGTTGGCTACTTGACTTTTTATCCAGCACCCTCCAAAGCAGAATATGCAATGAATCAGAATCAGAATAAACTCTAATCGCGAGGTATGCTTGAACATACGAGGAATTTGTTATGGTAAACTTAGCTCTCTTGTGCAAGGTAGTGGTAAGGCACAAAAGGAAAAAATTAATAATAATAATAATAAAAATTATGCATATTATCAACAACTATAATCACAAAAGAATAGCAAATAGGCAAGACTAATATATACTGGGTAAAAAAATGATAATAGTGCAGTTGTGAGTAGTGCAGGCGTGAACATTAATCAATATAGTTACATTTTATACACATGGGCAAATTGAAAATTTATATAATTTATTTCGTTTATATATATATATATATATATATATATATGTATATATATATATATATATATATATATATATATATATATATATATATATATTATATATATATNAAACTCTAATCGCCAGGTATGCTTGAACATACGAGGAATTTGTTATGGTATACTTTGCTCTCTTGTGCAAGGTAGTGGTAAGGCACAAAAGGAAAAAATTAATAATAATAATAAAAATTATGCATATTATCAACAACTATAATCACAAAAGAATAGCAAATAGGCAAGACTAATATATACTGGGTAAAAAAATGATAATAGTGCAGTTGTGAGTAGTGCAGGCGTGAACATTAATCAATATAGTTACATTTTATACACATGGGCAAATTGAAAATTTATATAATTTATTTCGTTTATATATATATATATATATATATATATATATATATATATATATATATATATATATATATATATATATATATATATATATATATATATATATATATATATATATATAAATTACAAATAAATAAAGACACTTGGACTGGGAAGGGCGGCCTCCCAGCTCCCTCTATTGGTCAGCTGCCACTGCACATTTTTTCAACTAGACAGCATCAGCAAGGAGTTACTGCTTTGACCTTAGGTTGGTGCCAACACTTACAAATTTGGAGTTTCCCTCAGGATGTCTAAGTCTAATGCTACTATAGCATTTATGCATAAAAAAGATTAAACTGATTCTGAAAAACTAAATCAGGATAAGCCTGAGAACAGAAAGTGTGTTGCATGTGAGTAATTTACAGTTATCAGGTCTTCATTTATCAAAATAACAGCACCATGACTCTGAATTTTAGAGGAAAAAAAACTGTAGCTGAACAAAGTCTGTGAATAAAATACAGATTAGCTTTGATGAAATCTTGTCAAGCAGATTTGTTACCCGAGTTAAAATATTAAATCTAGAAAGGACCTTTGGCTGCAGATATCTCTTAAAAGAGATAAATCTGTCAGATCACCACTGATGGTATCTCGTTGCTCTGGATTTGGTTTCATTCGCTTTTATTTTCAGGCCCCCTGGTATGAAATTGGTCTGTACTACTCAGATTACAAACACACTTTAAAGGTTCACCCTTCATCCAAAAATCCAGCCTGAAATCAACACTTTTATGGAGAAACTGACCCTACAAATTCATACACTGTGACCAGGCTCTGTGTCCCCAAAACATTAAGTATTTAGGGATGAGTTGGGATTTTAATCATTAAAAATACTTCTCAGTAATGAAAATGAATGATCTAGTTCATGTAAGGATTATCTCACCTTAAAAATGTACTTTTTCTGTTGTTTTTACCATCCTCTGGTTGTAATTTAATACAACCCTCAAATTATGGCTGTAGCTCCACTTTATAGTCTCTGATATAAAACCTTGGGCACATAAACTCAGACCTGTTGTGGAATTTGAACACACCCTCCACTTATGTCCTGATTCACAAATTTCAATCTGTGCGTGGATATGAGCTCGCATTAATTTCTCAGTTGTATGCACGTTTGATAAATGAGCCATTGACACTAACTTTTTACTTGAGTTTGGGTGGTCATAAAATGCGTTCTTGTGTTCAGTCTCTGATTGTGGTCAACATTGGTATCACCAGATCAACACCATTTTTGTGCCTAAAAGAGAAAAACTGACGACAACTTTTCACAAGCCTGTGTGAAGCAGGAAGACCAGATAAACTGTCGGCTAATCAAAGTGAACAGATGCAGCGACATCTCCTCACTCATGACCATTCCCAGGCCAAACATCAATCAGACATGTGTCAGCTAAACGCCAGTGGCACGAGGACAACATTAAATCAATGGCTGTATGGAGACTGTGCATTAGCTGAGGGTATTTACCAGCAGAGAAATGAGCCCATTAGAAGGATATCGACAACTGGATGGATATCATTGTGTGTGTGTTTGTCATTGTCTCATCATCAGTCGAAAGTAGCGACAGTTTAGGTGCTGAAGATTGATGCCAACAGATTCCTCTTCATGTGTTGTCTTTGGTAGGAGGTTGACTGTTTCAGTGTGGTCGCAGGTAGATCTGGAGAAAGGCTGAAAACTGCTTTCATATTTTACCGTCAGCCAAGTAAATACTGTGTGCTAATAAGTTTACTTCATAGGTCTGCTTCTGAGCTCAACCAGGACTGGTTCACTTTATAAGTTTGAATCAAATTCTGCTAGAATTTAATGATCGTTTCTAAAAAGTAATTTAGTTTGATAACCACCTGTGTGGGTAGTTTGCTGGTCCCCCCATTGCATACTTGAAAAATAGTGGTTTTAATTTTGTTTTGAGTAAAAAAGAGGTTTCATTTTGGTTTTATTGTTCTTTATGCAGTGTTGCTGTGGGTCAAGAGTAGATTTCATTGGGAGACACAACATGGGTTCATGAACAGGTACAGGAGTCCAAAACAAAACAGTACAATAACACAGTGCTGCAAATTAGAGATAGACTGATGTAGTTTTTTAAGGGCCTAAGTAGTCAATGAAGCTGATATCCAGTATTTGGAGCCAATATTTATTTACAGTAAAAGAGAAAATACTATGGATATCAAAATTTTGAATCATACAAACTCTAAGTCTTAACTGTGTTTTAAATGCCTGTTAGTATATGTTATTTAAAAGACAGTAAGGTCTTTCTAAGTGATTTTGAAAAAGTCTCATCTACAATAGGTTATTTCTAATGCTATGTTTCAGCTGCCTGCTTGTGTCAAGCAGGGTCAAATTGATTAATGGCACATTGAGGTCTCCATGACAACACCAGCCTGCATGAGAGCCAAAATAACTCAGTTTTAAAGTTATCTGCCATTGGCCGATCATTGAAACAAAAAAGGTTGATGATGTTAGGCATCAAAATGCCAATATCTGCCCGGACTGATTATCAGTCCATCTCTACTGCAAACAGAGTGATAAAAGTTATAATAGGGTTATAAAAGGATAAAATTACTGCATTAACATTAGTTATGCTGAAAGTCAGACCTTGGCTTGCTGGTTAGGTGGTGTGCCCGTACAGTGGGCGGTCCACCATCACTTCCAGGCTCAGGTCCTTTTCCTACATGTCTTTCCTCCACACACTCCACCAGTTTCCAACTCTTATTTCCTATCCTTGCCAAATAAAGATGAAAAAGCCTCTAAAAATGAATGTGCTAAAAATTAATCAACACCAAAATTCAGGTATAGAAAAACATTAACAACACATTCAAAAGAAAGACACCAGTTGTAGTGCTCCAGATTTTCAAGGGGAGAAGAGTTTACTCCTAACCAGAGGGAGAATAAAGCTGTGAGTCTCCTATAAAATTTTCAGAAATGACGAAAATGCCCTTAACTTTCATACTCTTTTATGGAGAAATGGAAATTCATGGACAGCCTGCTGTGCTCCCTCTTCTGAATGTTACTTTAGTTAGCTACACTCTGTTGGCCACAAACAGATACGATTGGCTTGTTTTCCTGCTGTGAGGCTCCACAAAGCATGTAATGGCTATGAAGCCCAATCAGCCTCAAAACTAGTGTGATTTCAGGATCACTTCTTGACTCATTGAACCCTAGTCCGTCTCTTCTAAACAATAAATCTCAATGAGCTGGATTAAAGTCTGTGGTTGTGTAAAGAACAGGTCACATCACGAGTTAACTACTGCACTTAGAGTCTGATGTGGCTTTATACAACAGTTTTAATGTTGTGTTCTCTGAGTGTTCCCTGCTCAGACAAACAGTGTCTTACACTCACAGAAGGCTTGATCAATCTTTCAGCATGGATTTTTTTCCAAATCGGGATAAACCACAAAGATTACTGATTCACTCCCAAAAATATTATCCTATAAATCTGTGGTATGAGACACTTTTTCCACCTTATTGACATTTTGGTACCATTTTCTTTCAACTTTCTGACTATTTTACAAGTTGTGTCCCAATTTTCTTGCCAATTTTTTCTGCTTTTTGGCCATTGTTGCCACCTTAGACATAGTTCCAATGCTACTTGTCGCTGTTTTTACCTTTTTCTACCACTTAGCTTTTTTCTCTTGCACAGGAACTTTTGAACCGTTTGGTTTAGCATAGTTGAGTAACACTGGTGTAGAGCACAAAACATCAACTGTAAAAAATTGTATCGGTTTTCTGACGCATTTCAGGTCAAATAAATATTGCATTGTCTGGGATTAGAATATTGCAGCAGGTCATATTGTGATTTCATCTCATTTGAGATTCATTGCCCAGCCCTATTCCTTTGCATTTGCAATCTAACATTTTTATGCCAAAAGAAATCTAGGACTGGAAATTAAAGGCTTTTTTTCTGGCATAAAGATTTCTCTCAAAAACTGAATTGATGTCAAAGTTAATTTTGCATCAACAGTTGGTGTGTCTCTAACAGCAGCTGTTAACTGAAGTTGTGAGCATTGTTAACCACAGATGTTTGAGGAGCCCAGGAGTGACCATGTGTCCATCTGTATCCAGAGGATGTGACATTTTCATCACTCACTGCAGATTCTATATAGCCAGGATTGACCAGGCTCCTGTCAGTTTCCCTTTATCCCCGCTGCGCCCGACCCCACCCTTCATCTGCCTGATCGAAGGCCCTGGATTGTCGTCACCAGGCAACCAAGGATGACACCAAAGCTTTCACAGCATGCGCCACCTGACAATCAATCTTCTGCTTCACAGCTTTAGGAGCAATATCAGGAATCAGACTATAGGGGGATAACTTGAAGAAGACAAATCAATCCCCGAAGTCTCTCGGAAACAGTGAGAGAATTCCTAAAAAGCCTGATGATGAAAGAAGAGTGGAGGTGCTATCATCATCATCATCCTCATTATCATCATCATCATCATCCAGTCTGGCACGGACAGTTTAAAGCAAACCAAGCTTTTGCACATGTGGAGCCAAAACCACTCTCACCTTGTTTTCAAGTTATGACCTCTGAGGAACAGATACAGGAGGTGCTTTTATCTGCAACAGAGAGCACTTTTAGATCCTCTTTCTGCGCTTTAGGACGATTTGTTCTGAACTGAGTGGTGAAATGATGCCTGTTTGTAAGAGAGGAATTCCTCTCAGCTCAGCTCTGGATGACTCCTATCAGTGATAATGACTCCTGTTGTGTTGTCTGACTCCAAGGACACTATGCCTCCTGTGATATTCATGAGACGAGAGTGGGAGTGTTTGTTTGGGGAGAGTCTTCAATGAGAAGTGGTTTCAGAGATGTCACTTATTGTCACAGGCATTTTTTTAAGAAACCTTGCAAACCAAAAATCAGTGTTTGTGTAAAAACTAAGGAGGAGTTTATTTATTACAGATTCTAAACATGATGCCTGCAAGATCTGCAGAATGAATTTGTGGATAAAGCGTGAATCTGAGGAATCAATTTACCGCCTGCACTGCACAGTGTTTATATGTGTTTAATCCAGCGTCTCTTTGAGGTTGCAGACCCTCCGCTCTGCTTTGTGCAGGTAGCACAAACTCAGTTCCTGTGGTGACCTTCGCGGCTGCCACAGAAACTTTCATGTCTATCTTTAGCTACAGTGCATCATTTTGACTCCTCTCAGCTCTTCATTTCTTTTTTTTCTGACTATATCTCCCACTTGTACAGACATGTTTCCAAGTAACTCAGTCCATCTTTACCTGATGATGGAGTGTAAAAATACAAAGAAGTTCCAAAGAAGGTATTGTATCTTAATGTTGTTTTATTACGTCAGCTCTTCCCTTTGGTCTCATTCATGACATTCAGAAATCTGTTCTTTCAGAATGTCAGATTTCGGAATGAATTTTTTTTTTCTCTTTTTATCAGTGAGGCCACTCTTGACATCAAAGCAGGTTTCAAAGGTAACAATACAGCCAAAAACGAAACAAAATGGATAAAAAGATCTAAAACAGTTTTTTAAAGAGAGGGTACTGTGTTGTGTCAAGTCTTTACTCTGACCCTCTGGTACCCCACTGTAGCTTTATATGGTTTACAGCTAAAAAAAATCTCTATTTTCTCTCACACTGGTGTTTTAGAAAACAGCCTCTTTCTGGAAAACTTTCTTTTTGCTGCCTGTCTCTTTAAGCCCCGCCATTGTTTTTTGTTGCTGTCTGTTTTTTGGAGAGCATCACAAGGAGCAGACTGAGACTGGAGACACCACCACACATACCAGATATATCTTCAAGAAAGAGACTAAAACTCTCAAATCTATACTCCTGAACCAGAAACAACACCAAAAGAATCTTAACTTTGCTTAATTGAAGAAAAAAGGAGTGTTCTTCTGTTACTCAAAGTCTTCTTCTCTGCATTCCAGTTCTGGAAATCTCATTTTGGAGTTTGAAGGAAGAGTAACAAGCTCAAATCTCCTTCAAAATAGTGTTTTCACCAATTTTTTTTTACTAATTTTAAGCTTTACTAATACTATGCTTGATTGTCCAGCCAACTAAGCTGACCTGAAATCCAAAAGAGATGTATTTGACAGGACACAGATTTTAGACCTAACCCCAAAAATAGTCAGGCTTAATCTTGTATCAGAGTAAAGGGTTCTCATTTTCCTTTTCGTCTCTTGATATGACTTGAATTAAGAATGATGTGTTTAACCTTTATGTCAGCATGTAGTTCAGGGTGTATATTTCACCTTTGCAGCAAAAATGTTATACCGTTTCACACTATTACACACGTTTTCTCACACAAGTACCTCCACTTCTGCTTGGGTGGGGAATGTGCATACTTTCATCTTTTCCCACCTTGTCATCATACTTACTCTCACTCACCCTGATTGATGATTGGAGCTTTGGGTTTTTATATCCCCCTCTCATTCTCTATCTCCTCTTTTCTCTGCAGAAATGCATGTGTTTACTGGTGTGGCTGAGACAGCTCCTGAAGCCTATAATTGAGTGTGTCCACCCGCCGCGCTGCAGCAGAGACAGCACAGTGGAAGGCTTCATTGTGTCAGGGACAATAGATACGTACACACACTCGTCATCACACCCCGTCTCACTCTTTGAAAAGCCACAGCGAGCTTTGAGAGCCATTAGCGGGGTGTGTTGTCGGGGATTTTGTGGCCCAACTTTGTTCCTTGAGCATAACCTCAGCATTACCGTCACGCTTATCAGAAAGGAACCAAAATATCCAGTGGCTCCTTTTATCTTCTATTTTAGCACCAGATTGAGACACAGCCCGTGTAGAAGATAGGATTAGTGTATTTTGCCTCCTCAGACACAATAAATGCAGCCAGGATTATAGAACAAAAATAGATCCCTTCAGGCTGCTCTTCCACCACACTACTCCTGGAAGAAAACCTGCATTTTGTGCATCAGCATTGTGTGCTGAGGTGTGTATATGTTGTGAAACTGTGTCTTGGCTGTAAGCTCCAGTTGTCATGGTTCCCTTGTTACTCAATCACCCAGAAAACTCTGCTATATGCTCGTTTCCGGACTTATCCTTCAAACAAATGTGCAATGAATACAGGATGCCAACATGCATGAACTCATTTCTCTCATCTGTGTCTCACACACTCCAGTATCTAGTCATCTTTACGTCCAGCTGAATTTGAGCATGTCTAGAAGAGATTAAACAGTGCTTTCCTGTCGTTGTCTTTGTGGCTTTTTATCAGGGTTTTTCAGAAGCCACGCTGAGGTCAACAGCACAGCTGTGAATGTGCGATCAAAAAATTGCTCTTATTTTTCTGCTAAATTTGCAGAATTTTGCTAATTAGCTGTCTCAAAACTAATAAATTGATGTCCACAGATTAAATCTTATACACATTTGGGAGAATAATGTTGAAACTATAGCACAGTGCAGAGATGCTTATTTAGAAAGCAAAATGTTCTCAGCATTAGCTGAAGAGTATAAAAGAGTATCAGAGTTTACCAAAAGATTTTTAAAAACACATCGATTTTTCAGGAAGACAGTTACGTATTACTTAGTGTGAAATAGTGTTTAATATGATTCTTAAAATTTTAAGATTAATGTATGAAGAAATGGGAAGTTATTATAATTTATTAAAATTAACTGAATACAGAAAACCTACAACCTTACCTCAGGAATTTAAACCAAAGTGCTGTTAAACTATGCTGCAACAAGGGATGCAGTCTGTCATTCCTGCTTCTTTACATAAGGGCTAAAGCTAATATTCTTTTTAAGATTAAGAGTGCCAAATCTTCCCTGCCAATGCCAGACAAATGCCTGATTGGCAGAACCTGTGAGAATAGTCCCTATACCACAGTGATCAGCAGGTGTCTGCTTTAAGAACTAGTTTTCCACCTTTGACTGATCTGATTGGACCAAAGCAACTTCAACTTCAAGTTGATGTTCTGCAAAACCAAGCTGAAGCATTATTTGCAGAGGGTTAAGTTTAGGAAGAGAGACCAAATGTCCTCTTTTGCCCGGACATGTCCACTTTTTTGGTTGTAAAATTATTTCAAAGAATGTTAGGGTTTTGCTCAGCTTATTCTACTGACCATTTATATTTATATTTATATTTATAATAAAGCACTGCACTGGGCCACTGGCATTATTCTGATGATATTGTTGTCAAGGTGTTAAGCATGCACGCCACATGCATCATGATCTGAAAGTCCCCAAATCAAGTTTTGTCTGTCTGTCTGTCCGTCTGTCTGTCTGTCCGTCTGTCTGTCAGTATGTCTGTCTGTCTGAGCCATTCAGAAAACTGTGCTGGACTCTGACTCTTCCTATGGTGGAGTGTTATAGTGGCTGCAGTAATGAATCCTGTTAGAGCCAAACTGAATTCCACTTTACACACAGACAGTCCTAAAACTAAATATAGCACAGTGCTAAACGACCAAGTGGGAATGCAAAATGTGTTTTCTAGCAGGGGAATAATTTGAGTGAAATGTACCAAAGAAGAAAAACAATGGGTAATGCTGCAGAACAATTACGGGTTTATGAGTCGTGGACTTATCTTTATGTTTTTAGTTCTAGGAAGCACTTTCAGTCATCAGTCTAAGTGTTATCCTCTCTGCAGTATTGAATCCTATCAGAATCTAACCACTTTCTTTTCAGACACACTTTTTAGTATTTTTGATTCATATTCCAGCAGGTGAAGTTATGATACACAAGCAAGATTTTCTGGAGACAGTGAGCAGAGAGCAATCACACAGTGCATGAGCAAATGTGACAATCTGAACACCACATCACCAAAGCTGCATTTATATAGAAATGTGATTAAAGTGTTGTAGGACTTAAGTGTTTTTTTAATTTATGCACTGGGAAACTTTTTGTAGATTGACATCTGAAACGTGTTGGGTAAGATCAAAGTCTCTATAAATGAGAGGGTGACATTGACAGGCAGATATTCCAATTAAACTGACCTCCCTTCAGTTTGGCTAAGAACAGTCATTGATGATCCCCATGTGGTGAGGAGCAAGACTCAATATTAAAAGTTTTCCAACCTGCAGCCAAAAAGACCCACCACTAAGAATCTCATATTCTTCCTCCTGTCTTTGCCTCATAATAATTCCCCTTTGATCCCCCTCTTCATCTTCTTTTGTGTTCATTTCAGAGGCACTGGAGTCGAATCAGGAGTAACGAGGGGAATAACTGAGCAGGAGAGGAAGGATGGAGTCCATATTATCAGAGCAGTCAGCCACAGTGGACGAGCTGGTGGAGGCGTGCATCCAAGCCTTCGGTTGGTTATTATAACATCATTCATTCATATAAGAATTTACATTCTATTCATGTCATTTGTTTGTAATTAGAGAAAGGTCTCGTTGGTGTTGTGTTGATGATGATCAAGCTCTGACTTTCTAATTAAAACAGAAAGAAGGTTACTGAGGATGTGTGAGACAGAAAACACTCATTATGATGACTGACATGCTCTTTTGTGTTTCCAGATGAAAAGGGCACTTTGAAGGATACTAACCTGGTCCGCATGTTTCTAATGATGCAGCCTTGGTACATTCCTTCAACTGAGATGGCGAAGCAGCTGGTGCTCAAGTATCCTTTACCTTTGTTTTTGTTTTTTACTGCCTCAAAGACTTTTCCTGTTTTCTTCTCCCTGCCTTTATCTCACATGCTGCTCTCAGAATAATAGCATCAGCATTTGCAGAGCTTTGCAGTAAAGAAAATAAAAAAGACCTGAAAAGGGGAAGCTGTTTCCAGAATCTGCTAAATCTGAATAAGTTTCAGTAATGAAAATAAAGTTTGTCAAACGTTTGCAACAAAGTTTACTTTGACTTTTGGTTCAGATCTCAGGATGAGAGCTGCTCTGCAGAGCGAAGAACAAAGATATGCCACCTCGTCAAGTAAACAATCATCCTTTTTATTGTTATCTTGTTGTTTCTGTTGTTTGCTGAAAATTGCAATAAGTTTTGGAAATTTTCCTTTTTTGGGAGGGGTGGGGTGTTATTGAAGCTGCTTTGGATAAAGTCAGTCGAACAATTCTGATATTCAGTATTTATGGATTTATGTATTGACAACAATAAAATGTTGGTAACCAATTTTCACAGAAAAACATGATTTATAAGTTAACTTAATCATGGATATTGTTCCAGCAGTTAGACATTTGAGCTGATGTAAACAAGTCTTTCTTTCTGCTGCACTTTTCATCACTTCCCTCTCGTTTCATCTCTTTGTTCTGCCCTCTAGGTACTGGATCTGCGAGTTTCCAGCAGAGTTCAATCTGAACCCGGAGCTGGCTGACCAGATCAAAGACTTTAAAGACCTCCTGACCACCGAGGGCAACGAGAGCCAGAGTCAGCTCATTGACCTGGACAGTGTGTGAGTGCACTGCTCGCTGAAAGCTGTGCATGTTGTTGACAGTGTGAATGGATGTCTCTGTGTGGGCGTCTTGGTCAGCATGCACACTTTTTATTGCTTGTTCTCAGACTTTGCTGAGTTGTGCTGTTCAGGGGTCATTGACTTCTCCTTTTCCCATAAAAGCTGTTCTTGTGTGGCCTTAACTTCCTTTCGGTCCATGAGGAGGGGGCACGATGGAGTCAATTTTTCTCTCACTGCTGCTGAACTTTTCTCCTCCCATATATCTGTATTAATAATATCTGTAAATAAATATCAAAGTGCAATTGCTAAAATAAAACTGATTTGATGAATTTCCAAGCTAAAAGTTCAGGAGAGAGATTTTCAGTTTTGGGGTTTAAAACAGCTAACACGACTTAAAGAAGCTATGTGAATACATAACTTAATCCTCTGTGGAAAAGTAATACAAGATTTCACAACTCTATGCTGGCTACATATTAACATTAACTATAAAGCTGATTGCAGGAGCTCCTGGCTGTTTGTGAAAGAAAAAATTACTTCATTATTTTTGTCGCATTTTTTAACTGTTCATCGTCCTTCACAGGCCGTCATATAAATGGAAGCGGCAGGTAACTCAGCGTGTCCCATCAGTGTCCAAAAAGAGGAAAATGTCCCTCCTCTTTGACCACCTGGATTCCTCTGAGCTGGCTGAACACCTGACGTACCTGGAGTACAAATCCTTCTGCAAGATCCTGGTGAGTCTGAGTGCAGTCAGAGGGTAACACTTGTGAATATATATATGCTTACAGCTTCTTTAAAAACTCAGTGAATTATCATAATTATCATGCTGCAGGCTCAAAGTAGTTGCTAAGCAATAACCCTTTAAATGGGCTTTCACTGGCTGTAATTATATTTTGTCTTGATGCATTTTTCCCTTTAAGTGCTATATTGAAAAGCAATGACAAACACCACCTTTGAAAGGATTTAAATGATGCAAGTTTGACAGAGTTAGAGGCTAAATGGGGGCCATGGTCAAGATTTATCTCAACCTTTTTCATCTTAGAGAGAGATTCTGAATTAAAAGTGAAAAAGTATCCAACGCAATGATGAGAAAGATTCAGTTCACTCATGAATATAATTTATTCATTATTCACACTTTGTGAAGTTAAACAAGTTAAATTTTTGTGTTTTTATCAAGATTGTCTTGATTAAGCAGTAATTCAACCAGATGCTTTGATAATTATTCAGAATTATTGGACTTAAATGTCATACAAGCTAAAATTATTTTGACAGATCTCAAATAAAGTGAGACATTCATTTAGGCTGCAAGTCTCTCTGAAATATTAAACCTGTCGTTGTAAAACCTGTTTTTGAGCAGACTGGAGGATTAATAGTGGATGTCATGGTTTATTAACTTTAGGCTGCTCTGGCTTTGTTTCTAGTCCCTATGCTAAGCTAGAAGCTAAAGAGCTAAGCTCCATATTGACATCCCCCTGTGATCTCTTATAGCTATAGCTCGTCAAAAAACTATAAAGATCTTAGATAAACACAGTAACACAAAATTGAAGTCCAATATTTTGCAGGAAGCTGATTGTTAAAGCTCTTATTTCTCTGTTTTACAACCCGGAAAATAGGATTCACATACCTCTGCATCTGCTCAAAAACATCTTGCTTCCAAATTCATTTTTGGTGATCCTACAACATTTATCACCTTGAACAGAAATATTGAGAGGGTGCTCCTCACTGAAAGGCGTTTTTATGTTTATTTTTCAGGCTCTTAAAGAAAAACTGCTTGTGTATGTTTCAACTACCCTGGATTCAAGAATTAATGCTTTATTGCCACGTTGATGTTGATGTATGGAATTTGTTTCACTTTGCATCACACTCTCACTACAACTTACATTCCCTCAACCTAGCTGAACAGAATAAAGAAAAAGATCAAAGCTCAACAAAAGAAAAATACTACTGTGAAGTGAAATCAGTAAGACAGCTTTTAGTTTACACTGAGCTGTGGAGAGCAAATGTAAGTTTTGATGCTTCATCTACCAAAAATTACACTGGTGCTTTGACCTACGAGTTTAATTCATTCTGTGACAGAGCTTGTGACTTCAATTGCTTGTATGTCAAATCAACTTTCCCCATTGAAATGAATTGAAATATCATTGATATGCCCCAGAACCCCCAAAAGTACCCCAATTCTTTATGTTACATGCTTTTAAAAAAGAAAAATGCAGTTCTGGGTAAGGAGTATTGTATAGAAACAACAAAATGGGATGCACTGCAGTATACTAGCTGTATACAGTATGATATTCAGCATTTAGCTTGGAGATCAGACAACTTGAAGATGTTGATGGGGTGGTGGAGAAAGGCTGAACGGAATAAATAAGTCTTATTGGCAGATTTTTGCCTTTTCTTCACACTTCCCTCAGTTTCATCTGCCGGTGTTTTCCATAAAAACCTGTTCAATGAGCTCGGTTTGATCCTCCCTTTCAGGAAGTTTCAAAACGAGTTTTGCAAACATTGGATGCCCAGGTGCAGTTCTTCTGGGTGCTGTGTTTAAATTGAGTCTGAAAGTTTAGCAAAATAACTGCGAGCACAACACTGGTGCTTTCACTGTGAGCTCACCGCTTAAAGTGGTGTGGTGTTCACTGCACCAGTGGTGGGGTCTCTAAAGCTCATTTGTGCTGCAGATTTTAGCTCTCAACTCAGCACAAAATTGGGAGACAGATGGCTTGTATCAGGAACAACTTGTCAGTTGGGCAACTTGTGAGTCAAGTTACTGCTATATTTGCTTAGCTCTTTAAAAATCAAAACTTATACCCTTTTGGTATTTTCAAATCCTGGATCCGGAGGCTCTCTTGTTCAGTTTAGCTGATCATGTTGGTTTTAATAATTGTCTTTTCTTACTTTACATTATCATAAATGTAGGCGAGCCCTTTGATTATTTATGAGTTGAAGTGAAGGTAACTACAGAGCTCAGATTTGCTCCGGCTAAGCTCTTTCGCTGGCTCCAGCTCCATATTTACTACAGGGATTTAGCAGTGACATAAATCTCTTCATCTAGATCTCAGCAGGACAGCAGAAAACTCCATTCCCTAAAAAGTCAATCTGTGCCCTGAGGTTGAGCACCCATGAGTCTGAACAGTTGCACCTTTTAAACTTTTAAAGCCACAGTGAAACAGCAGGAACATTGTCCTCGACACAACTGCATCAAGTCACATGTGAGACGTTTCCTCCCAAGTGAATGTTTTACAAACTCCACATTCTGGGTTTATGACAGTCTATAAAAAACCAATCCTCTGCTCGGTAGCATCCTCTGTGGTTCCTGCACTGAACTTAAGTCTCGCCTGAAACAAATCAAATCTACTTCATTAACTGCTGTCAAAGTCAGAGTATAAAAGCATCACCTCAGAGGGTGTGATTGTCATGATTCTCACTAAAAATGATCATTTGTGAACTGAATTCAAAGACATATGAATAATATGCGATGTTCCCCTCTGTTTCCAGTTCCAGGACTACCACAGCTTCGTGATGCACGGCTGCACGGTGGATAACCCCATCTTAGAGCGCTTCATCACCCTCTTCAACAGTGTCTCCCAGTGGATCCAGCTCATGGTGCTCAGCAAGCCCACCGCCCCGCAGAGAGCTGCTGTCATCTCCCACTTCATCAGGGTGGCACAGGTCCGTCTGCTGAGCCGTTCACCGCACAGGTTTAGAGACAGAGCAGGGTTTGATGTGAGCCGTGACGTAAAGAGAGGAAAGGGAACAGGAGACAAGGATGTAACAGAAGACATTTTCTCATTTTTTGGCACATTTTTTAAAGAAAAAAGGATTCAACTCCAACAATCTGTAGAGGTATCATCATGCTGCTTTGAGGAAGATCTTGTAGTCAGGTTTTGTTTCTTCTTCGGCATCATTTGAGGGATTTTATGAGCAAAGAGGTTGTAAAATTGTCCTAAAAGCAGATCAGCATGTAAAACTTCTATTCATTTCAAAGGAGCATAATCACCTCAGTCAGCCATCCAAGATTCTCTCAATTGGAGAATAAAATGTTATGACTCCCGAAGGAGAATGAGCTTTTTAGTGCAGAGCAAAGAACATAAAAGTTTCATTGAATCATTAAACAGTCTGTGCACTGAAAACGTAAGTGAGGCAAACTACAAAAGAGGAATGAGAGGAGAGTGTTTGCGGGGTTTATTGCTCATGGTGGAAGAAAAATATCAGCTTCATAATGTATTTAAGAAATGGCTGTTTTCAGTAATGTGTCTGTAAATGACTCAAACTCTCATCAGTCCATTTGGTGTTGTGATTCTTAGTTAGTTCAAGACACTTGGTCACAAAAGATGGATTAGACATTTAACCTGCTTTTAAGAGCAACAGCTTCAGTTCAGTTGTGAATGTTTTGGATGCATCTGAGACAGTCGCAACAATATTTGATGTTCTCAATCCTGTCGTCTCCTAAATATAGGAATGAATCACAAACGTGAACTGTAACCCGAAAGCACACAACTAGACGTGGAAAAACAGGAGGTTTGCAGAGTCAGTCAGATTCATCCACTAGGAAACGTTCATGTGTATGTCTGCTCAGATATTTCAGTCAGTACCAAAGGGATTTGGCTGTGCTGCTCATTGTTTTCTATTTGAGTTCAGATCTCACCAGTATGGGATCACACCCCGACAGAAAACAGTATTTTTTTGGAAACTTTAGGCTGTTAAAGTGGTGCAAGGAGTTTTCTCTGATATATTTTAAAAAATCTACTGTCTTGTAGGTCTAAGTCTGAAGTGATGTTATACCATATCATAGTCAAAAGTGACATATGATAAGATCACAGACAGTATGATATAAGGACATAGTCTCCACGGTGACATTCATTTGTTCCTTATACAGAGTAATGAAGTGTGTCATTGGTGGGGCTTTATTGGGGATAGCTGACAAAAGAGGCGGGCCCTGAGTCTTCTCACGAACAGTTACAGGGCACCAGACCTGTCATTCATGTGAGCTCAGCTTCTGATTGGACAAACTTGTGACCATAATATCTTCTAAAACACTAAGCTAGTAAAAAAAATCACCTCCCCCTACAGTATTTGCCAATAGTGAAATTAATGTTTCAGACCTGAGCTGAACCAAGTTTTTGAGCCAGACTGTAAGTGTGTATCAAAGTGTGTTTTTAAACACTTCTGCACAGGCTTCATTTTTTTCATGCAAATGTTGCCAGTTGTAAACAATAAAATACAGCATGTTCTGATTGGATGAGATAGGGTTTGATACGCCACAACATGACAAGACAGACAACCATGCAATCAAGTACAACATTAAACCATAAAATTCGACAAATATGACAGGACAGGACACATAGATTGGATAAGTTATTAAATGGTCAGAAACTACAAACTCTGTACCATAGGATATGAGAGGATGCAATGTGATAAAATACTGTGATGCTAACCCTAACCCAGCATGAAATTGGCACATTACATGACATTGTGTATCGTGTTTCCTATTTTGTCATGTATTACTACACAATACTCAAGGACACAACATAAAGCTGTACAGTGAGAAATGATATGAGTGAACACAAAACTAGACAATAGTTTATGTTTTGATATGAAACAGTAGGATGATACTTTGCAATGTAATACAAATCTATACAAAATTAGATACTGTTAGACAAGCTATGACGCAGTATTAAATTTGAATACATTAGGCTGCTTTACAGTACAAGATATGAAACAATATGCTAAGATATGTTACATTACACTGTACAATACCATAGGATCAGAACAGACCAAGCAAGACAAAGTGAGGCTAGTATATGATAAGGATAAAATGTAGTAATTATCAGATCAAATATAATATTACAGGATGCAATTTGATACCCTTTAATGTAATATCATTTCAGTAATGAATATGATGTTGCAATACACTACAAGGGAATACAACATGAGAAGATAAAGCACAATGGGATTTGATGTGATACCACAAGATACGATTTTGCACAATGCAAAACAAAGTGGTATAATAGGCTGGATACAGTATTTGACATCATCATACCCAGTGTTGTTCCTGAACATCAAGTGTTGCACACATTTAGCTGCCTCTATCGTGTTGACAACATAACAATGACAACCATATACAAAGGAACAAATAGCTAAACTGATAAAATACTTCAAACACCTCAAACACCATGTTTTGTGTCACATGTGCTGCATGAACTACAACACAGAAAGGTAAATAAGATAACACCAGGCTGCTGTTTGCAGCTCATGAAGCTTGAGGCACTTAGATGAAACATCCTGAAAAGTGTCCCTTTCTGTGTATCTTTTCAAGTCTGCATTCAGAGACTGAAATCTGCGGTCATCAATGAGTCAACATGCCTCTAATCCTAATCTGAATTTAATCTGGTTCCTCCCCTTGAATTCCTCAGCAGAGTATCCACTTCACTTCCTTAGAAGGGTCCCCACCCATTCTTACTCAATCATTTCACCACAGAAAAGTCCCTTCAAGTGGCTCCCCTGTTGTAAATGTCACTTCAGTGTGATGTTATCATTTGTTTCGGTCAAACAGAAGAAGAGCTGCACTCTGCCTCTGCCCCTGCATTCAGGGGCTGTCAGTAAAAACACAGAGGGGACTTTCATCCTGCAGTCTGATGCAGTGCTCCAGCCTTTATCTCTTTGTCTGCTGATAAACTTCTTTCCCCATCATTTTTCAGCCAGGTTTCACCTCCTCTCTTTGACTTTATACTCCTTTGAATCCTCTAAATGTTTTGCTCTCACTTTGATTGAGCACCTTGGATGTTTTCCAATCTCATTCTGTGGCTGTGACAGTCAGGCAGTAAAGACAGATGCTGACTCCGACCAGCTGTGATATTTGGGATGATGGCTGTGACGGATAAGCGTCCCTGTGACCCTTTCCTCCTCATAAATATCACAACTGTCAGTGTGCAAAGAACGACTGATTATTTATTTATTGTTGATGCTGTTTGGAGGTCCAGGTTACTTTCAAAGTCTGATGCAATTCTAGAATTAACTTTGGACATTCAAACTAAAATTTGATTTTACTCTAACTTGATAAATGAGTTTGCAGCAACATATAGCAGCTCTGAAAAACATTTGATGTCAGTTCTTGTGGACGAGGAATCTTTAAAGTAACCCACTTATTGTATGTAAATTGCATTATAGAGAAAGATGTATATCAAATGTTTGTGCAAATTGAACTCTATGAATAATTGAATAAGATGGAGTGAGGTTTATAAATGCATTACTTGATTGTTGCTGTTTTTGTTCTTGGATATTTGCTAAACAAATTTATCGCTTGATTTAAATGAAATGTGAAGACTTCTTCACAAAACAGCAGGACATGTATAAATCAAGTGTCCGGTGATTAAGGAGTCTGTCAGTGATGCAGAGAGGTTTAATTCATCAGTGACAACCCTCTGTCTCCAACTTTAGTATCCAAAAATGCCACACAGCAGGGATGTAAATGGAGTCCATGCTGATTGGAGATGATTTTTCAGAGGCAGCACAGAGGGCGGCTGCGACATATTTGACATTTCCAGAAGCATCCCTCAGGGGGGGCAACACATATGACTCATCCTCATGACTGATTTTCTTTAACACAAACATTTAAATCATGATTAAAAATGCGAAAAATGTGCAGTCATGCTCCATGTAAGTCTGTTCCACTTTATCTCTCAGACTGTTATGTTTGTGCGTCTGTGCCTCCTCGCATTGATAAACAGCATCAGCAACTGGTTGTGTTATAATGATTGGTTGATGGGACGATGAACACTCTTTGGACGCTCTGTGGAAAGTTCTGGCACATTGACAGTGAAACGTTTCCCAGGCCTCGCTCACGTCCGCATGCACGTGCAGTTTAAGTGAAGCTACTCCCCAAACGCTGGCCTGGCCTCCATCGTGCTCTGCCAGTTGATTGTAAAGGGTGTCTGAGCTGAATCAAATGATCCCCTCTGGCAGCCCTCCCACACAGCTGCGACCTCATTGATTTTCAGTCAGATGCCAGGCAGGCTGAAGGGCAGAGAGGAGCCCTGCAGAGTGCCATTCACAAAGTGTTAGCTCAAGTTGGACACATACAGGTTAGAGCATTTAGTAATATCTCACTATTAGACTCATGTCTGGATTTGTGTGTGTGTGTGTTTGCTTGAGACCCTTCAAGTCTCTTTCTCTGTCCTGTTAAACTTCATCTTTCTGATTCTTCCTGAATGTATGTGAGTGGCTCTTATGCACCTGCTGAGTTCACAGGAAATTCCCCCCTCCCATCAGGTGAAACCAGGCACAAAGCCAGACTACTTTATTTTGGGGGACCAAACTGGGGCACAGACTTTTGTAAAGTGACCATGTGTGGTGAACACAGAAAACACTAACCCCAATTCAATGAAGTTGGGACGTTGTGTACAAAGTAAATAAAAACAGAAAACAATGATTTGCAAATCCCCCTCAACCTATATTCAATTTAATGCACTGAGAATACAAGATATTTGACGTTCAAACTGATAAACTTTATTCTTTTTGTGCAAATATTTGCTCATTTTGAATTTGATGCCTGCAACAGGTTTCAAAAAAGCTGGGACAGGGGCAACAAAAGACTGTGAAAGTTGATGAATGCTCTTAGAACAGCTATTTGAATCATTCCACAGGTGAATAGGTTCATTGGAAACAGGTGAGTGTCATGATTGGATTAAAAAAAGGAGCATCCCCAAAAACACTCAGCCATTGAAGCAAAGACGGGGCGAGGATTACCTCTTTGTCAACAACTGCGTGAAAAAACTTGATAGAAGTTGACTCCATGGGATAGTATCATTCCTGCCAATTGACCACAGAACAATCAAACATTTTTTTGTTGCTTACAGTTTTAAATTACTGTTGAAAGAATGCTGACTCGTCTGGATGAAGGTTAAGCTAAATGCTGCTTCTGTTACCAAAATGGGTTCATATATAGATGAAGCAAATGCTGTTAGATTATTGACATGAGACATTAAAAGTTCTTTATCTATTGTTCAATCAACTTTATCTATGTTTTAATCTGAGTTCTGAAGAGAGACAGTCAATATGGGGAGGTGAGAGGAAGGGAAATATTCAGTCACTTTTTCCAAAGTGACAAATACCTAGGAGAGAGAACAGCACAAATAACGATCTAAATACAAGAGGAAAAACATTTTTAAGTGTCACAAAAAAAAGATGTTAAAAAATACTCTGTAAAACTTACTTATAGTCTTGTGAATATTTGATTAATATTGAAGTTCAGAAAGGGACTTTGAGATTCGATTCAGTCTGTTTCACATAGATAGAAACTCCTCACAGGAGCTTCAAATAAAATGATGCAGGGGCGGCTCTAGAACAGTATTTATAGGGGGGCAGGAGAGGGGCAGTCAGTTGTTAAGTGGTGGCAGAGGTCTGTGTGCTAGATTAATTTGATTTAAAGATGACCATATTCTGAAAACCCAGGAAGGGGACCCTCGACAAAAGATGAGAAAGTAGCTATTTGAAGTGAAAGATTTGTATAATTGCAACATAAATGATGTATTGAAGCCACTTTTTCCAGTATAAATATCAAAATGAAAAGCTGGCTTTGTTGAGATTTCTACATTTTTTTTGCACATGTAAAGTTAAGTATTTTGAGAAAAAAGTTAAAATTTCATCTTTTGCTCAATAATTTTGACTTTATCTGATATTTTTACATATTTATCTCAAAATTTTGACTTAATCTCAGAATTTTGACATTGATATCTCAAATTATTGACTTTTATCTCATAATTCTGAATGCTAGAAATGGAGTGATGGTGATGTCACCCTATGCTACCCCAGTAGATCCGCCCCTGAATGATGCCTCTGAAAATAAATGCAGGAATTACTTCTTTACTACTTTACTTCACGTCTTCCTTTAGTTACTACAGTTAAATTTGGTATTAAGTCAGAGTTTCATTATCATTATCCTCCAGCTTCCTTTTGTGATGGCTTCTTCATCCCTTCACTCTCCTCTTCTCTTTTACCCTCCTCATCTCCTCATACGTCTCCGTCCCTCTCATCCACAGAAGCTCCTCCAGCTGCAGAACTTCAACACCCTGATGGCGGTGGTGGGCGGCCTCAGCAACAGCTCCATCTCCCGCCTCAAAGACACACAGACCCACATCAGCGCAGAGACCAACAAGGTGCAGTTTGAGCGACTGCTGCCCTTTCACTCATCGCTCCTCTATTTCTGGCTCCAACAGCCAAACAGTAAAAAATTCAATACAGACTGTATGTCCATGCACTTAGTTAGAAAGTGGCTCTTGATTCAGTGATCTATGTTTTCTCTGTGTGAGCTGCCAGCCTCCTCTCTGTGCCTGGTACTCCCACACACTGTCTTTTTAAAAGCATGAATTTGAGCCATAAAACTTGAAAGTTGAATGCAACAGTTGGAGAAGTTGGAGTCTTCTTGGTTATGTAAGTCCATCTGGAGCAAAGTTTTCTGCACTGCTAGTGGTTCCTCCATATAAATCCTTCTGTTCATTCCTCTTTCTTTCTTCTCTCAATATATTCACTCATCCTGCAGGTTTTTAATAGTCTCATTGAGCTGGTGACATCATGCGGCAACTACAGCAAATACCGCAAACATTTCTCTGAGTGCTTGGGCTTCAGGTTCCCCATCCTCGGCGTGCACCTAAAAGACCTCATCGCTGTGCATGTGGCACTGTCAGACTGGGCCGACAAAGAGAAAACCCGGGTCAACCTCACCAAGACCCAGCAGCTGTACGCCATCCTGCAGGAGCTGGCCATGATTCAGAACACGCCGCCCAACATTGATGCCAACACAGACCTGCTCAACCTGCTCACGGTGAGTGTGAAACACTGAAAACACCGTATGTGCAGCATCCAAGGTGAGATTGGAAACAGCCTGCAGGACCTGGATCAGGTGTTGTGAGTTTGTTGTTCATGGTGAAGAGCAGCAGAATTCAAAAGAACTAGTGAGGAACACAGACAGCAGTGAAGTAGGAGGAGAAACTTTGAGAAGGACAAACACTTAGTTCCTCTCTGCCAGTCTAAAAGGCAGTCAGAAAGTTCTGCTCTGGTGTGATTGGCTCCTCAAATTTGGCAAGTTTTGATCAAATCTGTGTGCAGGCAGAGGCCAAAGACTCCATGTACCCAAAGCTATCGAAACATGAACATCAGAGCTTAAGATTCTGTTTTTTCACCTTTAATGATTCGTGTTTTTGACTTCAGTAACTAAACGAGTCTGAGTGTGTACATCAGTGAACAAACATCCTCTAAATTATGTTTGTTTGAACTTTTATATTCATGAAATAAATTTCATTTCCACATCTGAAATTCTCTTTAAACTGGTCCTGTTAGCAATGACATTGTGCATCCTTCAGAGTTTAAATTGTTACCCCTTTTGTTACAGAGCATCTTGTTTGGATACAAGGTGCATTAAGCTGACAGCACACTTTGCACAATTACCCCAGTAAAGTCCAGTAACTGAGTACATGCCATTCATTTTAATCTGTGAAAATCAAGAAACGTCAGTTTAGATGTAGACTGGTTTTTCTGGTTGTATTATGGGATGGCAGTTGCTCAGTTCACTGGGACTTTACTCATCAATCACAGTGTCATTGGACCAAGTTTGGAAATTGTACATGGAAGTAGCACTGTCCAGAGTGAGAAAAGTGAATGTCCCTTAAGGAGGAGGGGTTAATATTTTCTATCAGCAGTTACTGCGTGGATGACATGACAGCTTCCAGAGTGAAGCCAAACAAAGTGGAGCTCCCCCTATTGACTGGCAGTAGAAAACATTAGCCTGCCCTCATGGTGTTAACAGATGGATACAAGTGAAACTTCAAACCTACATAAACATTAATGCCATAATTTTATTCTCAAATGTGTCTCCTGTCTTTACAGTTATTTGAGGCTGAATGATTAGTAAAAATAATTTGTGTAAATAATGGGATTATGTTCCCTTATATTGCAATTACAATTTATTGTGCCATTTTTCTTGGTTCCTCATCTTTTGTGTTGTTGATATCAGTGAACTGATATTTTTTGTTATGCTTGTATGGGATCAGAAAACAAAAGAAAAAAACTCAAATGGATTTCTGTTTGCATGTACAGGTCAATCTCAAAAATTAGAATAACAATAAAAAGTTAAAGATTTTTGGTCATCCATTTCAGAAAAAGAAACCCAGTTATATAAACATATTCTGTATAGAATGAGTTATCTCAAGCCTTGTTTCTTGAAATGTTGATAATTACCCAAAATTCAGTGGCTTGGGAAATTAGAAAATTACATAAGATCAATAAAAAGGATGTTTTAAACAGAAATGTCAGGCCTCGGAAAAGGTTTGCCACTCTCTGACTATTTGCCAAGTTTGTTTTTCTAATTTCAGCCCCTTTTCACCCATTTCTGCCACCTTGAACTTATTTTTATCGCTAGTTATTGCTGTCTCTTTTCACCACTTAGATTGTTTTTCAACAATTTGCCTCTTTGGTTGAGCATATCTACTGCAAAAGAAGTGTGACTTGAGGTGAAAGAAATATTACACTGTCTACAATTAGAACACAGCAGCAGGACATACTGTGATTTTGTCTAATTTGCATTTAATTGCCCAGCCTTCAGACTTTCTGTGGAACAGAATGATTTCTGCATGTTGACAAATCAGATGTCACACTTAATCATCTCATGAGCAGCATGATGCATGTCTCCTGTCAGAAAATCCCAAATAGAAGACTCACCTGTTTTTTTATTTATTTTTTTTTTTTCTGTGAGACACAAAGTGGTTTGTTACTGTTAGAAACAAGGTGTAGTGTGGACCCGAGAGCAGAAGTGGAGTCGGATGTAGCAGTTAGGTGAGTTTATTGAAGGGGAAATAGCTGTGGGAGGGAAGGCTGAAGACTTGAAGGCTGGAGGAGGAGAAGGTTGGTGAGTGAATCCAGAGCAGTGATGGGTACAGGTGTAAAGATGTAGTTGGAGCCACGTGATCTCTGTGAGGGAGAAAGAACCTCCACATGAGAAAACAACTCCTGAAGCACCAACTTAACACCCAAAACATTTTGAAATCACCACAGGTTCTTTGCTAAAATAAGCAGGTGAAAGGTAAAATAAGTAATTTGATTGGCTCAATGTTAGATGTATTTGTGTCAGGGCTAGAAAAATACAAACTGAAAGCAAATGTGAACATTTTAGAAGCTTACATCAAAACCATCTTTGAGTGATAAAAAGAAAAGTATTCTCATTGAGGCTTTTTTCAATGAGCAAAAATCATCAGCTTACATGAGGTGTTTCTTCCAGTACATTATCTCCTCTGCATGTTATTTTTGTCTCCTGAGCATAATGTTCAATTTTTTTTTCTCAGTGTAATAGATTGTTTTCTAGACCCCCCCCTACCCTCAAACCAACCCTGTGTAGGTTTGACCAACAGCCTGTTAAGTGAATAATGGATAATTTGTATATTTTATTTACCTGCATTAACATTAAATTTGTTATCATAACTGTCATTATAGAAATATCTTTTTGACCTTTACAGAGCAGAGTTTTTATTGATGTACAGTTTATGGCCTTCGTTGAGCACCATTCATAAAGACAGTGGAGGCTGAGAGCACAGTGCACACAGCCGACGCAGCGGCAGCAGCTGGTGGTGTGATGAAACAAATTATTGAATATCTTCTTTTGAACTTTCTATGAGGAAGCTACATTTATGTCTGAGACTAGTCTTGTCCTCCTGAGAGTGCATATGGATGAATAAACACCCTGTGAGCATGAGATTAACTCAGTCTGTGTCAAAGAGAGGATGAATCAATGCATAAACTCTTCAGTGAACTGCTCCAATTGAGCTTTTATCCAGGACAAAGAGCCGTGACCCTGTTTCATCATGTTTTGATTGAACTTCACTGAACTGCAGTGGTTAACCTGTGCTTAAACTTTTGTCTGATCCTGTTAGCAAAGCAAATTCACTGTCAGAGCGCTTTAGCCTCCCATGACCCAAGAGAAGGTCCCGGCTGAGTTGAATATCCTTTTGAATATCAAAAAGACCTTTTATTCAAGAGATCTCATAAAAAAGGTAGTGTTATGAAGAAGTGGATCTTTGATTTATGTTTATTTTCTTCATACTCCAAAGAAAATTTGGCTAAGAGTGGGTAAAAGCTGCTGCAGAGGAATATTCACCTTCATCCTCTCATCTATGATGTCTCAAGGTCCCAATGATGAAGTAAATCTCATTGATGAACTTTATGAGTGTTTGCACTTGAAGATCCTCAATTTGCTCATGTTTTGCACTGAGTTGTGAAGTTGAGCCATCACTATCTCTGTCTTTGTCAGGTACAGAACTACAGTTGTCGGTTAATGAGGAGAATCTGAACCATTGGGTTAACCTGACTTGGTTCAGAGCTTGTGTCATTCACATCAAATGTTTTTTTCATTGTTTCACTATTCAGTTTGGAACACGTGTGTCGTTTGGATCATACACATGGGCAACACAAAGAGAAGTAGTGCAGCAGTCTGTGGTTCTGGAGGGAGGTGTGTGTGTTGTGAACATGGCGAGTGGAAAAATCAGTTTGAGTTAGAGGATGTGATTGTAACATTGTGTAGTTCTGCTCTGAGAGCTCTTTGGATTTAGTGTGAGCTGATGAGGGTGGTGGGAATGTCTTTGTTGCTTTATTTAATGACCTTTCAGTCCCCCTTGGGCAAATCTAGCAACTTTTCTGGAGTTTGGAGACACTGACATGAAAGCAGGTTTTGATTTTACTCTCCTCCCCTCCCCTCTCCAAAACACTCACAGGTGGACAAGCCGTCCTCGCACACAGCAGTCCCTCCCAATTACAGCCAGAGCAGGCGACTTGTTTGTAAATGAATCATGTATGTGCTCCACTCTTTTGGGACGGTCTAAAGCCTGAATAAAGGAAGAGGGGCTGATTCTTCAATATTAAAAAAACAAGAATCAATACAAAGAAAGTTTATTTGTAGTGAAACATTTATGGTTTTTTTTACTCACTCTCTGTCTCTTCCCTGATTTTATTCCTCTTTCCTAAAGAGTCCTGATGCAAATGGCAATGGCATAATTTTGTGACTTTTAGCAACTTCTGTGACAGCAAATAGTAACTTTCTTTACTGAGAAGTTGTTGTGTTGAAACTAGCAGTGCCTCATCCAGTTTTAACAATACAAACTGCCTCAGTCAAACATTACATTTAAAAAATGTAATGTTTGACTTTCAGAGGTATAGGGTATTCTAGGGTGTTAATGCATTAAAACAAACCGTGATACGATCTGAACCATGGATTTTGTGAACTGTTCCTTCCCTAGTTCATGTAAAAGTGGTTTTATTCACTATCTGAAAAAATCATTTTACACCTTTATGACAAAAAATAGTGATGCCAAATTAATACAAGTAGACTAAATACAAAAGTGTATCGCTTTTAGGTCATCCAGAGGTGGTTGTATTATTATAATCACCGGAAAGTTGGAGCCTGACAGGGCTTATAAATGCTGCAGCTGGGTTAAAACTTTAGTTTTGCTGCAAGTTGCAGTTTGCACCTGTGTTTATGAATTATGGTAATGATGCCCATTAATCCAAACAAAAGCTTACAAAGGCTTACTTCATTGTGTATGGACCGTACTGGTGCTCACAGATGCCTTTGTTTGCTTGAATTGGACGGGCCTCTTGGTTCATTAACAGGCTAAAAGCAGAACAATCCCTTTGTGAATTAAGCCCTTAGCTGTGATTTATATAAATGCATCACCTGTGTTAGATTCTTCAGTTTTTGATGTTTCAGAGGAGTATTCACCTTTCTTGGCAATCAAATCTGCTCTTTTTTCATATATCTGCTCTGCTCTTAGTCAGCCACCCTCAGTAAGCTGGCATTAATAATCAGGATGCAGCAGAATAAAGGGATGACTCTTTTTCTTATATTTAGTCAGAGTTTCTAAACTGGGAATACTTTGAGACTGATCTCAGCTTTGTGGCTGCCTGCACTTCAGCATGAAAGCCGTAGTGCGGTTTTCAAACTTCACACTAAGTCCCCGAGTGTGTGTCAGTCGTTTTTTGGCAGATGCAGATAAAAGTTTCCTGGATTTGAGGAGAAGAGCTTACTGAAGTTTAAAAATCCCTGGAGATCAATCACATAATCTGGCGTCAGGTGTTCACGAGAGATTACAGCAGCTGCTTTTTTCTTCTTTTGTGGAAATGACAGAAGCAACTCGACAGGTAGTGAAGCGGAGGGAACACAGGGGAGTTTTCTGGACAGAGTCGATACCTCATTATCGTATGCCAGCGCTTATTGCTGTTGATCTAAGTCCTGCTCGGCTCACAGCAGAAGGAAAGAAAGTCAATAATTCTTTCAAAATAAAGGAAGCATGCCCACCTCGGGAGCTCAAAAAGCTTAACACACAAGTTTATAATACTTCCATTTTTACTATCAAAGGAAAGGATTTCATCATCTCAATTGTGGTGAACAATTTGCAGTTAACCTTTCCTTGAAATAGCCGGAGCTGCACTAAACCAGGAGGTTCACATAAGAAAAGCTCTTTTTCCTTCCGCACTCACTGCTTCAACTCAATAAAACACAGGAAACGCAATTACAAAGAGAGTAACCCCGAGGATAGAATAATAGGAGGTCCACAATGAATGTAGGGGATGATTATCCTGACAGCCAGCTGTAGTAACTGGAGCAAAAACTTCTTTTAGGATTGTCTCTGTAATATAAACTAAACTGTTTCTCAACAGTGTGTCTAATAAACAGGTTTGTGTGGCTTTTGGATTTTATACTAAGGAAATACAGACAGACTCAAAGACAAAGATCTGCACTGCCTTCAAATGAAATGAATCTGGATGTTGCTTTGGATGTGAGGTCGTTGCTATTTTTTTGCTCCCGTAGTGAAATCTGAAGAATTCAAGATGATCTCTTTTTTTTTTTTTTTTTTTTACACCTGATCAAAATCTAAAGACCAGTCAAAAAGTACAATAATTTGCATTTTGCAGTGTTGCATCTTCCAAAGGTTTGATGTAGAGTTTTAAAATGCCAAAGGAAGAAACTGGAATGAGACAAAAAAACAACTACTACTCATTGAAAACAATCATTATCACACAGACCAGGGCCCTCAGTCATGAAGGACACCCCCCGCAACATCTCTACATCGCCCCTGAACAAACATCAGGTCCATTGTTCTATTGAAGGACAAAGCAGATCATGATGCCCCCCCCCCTTCCACTGTGCCGCCAAGAAAACATCTCATTGGGATCTCCTTGTCATGACAGTAACGTTGGACGCCATCAAGAATGCCAAGGTTCAGTTTGTTTTCCTCAGAGAATCTAACTTTCTTCCACCTTTCAATGTCCCATGATGCTCTCTGTCAAAGTCCAAACAGGAAATTTAGTGACAGGAGGTTTTTCTTCTTAAAGCTCTTCTCTCTCTGACACCATCTGATGGTTATTGAGCTGCAGTTGGCTCCAATAACAACCTTTATTTGGATCCAGGATTGTCCGTGTCTCAATGAACAGCCAATCAGATCCTCAGGCTCAGCACTGGTGAAATGTTTTTGGGTCTACCACTTGACTTTTTTGTTCTATTACCCTCAGGATCTTTGAAGAAATTCAAGATGGCTGCCTTACTGCGTCCAACCTCAGCAGTGATGGCGTTGTGTTGTGAGAGGACTTGCTTACGCAGCTCAACAATCTGACCGTGTTCAAAGAGAGAAAGCGTTTTCACTTTAATAGTTGTTTTCGACAAATTCAATTGTTTTTGTCTCACTCTCGTTCTTACGTGTTATATTTTGAAACTCTGAAGCAAAGTCTCTGCTCCCTCTGTCATAAACCTGAGCTGAGTTTGTGCTTTCAGCCCCTCCACTGTTACAGAACCTCCTCAGGCTGCAGGGAGGTTTGAAGATCTGGACTCACCACTTTTCAATTTTCTGCACGAGGTTGGAGCCCAGACATAAACACAAACAAGCAGCTGTTGCTCTCAAACAGTTTGAACCTCTCCAAATACAAGCTGTGAGTGAAAATGACATGAGAGTTACAGTCAGTGTGCAGACTGGAGTGTGTAGTTTGTCTGAATTTCTGGAGTCTCAGGAGAAGATCAGGGGTTTAAAAACAGATTAGAAAGAAGCTGAAGCTGGAATGATGACGTGTCTGTTGGAAGTTTGTTAATCTTGTTGCTAAAAACGGTCTCACTCTGTTTTTATGTAGTCTGACATCAAACCAGCCGTCCTTCATAACGGTCTCACAATTTCACAGCCATTTTTCAGAAATGGATATTTTCACTTTGCTGTGACAGCAGTGTTTGTGCAGAAGAAAACACTGCCAGAGCTGTTTTTTGAGCTTCCCCAAATTAAAAACTCACAGGTTTTCACATTTATACGTTTGTTTTTGACTTTACACAAGTTTGAAATGACCGATGCTGGGCAGGATTACTATCCTGCCCAGTACGAGAGGAACCGCAGGCTCAGACAATTGGTGTATGTGCTTGGCTGAGGAGCCAACGGTGCGAAGCTACCATCTGCGGGCATATGACTGAAAGCCTCTTAGTCAGCATCCCACCTAGACGCTGAAACTTCTGCGGTGGAAAAAAGTGCATAATTGAGAGCTGTTTTGAGTTGAACCAGTGTTTCCCAGGCTTTTTTTCTAGTGACCCACTTTTATGGAGGTATAAGCAATAGCAACTCAATCCAAATATGTCAAATCCATCAATGCATGTGTTTTTGTTTGGTTTACACTTTAAAAAAACTTTTCAAAACTGAAATAAATGTATTTAACAGGTCCCTTGACACAAAAACAAAGTGCACAGGGGATTAAACAGATAAGCTTTCTTATTTCTTTCTACGGAGAAAAAAACATTCACTCATGTGAAAAGCAACATGTTTTTTCATTTTTAAATCCTAGTTTGTGAATAAGTTTAGCTCATCCAGCAAAACAACAAACAATAAAGTGGAGCATCAGTTCTATCCCACATCAAATTACTTTGACCAATTTTAAATTATATTAACGTCAAATATACACTGCCTGGCCAAAAATTAAAGAAGTCGCCACCTGGGTTTAACCAAGCAAATACATAAAAGCCTCTTATTGGATAATTATTGCATGAGTGTTTATCTTTCAACTGGAAACAAGTTATTTGGCCCCAATGATGTAATGAGTAACTTCTCCTTTCTTGAACAACCAAAGACACATAATGTGGTCCTGGAAAAGATGTGAGTCTGTTTAAGAAGGGTCAAATAATTGGCATTGGGCAGAGAAAACATTTAAGGGGATTCAAGAAACTCCTAAAATTGGATTAATATATGTTCAACACATTATTAATAACTGGAAGGATGGTGGGGAACCATCGACTTCCAGGAAGAAGTATGGTTGGAAAAAAATCCTGGATGATCATGGTTGGAAATCACTTGAACATTTGGCCAAATAAAAAAACAAACAAAGAAAAAAACCAAGTAGATCTTGGGGTATGTTTAATAGTGAAAGTAAGAGCATTTCTTCATGCACAATGCATGTGGAACTTGTTTTTTTCAATGTGATTTTTGCGTTTTCGGGTAAAACGCAGTGAAGCCTTGTCATGTCATCAGGGCCTAAATTCTGTGGTGTAAATGTTCTGAAAACTAATTGCGAGACCCAAAAAATCTCTGGTGACCCACCCATGGGTCAGACTTGGGAAATGATTGCATGCAACAGCCCTATTTAGCTCTGTCACTGACATCAACAGTCAGCCTCAGAAATTCTGCTCCTGCTGAGGAAGTTCGTGAGGAGCATAAATATTTAGATCAGCTCTAACTTTGCAGCAGTTTAGGACAGAAAGTTGTGTTACATACTAAACAAAAACTAAAGTTTTGTTTTGAAGAAGTGAAATGTTGCAATGTTGCTCTGCAGGTGGTGAGAGAGAGAGAGAGAGAGAGAGAGAGAGAGAGAGAGAGAGAGAGAGAGAGAGAGAGAGAGGGGGGTCCCTCAGCACAGCCCTCCTGCAGTCATTGAGATGTGACATCTCATGTTAAACTTTGAACTCCTTCACTTACTTTTAAGTCACTTTCTTTTTGAGTTTTTCAGGCACTCTTGTCTTATTAGCAAAGACGTGAGGAAAGAGGGATTGTGGGTAGCAGAGACATGAGGCAGATATGAAGCACATGGTCAAACTTGTGGCTGCTGAAATGAGGACTGAAGGCTCTGTTCACAAAAAAATACTGTGATAAATCGACAAAAGCTGAATACGTGTGATCAAACCTGGAACATGGTGGAAGCTGAAAACTTCAGACGGCTTCAATAAATCTTAAAACATGAAGAAGAAATGGTGACACTGTCTCTTCTCTCCTCTCCTCTCCTCTGCAGGTGTCTCTGGACCAGTATCACACAGAGGAGGAGATCTATCAGATGTCTCTGCAGAGAGAGCCTCGTAAACCAGCGGTGAGCTGAACATTTCTTCACACTGTGAGGCCTGTTTGGCTCTGATCTTGTATTTCCTGTATTTGTCAGGGATATACATTACTCTGCTCCTGTCAGGATGTGATGGATGGTTGTGTTTTTACTGTACTTGTCCCCTCAGCTTCCTGATTTCACGGTCCTTGAGTATCTCATGTTGAACAACATCATATCTTTGATACAGTTTCAGTCTAACATTTTAGAAACTAGCAGAAAGAAAATAAATTCATACATCTTTTATAACCTAATCCTCTAATTGATTTCATCACAGCTTCATATTGAGTGCTGTCCTGTGTATTGAAAATCTTTGTTTTCCTCCTCTTGTGACATTTGAAGAGCTGTAGTGACCCTTGACAGCCGCTCCACACTGCAGCTGTCTTTTTCTTCCCTTTGTGAGATGACAGCTTCAGCTTCGCCTGCATTGATATTGATCTCACACTCTTGGTTTTTTTTTTACCACTTGTAGCAGAACTCCAGCCCTGCCCCCGCGCCCGAACCCAAACCCACCATGATCGACGAGTGGGCGGTGTCAGTGAAGCCCAACGCCGACCCCACGATAATCAAGAAGCATATCGAGAAGATGGTGGAGGTGAGTGTCTCAACCTCACACATTCCCCTCTGCACGGTGCTAATTACATCCTGTAGACCCCACAGTGATGGCAGCTGAAGGCTGAATTATCTGTTGTTCTACACACCAGCGCCAACTCCACATGAGTGTGAAGGCTTTTGGCCAAATGACTAGTAATCTTTCACCATAATTACTAAAGCTGGGGGGTCATTGAAAGCCATGCTGGTCTATTTTTGGTCTTTTTTGTTTATAATTCTTGTAATTGAAGAATATGAATCAGGGTTGGTCATCGCTCCAACAAATTGAACGTGTTTTTTCATCATTAAAAAAATGACAAACTGAGTCTTCATTGAAGTATTGATGTGGTGATGATTGATTATTTCTTTCAACCATTCTGCTATCCAGGCTACCTTGTTTTTCACTGGCACTACCTTCAATTTCAATACATACAACAATTTTGTGAGTATTTAAACATTTGATACACAGATACACAAATTGATTTGCTACACACATAAATAGATTATTATCATTAATTTCTTTTTGTGGGTCTTGATCAGCTTAGGCACAAATTAGCATGCTTTAGCATCACTTCACTCTGACAAAATCTGTATCCACATTCACAGTTTTTGTCACAAAACAACAACATTGCACAACGAATGAAAAACAACGAACATAGAGATAATCAATATGAACATGAACTATAAAAAGAAATTTTCATTTCTTACCGTTGAAAAGGTGATAAGAAGCTAAAAGTACATCACTACTGATAAAAACTCTGAAAAATGTATGATTTGGTATTTGCCTGTAACATGGGACCAAACCGTTGATGTGTCCACTCAAAGTGTCTATTATTTACCACCATTGTGCGTCTAATCTCTTTTTTATAATAAAATCAATACATCACTGTGACAGGTTGAATTATTTAAGGAGCATTGTTTTTTTTTGTCATTGATCTGTAACCAGTGCTGCATGTACAGCTTCACTGCCTTTCTGTCTTTCTTGTTGTTGACATTTTTCTGATGCATAGCAGGGACAAAGCTACAAGGGGAACAATGTTTGCGAACAGTGTGATATCTGACATTCACCATTTTCTCCTGCTGACAACTTTAATTCCTTTATCCCAGTTTGACAGTTTATTAGAGAGGAGTGCTGCAGGAGTTGGTAATATTATGTGTTAGTAATATTATAATTTGTGATTCTGATACAGGAAATAGTTCTTCTGAGTCAAAATGCTTGGTAATTTAGAGACGCAAACATTCATGATTCACTTTGAAATATAAAAGCATAAAGTCGATGTGTAAAAAAATGTGAAAGAACAAAACAGAAGAGATGCATCGTTGATATTTTGGATGTTTGAATTGAGAGCTCAGTGGAGACTCATTGGAGATGCATGTTTATGTGCAGTGTGAGCGTTTGTTTTTTGACTCATGATCTGATCACTCATTTGGTGTGTCCAGAGCAGCTGTAAATGTTCCCTGAGACTCTGTAATCGCTCTGCTGGAGATTCCTTTCTACCTTCAGCTGTTTCTGTCTGATCTCACCTGGGTCTCTGCTTATACATATTCTCTTGCTGCTACTACACATTATGACTTTCACTTTGCAAGCTTTGCACAGCACATCTTTCTTTTTCAGCGTCTCTGTTTTTCAGTCCAAATTATTTTTTATTTAATGTTAATATTTGATGCAGATTGGTTTATTTTCACCATCACGTCAGCCTCTGCTTGCTCACCGTGCACCTCACTTCGACATTGCCTTGGTTTTCATCAGTCACCACACCTCGAGTCTGAGTCCAGTCCTCAGTTCTAAGTGTTTGAGCCTGAGTCAACAAAAAAATAAATCTGAGTTGAGTTGAGGTTGAGTCCATGGTACATCAGCCCAAGTCCTAGAAACGTCCCCAGAGCCTCCATAGTCCAATAAATTGTAGTCCAAAGTCTGAGCCATAGTCCACCAAAATCCTCATAGACAAGATAAGAAAGAAGGATTCTGAATAAGGAACGCTGCTGTTTGACTCCAGATTACTGGCTGTGTAAACCTGAACTGACTGTGCTGAACAGTTTTGGTGTGAAAATGTGTTCAATAAATCAAGATTAGTGTCTTTTGATCTGAATTTTACACTGTGATAGTTTAACTAAGCATCTCTACAAGAAACATTGGCTCATTGTATAGACTGGAAGTATAATGCACACAATTACTGCTTGATTATGTCACCCTTCACCCAATTTACCAGAATGTTCTTCATATGCAGGACACACCTGCAGCCAGAGTTTATCATGTTACTAAACTTATCTGTTTAAGGATGAATGCTTGTTAGTTACAAACAGATAACAACTTAAAAATTATGATGTAACCACTGTGACATTGAGTGACTTTAGAAGCTAATGTTGTCAGCTTCAGTTTATTTCAGACAAAGAAAACAATATAATAAATAAATAAATAAATAAACAAAAATATTCAATTCAAGTGTACATAATACCACAACTGCTTACAAAATGAAGCATTCAATATGTCTGAAAAGGAGCAGGAAGAAGCAATGGCTTTTGACCCCCATGTTGTTATTAACCAGCTGGCCTATAACAACGTTATCAGCAGTCAGAGTAACATAATCATCACCATCGACTCTCCTCGAGGTTCATCCTGAACAGATGTTTGATGGGAGTCAGACCTTGTCCCTGTCTTCTCTTCAGTGATTTTTTTTTTGCACATTTGCTCTGCATTTGCCAATGTTAGCTGTAAAATCTTTCAAAGCAAAACACACAGACCTTGGTACCTTCTTCGACATCCTGACACAGACTGGTGCTGAATGAAACAGCACGTGAAGGCACATGTAGGTAAACAAACACATGTACCAGCCGTAACTTGAAAAGTAGTCTATTATTAGGACCTTGTACCAGAAGAAATGAAAAAGATGAACAAAGCATTCATTGAGAAATAAACCAGAGTCCTCATAGTCTAAGTCTGAGTCATCAACCATGTCAGTCATGTGACCAGAACACAAACTGCCTGAGCCGAGCAGCTGATGGCTGAACTGAAACACTCCAGACAGTCAGAGAGTGAACTGTCTCTTCACAGATTAACACTCAGACAGCCCACAGCACGAATTTCTAATCAGCTAAATGAATTAGTTTAATTTAATTGAATTAGTTTAGGATAAATGTTGTGATTTCAATTATCGTGTGAAACTTGATGACATTTAATTGAGTTGAACTACTAAATGGAGATTATAAAGAGCAAAAACGAAGCACAGTGTCTAAAACAAGTGAGAACTCATGTCTGAAGATTTAGACAGAGTGAAAAAATAACAAAATGGAGGCTGTGATATTGTGTTTTGTATTTTTGAATTCCTCTATCAATGCTCTGTCTGTCACTGAGTGTTGAATTGATTCTCCTTTTTGATTCAGGTGAAATGAAGCCTCCTTTAACAGAATCATTTACCACTATGTAGCTGACAACACTGATGTAGTGTGTTCTAGTTTATCACCAAGTATGAGTATTATAGTTTTGTTTATGAAGGGAACAATTACCCTGTTTGGTTTGTGGGTTCGGTTTGTTTTCATGCTCTCAGCAGGCTGAACTGACTCAAACACACAGTGATGAATGACAGTGCTGCCATTAGAAGCCTCGAAAACACGCCTGATTTATTCACATTTTGCAATTAACACTGGGAAATATTAATCACACGGGCGGGTTGTAATCAAAGGCTGATTATGAAATGCATTACCGTCTATTAAATCTGTCAAGGTTTTGAGGTTATTGTCATTACACAAGACTGCACAAAGACAAGCAGCTGTGCCCCATCCACTCCACTCTGCTCCACTTCACACAAGACTTATCGAAAGTAATTAAACAAGTGGAACCAAAAAAAGCACAACCATTAAATGTTAATGTTGGAATCAAACCACCTCAAAGCAACAACTGTTTGTATTTGAAAATAAAGACGGAAACACAAAGACGAAAGAGAAGAAACTGCTGCGTCTTTGTCACATGCTTCAGGCTTCTTCTCCTGAAGTGATAGTGTAAATAAAAAAGTGAACTTGGTGAAATATGGGAATAAAAAGAGACAAAAAGGATGAGAAAGAAATGGAAAAAGACATCTTTCTTTCCCTCCTTTTCTAAAGTTCGTCCTCTCTTTAACTGTCCTGATCGTCGACCTTTTTCCTTCACCTCTGTGTTTTAATCTGTAGGTTTCTCAAGAACAAGAATGTCTGTCCATGTAAAAATAAAGACATTTTCAATTCCTTTTGATACTTTGGTGAGCCTTTGGGTGATTTTGGAAAGACAGCAGCAGTTTCATACTTCTTTTAACTCTCGTAACTACTAATTGAAAGTTATTTGTTGATGTATGACTGACGCTCAAACCTTCACGTTCACAGTCCGTCTTCAAGAACTTCGACACAGACGGGGACGGTCACATCTCCAGAGACGAGTTTGAAGCTATCAGAAACAACTTCCCTTACCTCAGCAAGTTTGGAGAGCTGGACAAGAACCAGTGAGTGTTTGCAGATGGACTCACTCTTTTATACTGCGTCTGTCTGGTTTCCTCACCTCTCTTCGCTCTCCCTCACAGAGACGGGCAGATCAGCAGAGAGGAGATGATCGACTACTTTATGAAAGCGAGCTCTCTGCTTAACTGCAAGATGGGTTTCATTCACACTTTCACTGAAGCCACCTACGTCAAGCCCACATTCTGCGAGCACTGCGCCGGCTTTGTGAGTATTCACTGAAAACAAAGCCTGTTTTAATCATGTGTTGTCGACGTACTTATAGCAGCAGATGATACTAAAGTTACACTGCAGTGTGGTGTAAATATCCTGCTGTGTATATAAACAGTACACTCATGTGTTAATCAGAGTTTTAAAAATGGCAAATAGCTCAAAGGAAGGATGTAAAAACTGGGTGTAGTTAAATCATATTTCTAAACATAATCATCTCTGTCCCTAAGAGGCTTTCTATAACAGGATTAAATTTTGGATGGCTCAGATATTTTTATCATAAAAAAGCAAATATTACTTTTAATATAAGAGGAAGGCTGAGGAGGAATAAAGTAGCTTTGCAAACAAGAAAGAGAAACTCCACTAACACTGCATCCTGTCTGTGCTGAGTGTTAAAGGGTACATTGTGATATGAGCCATTGTTGTGGGTGGGGCCGGGTAGATGTCACCCATACTGTGATTGATTACCATTGATCTGAGGTATGGACTAATCATCGTCAGATATTTCATTTCTAGGTAAGAAAGGTACATCATTTTAAACCAAATAGAATAAATATGATTACAACATTATATCATCACCTCATGGTCACCCTTGGCTGTAAAATTCTTGCTACAATGTTGTGATGGCATCATTGAGAAAATGTGGTGGGATATTTGTCATTAATTGGTCAAAAGGGCGTGTGAGGAATATTTAGTAAAGCTTGTTTTTTTTTCTTGGATAAAAACTCTGTCTCCCATGAGCACTTGCACACAGTGTTGTAAGGATAGGATGCTGACCAAGGTGTGAGAATGAAAGTAAATCTATTCTGATGCTGAGAATCTCATTTCTAGTCAAGTTAGGTTCAATTAGATCAGTTTGTGGATTATGAGCAATCTTATACACCCCTGATCAAAATTTGAAGACCAGTTAAAAAAATTGAAATTATTTACATTTTGTAGTGTTGGATCCTGACATTATCAAATCAACCTCTGTTTAATTTTCACAGTAATTATGCTCGTTGGTACTGATCTTTAAAGGCCTCAAACATGGTGTTAACAGACTAATGATGTCACAGTAGCTGCAAAGACGTCCTTATGTACAGTGAGAGGTTCGATTAGCTAAAGGAACTCCAGGTTCCTTCACACTTTTTGTAAAGTCTGATGCCTGCAGCTCAACAAGTCTCTGAACTGTGAAATGCATTTTTAACACCTAATGCCGAATTTACAGAGAATCCAAAAGGTTGACACGAAACTGGATTTTTAACCCCTTGGGCGCTGAGCTCTAGGACAAATATTGATCCTTGTGTTTGCTTTGGAAATCTCATTGACTGTATTGATTTAAATGGACCTAATTAAGGGTTCAGGTCAGAGTTCACCCCCCAGGTCCAAACCCTGAGGTTTTCTGCACCTATATAGCCATATAGACTATATGCGCTTCATTATCGGTCCTGGCAGCTCATGATAGGCTCATCTCTCTGAGACTTCTTCTGTCAGGACAGGGCACTGCCAATTACTTTGACTTACAGCTCCACACTGGCGAAGATGCACTCTGGGAAATATGGGAGGATGGTAATTGGACGGGATGATAACCCTCCTCTGTGACTGCCTGACATCCATGTGTGTTTGTGTGTTAGTGTGTGTTTGCATGCTTTCTGGCCCTTAACATTCCCAGAGCCTCTGAAGGAGGCCTCTCTTATTTAGACACAGACAGTGAGTCAGCACAGGGCGGTAATGAGAGCAGGAACACACTCTTCATATCCAACCAAACATAGAGATGACAGCCTATTCATTAAAGTCTGAACATATAGAGAGACGCTGGAGAGGGAGTGTAATGCTCACAGGAGAAGTGTGTCATAGATTATTTGCATAGACTAACATTAGCACTGAGAGGAGCTCACATTAGTACACACAAACACACACTCACTGGGGAAGCTTTGGTGTTTTCAAATGATCATGAAGGGAAACTCAGAGTATAGAGCAGGGAGAGATAAGGACTGTGGCAGCACGCCTCTTCCTTTGAATACGTGTGTGGCAGAGGTAGATACACAGGCTGCTTCCTCCTCTGACGGCTCTCTGCTTCCCTCTTGGCTCCCGCACAAAAACAATATTTTCCCAACAGCCCCATTTTTCAGCACTTGTCTCAAACAAGTCGTACAAGCTGAGCAGAGGCCTCGTGTGAACACCGCAGAGTCCACTCACCTCCGCCCTCTGATGCAGAGCCCCCCTAATGTTGCTCTGTTGTTCTGCATTCACCTTTCCCCCCGGTTTAAGACACCGAAGAGTTTTACTCAACGCACCAAGTAAAGAAACACACCAGAGGATTTTTGCATATCAAGAGAATACAGAGTTTTTTAGCCGCAGGCTCAGAGCGCTTTTATTTGAACGATCACAGAGAGAGACACAATGCAGAAGTCTCTTTGGGATTTTTGACAGTTTAGCTTTAAAGAATCAGAACCAGAGAAGAGGGAAAGCTGTCTTTTATTTTGTCTTCTGCTGCTGGATTGAGATGATTTGACATTGGTGTTTGAAAATGTTCCTATTGGGGAAAATGTACAAACAGAATCTTCTCAGGCTTTCTGTCTTGGTATTTTGTATTTAAATGAAAGATACAACATTTATCTTTCATGGAATGCTTAGTCTTTGTGTTTGGTGCTTTTATGTTAATTCTGTAATCTAGACTGAAAGGAAGAACCTTCCAGTGGCTGTTTTTTTTATGACCCTTCCAGCAGATTTGGCCATGGAGAGATTTAATGTGAGCCAAAGCAAAACATGTTTCCATTATCTTTAACTGAAACAAAGATTTTTTTTGTTCTGTCTGCAGCAGTTCTTGGTCTTTTTTCACCCAGTTCTGTCTGTGCGATGCAGGTGGAGTGGAGGAGGAATTTCAAAGAAACAGGAATCTGTAACCACCTTAGTGACAGATTTCTTTTGTGTCTGTAGCAGATACATGAAGATTATTATCTGGAAGTATGCTTTTGTTTGAAGATCTAAACAGTTTTTCATATTTTGAAAATTTAAAACCAACCTGCATCCCTAAAGCTGAGTGTTTCTAATAATAGAACACCAATGAAAGTGAACCTGTAAAAACAAAGGCCTGTGCTTTCACATTTTTTTTCCTTTGTAAGAAAGACATGAAACAAGCCGTGATTTTCATTTTATAAAAAACACAACCGCTGATTATCTGGAAGTGAAAAATGAGAAGTAAAACCAAGAGTCCTCTTTCTTTTTGTGGTGTGGTTTTATGAGGTATTCTCCATATTAGGAAGATTAAGCACAGAGAACTACGGTCAGCTTTAACTCTTTGTTGAGAAATTGTCCTGTTAACCCAGATTAGAACTAAACCATAATTGACAGAGACACATTTTGTGTTCTAGTTATAAGTCAGTTTGATTCACTGTGGGTGGAGACACATGTTTGTGGTTCTGCTCAGAGAATTCTGGGTAAAAAATAATCTCAGGTCATTTTGTCTAAAGTGCCCTTCAAGAGGCCAAAAACGTGCAATGGTGCTCTCTCTGGGGCCATGTTACGACCATCTGGGCTTTTAAAGAGGAATAAAGGAAGTAAAGTAACATAAATCAGATGTAAACGGTGTAATAGGCAGGTTCAGTAACAAAAAACAAAAAGGTAATGATCCAGCAGGGGTGCAGTCAACAAAAGGTTTTCACAAAATACAAAATGTATTTCACTTCTTAAATGAAATAACTCAAAAGGAGCCCAAAAGATCACTTAACTCAAGCAAAAGTCACTACTCCTTAGCTCAACACAAAGACACAGAAACAGGGCAAAACCACGTCGGCCGAGCACAGACAGGGGTCAGGCAATATTTCACATTAAGTCCAAATCCAAACGGGGGTGATCTTCTGGTGGAACTTTAAAATCTCTGAAGCCTCCAATTAGCCGCCGTGATTGGCGATCCAATCCCGTGTCTCCACCCTCCGTCTCCACCAGCAGCCGAGGAGAGGGACTACCCATTCCTGCGCAGGCAAGATGTGTGCTTAAGTGCCCTTTTTTGAGCCAGTACAAATGCTATAGCGTCCTCTCGGGAGGCAAGATGTGTATTGAAGTGCCCCCTTGGGAGACCAAACATGCAAATTTACCTCTTGGGAGCCAAACCATATGCTGTGCTGCCCTCGTGGGAGCCAAGATGCATGCCAAAGTGCCCTCCCCAGAGCAAATATGCATGATAAAGAGCCTTTTTTAGAGCCAAAACATGCACAAATTTGCCTCTTAGGAACCAAAATGTGTGGTAAAAGACCTTTTTGAAGGACAAAATACACAAGATTTTGTCTCTTGGGAGCCATAATGCATGATAAAATCCCCTCTCTGAGCCATATCCCACACAAATTTGCCGCTTGGGAACCAAAATGCGTGATAAAATGCCTTTTTGGGAGCCAAAAAGCATGTTAAAGTGCTCTCCTGGTTGTCAAAAATTCTAAACTGCCCCAGTAGGTGAGAAAAAAAAGTTAGCTCCAGTAATCAAACATAAAAACAACACAAACTCAATAAGAGAGACATTTAATTAAATTATATTAGTATTCAAAATTCATCTTTTAAAGTGCAGATTGTAAAGAAAGTCAACCTGAAGGGAAACATCAGTGACAGATTCACACACACACAAACCTCAGAGGTCCCTCTTTGTTTTTTAATGTCTCTACAGTCAGTTAAAGGAGCACACTTCTTGAACACTAAAATTCAGACTTTCCTTCTCAAAGTGTCAGGGGAGGCTCCTGTAAACGGTGGTGGAGAAGCAGAGATCTGCAGTCAGTCTCTGTGTTTGCAGCTCTTGTTTGTGGAGCATTGTGTTGCTGGGCTCTAAAGGTCAGTCGGTGTAGGCTAAGCTCTGATGAGAGTTGTGTTTAGATGTTCTCCTCGTAACCGACTTCTCTTTGTTGTAGAGCCTCTGGCTGTGCTCGCGGCCCCCCGCTGTGCGCGTGTGTGTTTGTGTCTTTGTTAGTGTGTATATGTGCATCTGCATGTGTATTTGTTTGCATGCATGTAGGTTTGTTGCCTGTGTGTGTGTGTGTGTGTTTGTGTGAAGAGGTCAGGATATTTTGTGCCTCCTCAGATGTGCCAGTGCAGTGTGTGATCTGCAGCTCGCCTCTTTCATGTCATTGTTCCCCCCACTGTCTGTGCGCTCCCCGCGTCCCGCTTGATCTCGGGTTCTCTCCACCCCCTGTGCGTCCTGCCAACCTCCTCTCTCTTCTTCTCCTTTCCCCTCAGTCACTACAGGACATCTTTTTTTCCAATTGTTTTATTTATTTACCAATAAATTATTTAAAGTGTGAACAACGACATGTAAGTTCTCATATGAGGTGACTGGATCTCAAATAGGATGAGCAGGAGATCAGGTCTTGTGCTACAGTGAAGCGGTTCCAAATGTGTGTAACTATTCACCAAATTAACATTGGTGCAATTAACAAACCACCAACTTCACAAACAAACAGGCTGGTGCAGAATTTATGTAACAGTGATTTTATTGATTTAAAAAGGGTTCATTTAAAAAAGACGTCCCTTAAATATAATGGTTGATATTACTTCGATACATGAAATCTAATCTTATCAGCCCTATGAGAACAATTGACATCTATATTTTTAACTTAAATGTCCTGTCAGCCATCAGCCATGTAATTTTGTTGCTCTGGTACATGTGTGATGACAAATAAAGTAGCTTGTTAACACAAATCTATGGATCAAATTTTAAGAAAAGTGATATGTGGGCTCTGGTACTGCCAATAATAATAATAATAATGATAATAGTAATAACAATAATACATTTTTTTTATAAAGCACCTTTCTAAACACTCAAAAGATGCTTCACAGAGGATACAAACATCATGTAAAATAGCGCAAAAATAAAAACATAAATTAAAAAAAAGATTAGAATACATTTAAAACCAACCAAACATTAAAATCAGTTGCATAGAGGTGTGTTTTCATGAGGGTATTAAAAGTGGTCAGGTTTGGGCAGTTTTGGATGTGCAGTGGTACAGTGTTCCAGAGGGTGGGAGCAGCAACAGAAAAGGCCCTGCACCCCTTGGTGTGCTTGGTGTCAGGTGGTAGGCAGAGGGGGTGGGTTTTACAGGATCCAATACCAGTATTTACTTAACACTCTTTATTCCTCAGTCTGGAGATGAGACCAGGACTCATGATTTAGATTTTGATCTAACTTTCCAAATCTGTGTCAGACAAAAACCTGATACCAGGACTTTATCAGTGCATATCAAATCTAATTTAAACTCTTCAAATAAATGAAAAGTACTATTGAAAGTTCATGCATTAGGTGCAAACTCACACTTGCCAAGACTCCTGTTTTAGGTGGGAGTCCCCCATTTACGACCTCTTTCGGTGTGCCCCTGATTAGTAATTTCCCTGATTATATCCTAATGAACATAAAAATTGAATGCTTGTAGGTAAGTACTGTTTAGGATATGTCAGACCTGGCAACCCAACTTGGCAGTGACAAACGTGTAGATTATTACCTCAGCTGCTCATTGCTCAGCATCACTCTATCTGGGTTTCTGTCAAAGACGTCTGAAAATGCCTCCAAATTCAGTTCATTCTGGGGCAAGTCATTTTCTTTTCTTGCTGCAAGCCGTATAGTTAGTGAACACATTTGGGGAAGGTTATAGGTCAGATTTCAGCATAAAACGCAGGTGAAAGCACGGGGTTGCAACATTGGTGCTTTTTTGTAGACGATGAGTCTGAGGCTGAGCAGGTTGAAGACAGAAGGTTGACAGTTACATTTACAGGTTACATTTCCTAACTTGATTTTTTAATTTACAGGCCTAGTTTATGGTTTAATATGGACAGGGACGCTGGGTACAGATTACATTTTCACAGTCCAATGTTTGCAGGTATTCTGACTCAACAGATTTGATTTGATAGGGTAAATGGAACTGTATTCATTAAGTTCTTTCTCACATCTTCTGATCACTCAGTGCTTTTAAAAAAAATACCCACAGTCACTCATTCACACAGTGTCAGTAGCTGTGGGGACAGTCTGGACTTCAGTTTCTTTACTGAGGAAACTTTCAGCTACTCCACAAACTCACTCTGTCGTCAAGAAATAAAACAGTACTTGACAGAGTCAAATAATAAGTGGATTTAACTTTGCTTTACCTCATTAATTTCTAATCCCTGCACTAAGCTGCCAATTCTTTCCCAACACATAAGTTTAGGGATTAATTACCACCTCACTGACAGATATTGCTTTCTGTTTGTTTCAGTGCAGTGTTTATCACAGCTTACAGGCTTGAAACATAAACAAAATGAAGTGTTTTGATATTTCAGTTTGAGTAGACAGTTTCAGAAACTTTGGCTCGATGGCGTGTGCAAAGTTGGCAGTAAATAATATGCATGTCCTGTAATGAGAGGTTTGTGATCTTGTCTGTTTTCAGTGTGTGGTTCATCAGCTTTGAGTTACTCATCTCTCCAAAGTGCACTGAATTTGCCAACTTCTCTCAGTACAGAGGAGTGGATAATGAAGCTTTAGAAAACTTGGCTGCAAAATCTTCTGACACTTGAGAAGAACTTTTACTTTTATACTACTTTTATCAAAACTTTAAGACAAGTCTCTTTACTAAAATAAGTTTGCAGTAAGATGACTTTTGTTGACACTTGATTTGGTAAAAAACAATCAGAGATGATCAGCAGTGGAGTCGATATTTGTATTATCTACTGAAATACAGAAAGAAGTTGGAGTTAATTCAAGACAGTTACATAACTGTGAAGAAAATTGACTTCTAAAAATGCCTCATCACAAGTCTAATATTTGTTCTAAAGAAAACTTTGGACATCAATTTGAAGCCCACAACAGTGTGCCTTCTGTCTGCTCAGAGCTCTCTGTAATTGCAGCATCACCCTGATGATTTTCACATTCCTCTCGCCAGAACAGAAAACAGATCTTAATTAACACCCAATGCGTCTGTCTTTTCTTCTCTTTCTGTCTTTTTCCAGATATGGGGCTTCTACAAGCAAGGCTACAAGTGCAAAGGTAGGAGAGACATTCTTTGAAGTCTTACTTACTGTCTGCTGCACATGTGTGAGGAGGCTTTTTGACTCTAATGATTCCCAGCTACCACACACTTGTACACACACACAGACACACACAGACACACACTGAAGAGCCGTGTAAATGTCATCAATAGAAACCCAAGCAAACATATCACTCTCTTTTAATGGATGACCACACACAAAGCTGCACACTCCATAAACTGAGACCACACTTCCCACACAAATGCACTTATATTTGTCCTCTCAAGGCTCCTGTAGACCCACTGTTTGAAGAAGCTGGGTTATTACACACATGTCCACACACACATGACATCTCTGGCCATTAGCTGAGGAAACACACTCAGCTGGCTTTTTCCTGTCTGTGGATGTTGTGCCATCTTTGCTGATGCTCTAAATGAAGTAGTGATAATCTGCAGACATTCACTTCTCCAAATAACTCACTCTACATATGTTACTGTCCAGATGTTGAGGATAGATTTTGGAAATGATGCCAAATCTTAAATGGAAATCATGCATCAGATTCCATCTGCTGCTGTTTATGGAGGAGTGATCGATGACAGCTCACTTTTATAAATGGTGGAAGTTATAGAGGCGAGGGTGCATCGATTGCAAATTGTCCAACAAACTAGTATCCAAACTCTGCACCTTTAGTTAGTAACATGTCAAGACATGAGGAGTTCGTAGTAATCAGAGTCCATTACTGTTCAATACTGGACTCCTTGAAGGGTGCTGTCCCACCTGTATACAATAAACCAAATGAGTACTCAATCCTTTTGGCTGCAAAATGTCAACAAACCAATCACCTCTCAATTACCCTGCAGATATCAGTTTACCAGACTGTATCTCCAGCAAAACAACCACATCAAACAGGGACACAACCTGTCAGACCTTATATTACACTTAAGCTTTTCATTTACAAGCTTTCCCCTACACACGTCTAGGGATTAATTACCACCTCACAGACTGATATTGCTTTCTGTTTGTTTCAGTGCAGTGTTTATCACAGCTTAGTGGCTTGAAACATAAACAAAATGAAGTGTTTTGATATTTCAGTTTGAGTAGACAGTTTCAGAAACTTTAGCCAGATGGTGTGTGCAAAGTTGGCAGTAAATAATATGCATGTCTTGTAATTAGAGGTTTGTGTCTCATTATTAGCTCCATTCATTCAGGAAGTTTAGCATGGTAAGGCTCTGAATTAAAACTCAAAGCGATAAAAAAAACTGTCAGGTTGTTTTATGGTCAGTTTTTTAATCAGTGGACTCAGTTTCTGCTGAGTTCTGACAGGATAATGACTGTTCAGAGCAACAGGTGTTTTTAAGTTAACACTAAACAACCTCAGGCACCTGGGCATATAGAACTCCAGAGGCAGAATAAACGTTTTAAGCAGGTTTATAATACAGCAAGGATGAACAGCTGTCATATGACCGTGCCCTCAGAGAAACTGTAAAAGACCATCACAACTGATACTGATGGCCCAGTGGTTAGTGCTATTGCGTCACCAAAAACAAGAAGCCTGGTTGGAATCGAACTGGGCAGGAGTTTACATGTTCTCCCTGGGTGCTATGGCTTCCTACCACAGTCTAAAAATATACTAATTAGCTAAATTGGTCTCCCTAAATTGCTTATATATAGGTAAAAATAGGTATCAGATGATTTGCAAAGCCACAACATGAATGCAGAGAAACACCACAGAAGTTAAAATCGGTCAACTTTGGCAGTTTTCTGATGGATGGTTATCCCAAAGGACAAGTAGATAAAAACATTGCTGTTTTTTTTTTTAAACTTCAGATATGATAAATAAAACTTCAAGTAAATATTAACTTTAGAAAAGACCACATTTTTAAGGAATCACATGGTCTTCATGTACAGTGTGTCCTGCTGTGCTCTGAACATTTAGCAAGGCAGAGTTTGGAAACCCAAGACCCCATTGATTTGAACGTAACTGTAATTATTTAGATACTAATCCTTCTCTCATAGTCACTCTATCTTCTAAACCTCAAGCATGTCAGGACTTAAGTTGCAGATTGCACAAACCCACATTAACCTGTTTAGTGATATTGAAGAAACAGAAGAGTGCTGAGTCACTGTAGTCTAAGGATTGAAGTCTTCCTTTATCCAGGAAAAGAAGTTATGCAGTTTCACCTTCTCCTTGTTGATTTTGGAAAACGAGCCTCAATTACCAGCCGTCTGATTCTTAACATCAGCAGCTTTTTCATCCATTAAGGTTCATCTCAGGTGAGCTAACTGGAGCTTATCAGGCAGCTTGCAAGTTATTATCAAACATTTGAGGTTGCATAGCAACAGAAGTAATTAATGCTCCTCTGGGCCTTTAAAGAGCTTCAGCCGAGACAAAGGAGTGAAAATTGGAGGTGAAAAGAAAGTACTGGTACCTGTGGGTATACTCTACTCAACCCTCCAAACACCACACTCTCTCCTCTTCTCTCCTCTTCTCTCCTCTTCTCTCCTCCCTGGAGGAGTATGTCTCAGACTGGGAGTGTGTGAGCATTCCAGCTTGTTCCAGTGCATTAATGACACCACAGGAAGTCAATGAGAGAGCCCCACAGCCATCCGTCCCCATTACCATTGTTAGCTCGTACTCGAGGAGGTAGAGAGAGCGGCAGCGACATAATTGAAATGAATCACCCTCTGCAGTGCAGGAGCAGAGTGTGTTCGGAGCCGCAATTCACTCTGTGTTTCTAAAAGTGTGTTTTGCAGTAATAGACTTCAGATATTTGGCATCTGTTGGTTTCCAAATTTCACAATAACACTATAATATCATACCAGTATGATGTAACAGCAGCATGCCTCCTTCTATCTTTGAGCATCTCTCTTGTCTCTCTCGTCTTTGGATAAATTCATTCTCTGGATCCATTATCGTTAGAGAGTGACCTCTTATTTATTTCTTAGATTTAGAATCTGTGTCTGCTGCCAGTAAAGCTGTTTCTTACTTTTTTCCAGTCCTCGTGCTGAGCCACATAACAGTATGCTAATGATACTGACTTTAAGCTTTTATCTTTTTGTGTCATTTACTCAGAGAAAATGTTGGCAGGGTTATAATAGCACATAAATTACTCCTGATGCTGTTCTCAGCCCAGGAGATGCTTAATTTCCTGCACCTCACTAAAGCTTTTTTTACTCTGAATTTCCACCACAGAGATGAACCAAGCTCTGCTGTAAACACACCTTTCTACTCTGGACTGGTGTTGTATTGGTTTCCCAGTGTGAGATTTTAAATCATGTTACAAAGACACAGAAACACACAGGGACAATGTGCAGACAGACAGAGCAGGGTCACACACAGTTCTCTCCATGACAACAAGCCATCAGTGACAGTCTTCAGGTCAACCCAGGCTTAACAGTCTGTCTTAAAGAGATGCAAAAAGAGGAGAAATTGTGTGTCTGATGGGCTTAGTCATCAGCTTACATGCTGTTTTTTTTTCTTTTCCTTCAACACTTCAACCTCAGAAGTTGTTTATTCACATAATACTGAAGTCCTACAGTCGACCTCAGCCTGGGTGTGACGTCCTACAGATTTTCAAAGTGCTGTTATCTGACAGTTGTGGAACCATTGAAGTATACACTAATACAAAGTACAACTTTGAGAAAGATTTAGTCTGACTAGATACGTAAGACAACAAAAATTCACTCTATAAGAGGTCTACTGATACCTGGTACCACTTTTATTTTCAACTTTTTATGATGAAGGCATTTTTAAAAATACAACTATTTAACAATAAACAAGATACAAATCAAACAGCTTCTTGACTTAAATGAAAACATGTTGGAGAAAAGCTAAAAATATTAGCTTCATAAACAGACAAGTAACGTCACAGAGACTACGTCCATTTATAATACAGTCAATGCTCAGAGTAGGTCTGTTGATATCACAGTGGTCGGCCTATACTATGGTTACCATCTAAGATCAGACTTCAATCTCTTCCTCTACTAAAACAAAATGTTTTGGTGCCTAAACCAAACCACCATTTTTTTTGTGAAATGGATGTTCACACTCTGGTCAGGTTTACACACCAACTCTAGACTAAAAAAGGATCATGGCCACTCTTTGTCTTGAAAAACTATATCCATCTCTCTGGGAAATTTGAAGGGACTGATTAATCAAGCAAATTGAGGTTGAAGAAGTTGACAATTGTATGAAGTAAGAAACTCTTGGTTGCAAGTGTTGGTTAAAACATGAGATATTTAAATAACTGTTGATGCTAAACTGAAACTTTCTCTCACTGTGACAAACCCAGTGTGTGTTCAGGTTCTCAGTCTGTTATATCTTCTTTTGATGCCTTGCTCAATGACCCATTGCTCCTTCCTTCTTAGACTCCCGGTTGAAAGAGTTGTTATCAGGCACAGTTGGCCTCACCACAGGTGTGAGCCAGTGTGCGTGTCTCTGTAAGACTCATAGAAGCTCCTCCCCATCAGCATTGGAGGCTCTCCCCTTCGCTCCGATCTTTCTGTTTGCACCCGTTCCTCTGTCTGATCCTTCGCCTCTCTCTCCACCCAACTCCCCCACCTCCCCTCGCTCCTGGCCGACGGCGTCCTTCTTCTCATCTCGCCTCCTCTCACGGCATCACTCCCTCCCTCTCTCCCGACCCCACCGTCCTCTTCACCTCCTCCCCCGTCGCCTCTCCTTACCCCCCTCCTTCTCCCCCCACATAAATGCTCTGGCTGCAGCCTGCGGGGTGAACTGCCACAAGGCCTGCAGGAGCCGCCTGGCTGTCGAGTGCCGTAAAAGGACCAAGAGCATCAGCCACGAGACGCCACCAGCTCTTCAGGCCAGATCCTACAGCTTCCCTCCACCTGCCAACACCCCACCCAGCCTGCAGAACACAGGTGAGTGCTGCACCTGTTCATTTCTACGTAGACTCACTCACTTTTCACACATGTATGTCCAGAAGTCTTTAATGTAGCTCTGCTGAGTCAGGACATCTCATCCATTTTTTTACTACTGTTTTCTCTGTTGTGTCTAAGGCTAAAAACATGGAGTGGTACTTTTTCTGTGTTTCTTTTTTCTTTTCTTGGAAGTGTAGGTGATAACACGAGGGGGAGAATTAAAGAACACTAAGTTACCTTTCAGTCTCTATTCATAAGTTTTAATTTTTGTAAACAGAATTTCAGCCACATGATGCTGAAATGCACCTCATGTTGTAAGAGTGAATAGTGCTGGGTGCCAAAAAATACTTGTATTTCTCTCTTTTTAAGGTTAAATCAGTTCTTAGCTCTCCTTTCTGAGGTAGCTGTCTTTTTCTCAAAAATTGCACAAAAATGGCAGCTGTGAATCATTGTGAACTGTGACCTAAAATCCCGATGTCTAATAGCTAACGAAAAGGGCACGTTCTAGAAAAAAAGAGCTAAAACTCAAATACAGGATTAAATGGGTCGACCCAATATGATAGGGATGCAAAAGTCTGAAGAGCCAATTTCTACCATCAAGTAAATCTAGATTTTCATTTTTACGTTGGCTTTCCAAGGCTTCAATAGAGGAGCTACTTGTAGGTGTTTAGTGGAAAATGTACATCTAGATTTTCAGTCTCTCACCTCAACTTTCAGACTGAGAGATATTTGTACGTGTGATGTTTGCACAAGTTACAGTAGACAGCAGAACCAAGTGTTTTTTAATTTCTTTTGGTAATTTTGACCGCAAGATGTTTTCCAGTGAGCTTGTAAAAACATCGCCATGATTTCCAAAGCATGAGATTGGCAGGTCTGTTGACATCTCTACTATATCATAAAGCTCTTAATTGAAGTTCTCCTCTCTCTGCAGCACCTCCACTTTTTGAAGGGTACATTTCTTAAACATATCCAGCGCTGACATTTGGACATTACCTCAAACAAAAGAGAGTCATTTGCAATGGAGATGTGGTCGGCCCACCACGGCGAGGCCAATGACTCATGGATTTTAATGTTTCTATCAGACCTCAGTCAGAGAGGTGCCCTGTCTGCCTCTGCTCTTTTATATCAGTGTGAATCTGTGTGATCAATGGGCGAGACAATGCTGCAAGGTGAATGCTATTGGCAGGGGAAACAGACCAAGGCCACACTTTTCATTACCTGAAGGCCGTGTTTGCATGTTGATGTGACAAACCAATCAATTTCATTAATTCAGTCTGGCTTGTCTGCCACTATTGTCTCTGTTTGCTTTAGTAATTGCTGAGGAGGACATCGAGTCAGTGGAGGAGGGAGTTTTTGATGTCCACCTATAACCAGGTAAGAGAGGTCATGACTGTGCTGTACAAGAGTTCTCTGATTTTAATGATTTTAGTTTTTATTTGTTCATACACAATATCCAAACTGTGCTCCTCCATGGCTCAGTGTCAGTTGCAGCGCATGCTCAGTGCCTTCAACCGTAGCTAATAGCATAGCATCACCTCCGTCTTACTGGCGTTAAGGTGTAGGTGGTTTGTGTCACACCAGTTGACAAAGGCAGTGATGACAGTCCTATATTCCCGCCCGTCTCCCTCTGATATGTATCCAACAATGGCTGTCGTCAGAAAACTTAGTACCATTACTATTTCCGGACAAAAGGTGTAGTGACTTCTGTGGCTCGCAGTGGAGGTTGAGGTCTGCAGCCAGACCCCTCTGGAATACTGCCCCCTTTAAAACACACTTTCTTTCATCCAGTATCTGTTATTTTTTCTAATAAGCATAAATAAAACACTCATTTTTCCTAGTGTATACATCCTCCTTGATCATCTGGCTGCAGTAAGTTTATGTATAAAACACCTACATGTTGTATTATTTTCACATCTTTTTAAGTTGTTGCACTTTGAAATCCAGAAACACCCACCTCCAAAGTCCCCTTACAGGTTGTAGACTGAAGCAGATCAATCAAAGAGAGGTTTCTTCTTCTCATTTTGTTTGATTTGATGATTCTTCACAGGGCAGATGAGGTAAAACTACTCGCTGTGATATGAGACAAATACAGTGATTGGAGACGACAGGAAAAATTAAACCTGATTCACACAGCTGAACTGTTCCTCTACGCTGTCAAATTACATTCTCTGCTTCTTATCTTGTAGCACCTCAGGGGGTCCCAGCTTCCATGTTAATTTGGAGATGTGGAATCAGTACATCTTTATTTTGAGGTGCAACATAAGTGAACAACGAATCAGACTCAGTATCACAGAAGATCCCAGTAAGAGCAACCTCTCAGGGGGCAAAATTGAGGCCTAAGGTCATGGAAATTGTATAGACCTGCTCCAGTAACTGAGCTAAAGCAGCACCCCTCCAAACATACTTTTGGTCATTCTGGTTCAACCTCATTTCCCCATATTTATTCAAATATTAACCTGTCCCAGAGGTTTAGTCTCAATCAGCAATTGATGTTTTAAAAAAAGGGTGTAATTGAGCCATGACTGACAGGTCTGTTGACAAATGCGTCTCCTATGCGTCTGTGTTTTCTAGATTAACAAAGTAGAGAAAGAACAATGAAAGTACACGTAACAGAACAAAGTAACCACACTCTCTAAAATCTTGAGAGAGTCTACAAATCAATACCAGAAGCTTTTGTGTGCTGACATGAAGGATTGACTTCGACTTTACCCACAAGAGCCTCAGCGTTAAGAGGTCATTTTGAGTTTTGAGTAGTGGGAAGAGTGGGATGTCCATAGTTAATATAATATAACTTAGACTGTATTGCGAGTTCATAAAACTAACCAAATAAACTAAAAGAAAAATGTCTTTAGTTTGATCTTTGTCAATCTATTTGAGTGTATATGAGTGTGTGGAGGGAAAAAAGTTGTTTTTAGAGGGTTGATCTCTTATGAGCTTTTGCACTGAAAATAATGAAACACGCCAAAACACAAACAATTACTTAAAAGAACTCCTCACTGAAATATATTTATCTTTCCTTGCTTAATTCTATTTATTTTTCAATTTATTTTTATTAACCTTTAATTTAACTAAACTGCTGTTGTATTGTTCATGGTATCCTCACCACTGATTGATAGAAAAATCTTCACCTGGCAATCTCTTTGCATTATGCCAATGACTGAAATGTCAAAATGTGCACATGGTTTGTTTTGTACATTTATGATGAAGTTAAACATTGAAAAAAAAAATCCATCAGCACCACTTTCTGACACAGAAAACCAAAGTAGCGAACTACAAAAGGGAGCCAACAGAATAGTAAATAGTAGGGGGTTGGAGAACAGCCAAAGACTATATAGACAAAAGGTAAACATAGGTGTGTGACGAGACAGGTGAAACAAAAAGGGACAATCAACATAGAGAGGGGACACAAGGACACGAGTAAAACTAAATCAAACACACAGGGAACAAGAGCAGGGTGAACCTAAAACACAAAGAAAAACACAACAAGAAAGATTGAGGAGAAACACAGATAACCAATGGAACAAAGGAACAGAAACACAAGACCCAAACACGAGGAATACTCATAACATTTCTAGTTTTATGAGGATGGTTGTTCATCTGCCCTCAGTGAATAAACTTTTAGGAAATGTTACGATGTTAATAGTCTTTATTACACAATGCTCTTCTCACATTTCTTCCCTGAAAGCTACCCCAGATTACTAAAAGACTATAACGAATGGTGAAACTAATGAAAACTAACCATTTTCAAAAAAAGAAGTAAATTCAACTCAAGAGAACTCACTTTAAAAGTAATTATTACTAAACTGAGCTAAAATATAAAACAAAATAAGTAAACTAAATAAAAATGCAAAACTATATTAACCTTGCTGTGCAGATTTAACTCCAAATGTTATCAGCACAGGATGTCAGAAATGTCATAGTGGGAGTCTTAGTTTCACTTTTGTGCAGGAAGATGGGGTGAACACCATCCATCGTTATGTACAGTAAATGATAGGATAATTATGATTAATTGTTGAGTAAACTCAGGGCCAATTCTACCATATGAGTGTCTGAAAACACCTCACAGATCCTGAATGTGTGTTGGCTTTGAGGTCTTTTAAGGTGAGGGGTCCTGTGGCTGATCCCCGCTGTTCACAGTTGGTGATGCAGCTTAACAAGGAACCTACCATTATTCACTTTTGTGACCGTCCAATGTGTTTTCATGCAGATAACATCCTCCAGCTCTGTCATTGAATCACGCTCCCTGCAGGATGCTTGAACTTAAGTGTGATTTTGATGACCAGGCCAGTGACAGTATCCAGCTCTCCATTTTAGAGTCCCTCCGATGGGTTGGTGTGTGCGAGAAGCCAAATGAGTGGCTGTCGGGGGAGCCAGACACAGAATGTGCAAAAGTATGTCAGTTTAACAGCCCTCAGCAGTGAGGAGGAAATGCACTGAACAGGAGCCAGGATACCTACATGCTGCCACACAGTGGAAACAACCTGCAACAGCAAGTCCAGCCAACTCCCAGGAATATGATGACCCATGTGAATGGAAAGTGTCTTTGTGGTTTCTGTGCAACATTTAGATTATGTAAAAAAAAAAAAAAAGTGTTTCTTTAAAAAAAAGAAAAACCCCAAATAATCCACAAATTGTATTTTCTCACTGGAATGATGATGTCTATGTTGAGTTTTAAAATTGTGTATGTTTTACTTTATAACATTAAAAAGGGTGCAGTAATCACCTAGAATGTAAAGTGCCATTCTCACTAGAAGCTACTGTCCCCTTTATCAGTGACGATTTTTATTCTGTATCTTTAAATGGAGCAACGATGGGACCAACTTTGATGTCAGATGAAGTATTTACATGTTGTGGTGCTCGATTATGACAAAAACAATCACTTTTCCCAACAAAACAAACCCTTGGAAAGACTCTGTGGACTTTATAGTGATGGACTGGAATGTTAAATTTCTGTGGTTTACCAGAATATCAGTGACTGTCCTGTAGTTATTGCTGTTGTGTTGTTCCCAGTTTGCAGTACTGTCTTGTACCTGTGCACTGATAGATGACCCATCCTACTGCAGTACTGTGAATGTAGCAAAAAGAGACAAATCCTGCTGTTGGATGAAAACTCATTCACCCTCCATAAATATGTTGATAGCAGAGAAGACGGAATTGCTTTTGACTTCCTGCTAATTTCTCCGATTGCTTTTGAACGAGCTTAGATGCTCTGAGGCTATCAGTAAAAAATACGCCAAAACGACTGCCAAAAACTGGAGTAATGAGGCTTTCTATTTGACAGCAGTGTATAAATATATTATTTCCCTGAGAATCTTATTTTGATGCAAGTTGTTAAGTATTTTGCTGTTTTTATCCTGCATGCTTCCTTCTTCACAGCTCTGTTCTCCGGCCAAACATCTCAGTTGCTGAGGAGTTTTCATTTCTTAAATGTAGCACGCCAACTTATCATTTATTAAGAAGACATCACGCCTTGATTTTCCTAAGAGGGGGAATGTTTTTGTCGCTTCGTGCCTGTGGAGGATGAGTTCCGACTTCGAGTGCCATATTGTGGACTGCTGGTTTGTCATTGAATGAGACTCCTTGCATTGCTGGTATTTATTTATCTGTGTAAAAAGCCGAGTAGCTGCCGGTCCTTCTGTGTCACTCCCTGCCTGATGACGAATGTTTGCTGTGTGAATGAATCTTTCAGACCTCTTTTGTGCTAATCCTTGTGACAATAACCCAGTATTAAAAGCAGCGGACATTACTCTAAAATGTGTCTGATGAGATTTTTTGTGCCTGACATGAATGAAAGAAAACAGGTTTTGTCCCCAAACAGTGGCCATGTTTCCTCTTTTCTCCTGTTGAATCAAAGTTGAGTGTTTTCAGCTCAAGCTACAGATTTTATCTATCAGTGATGAGTGTTTGATAACTAAACTACACCCATAATGATGGTAATGTCAGATAAAAGCTGGAAATTTTATGTTCAGATATCAAAAGATCTGTGAGAAGTGTTTGCCATCTTTGACCAGAATCTAACATCTTTCTGGTATTAAGACTCAGTCATGTTTGTTTTGAAGCAAATTAATGTACAGAAGAGCTTTTTTCAACACAACTTTTTTTTTTGTTGAAGACAAATTTTCCTAGGACGCAGAGAAAAGTAAAATGTTTATTTGTAGATTCATAGCCCTATGGCTTGAAGCGTGACAACAAACTTTGTAAACTCAGTTTGTAGTTGTAATTAAGTCAGCTTTATTTCGTGCTGCTCCATACCTGCTCAAACTCCTGGGATTCTCCTGGATTTCAGACCTAACTTCTTCCCACCTCCTGTATTGATATTTCTCCTGGAAATCTCCCAAAAATTTGTACATACCTGCCAACACTTCCAATTTCTGACCCACTTTTTGACCCACTCTCCTGCCGAACTTCCGATTTTTCACCAGAATACCAGTTTTTAATGACTACCAGTATGCCTTATCCAAAATCTGAAAATACTGGCAATTGTGAGATTCTCAATTTTTTGAGGGTACCTGAATGTATCAAAGAGATAGTTGCAAAATGTCCAAATAAAACAGAGAAGACAGGAGAATTTCGTCAAGATTGTTTCGCTTCTCATGTGCTTTTCTGAAAATTTGAAGAAAAAAGTCAGTTTGCTCCAGCTAAAGTATGTGAGGAAAGAAATAACTATACTGTGCTTCTTGCTGCTTTTAGCATGCCTTGAGTGATGGGCGTACAGTCTTTAATCTCTCCAAGAAAATTCTTTATATTTTACCTGAAACTATAGAGGTACAGGATATGGCAGGTTGATACTACTCACACAGTCTGGTGCTCTGAGGCGTGTCTGTACTGTGTAATGTTAGTGAATCCTGGTTCTGTCCTACCAGTGCTCGTCTACCAACTCCAACCTCACCAAGCAGAGCAAACATAACTTGGCTCTTCATTTTATTGATAAACTCTCAGGTGTGAACAGATCACTGCAGAATAACTGCTGCATGTGGGATGGAATGAGCATTATCACAAACAGCTTGAACTGTGTTTTAGCCTGTGCTCTATCACTCTCCTGTTAAGCTTTCTTCAGCTCTTCATACATAAAAGTGAAACTATAAAGAGATCAGTAATAAATTCCTCACAGGGCTTTTAACTTAAAAAATAAATAGGAGACATATGGAAAACCTTGGAGTAATATATCTCCTCAAAAAGAATCTTTAAATTAATGCTGTTATGTTTTATTTCCCAATGTTCCTGTGAAAGTAAGATGTAAAGACAGGGCTCAGTTTTTAATTGTTGCATTTCTTGAATCTGATCCAGCATGATTCAGATTTGTTCAGCTGAATTAACCATAAAACAAAGAGGTCCCACTCTGATGTGGATATGAGATGTTTGCTTACTTTTAATACAAAACAGTCCATTAGCTCTCATCTGGAATCGCCCACAGCGCTTTGTTACTTATTGATGCATCGCCTTTTACTCTTTAAAAACTCCATCCTTGCAGCAGTTTCACAGAAGCTGCAGACAAAAGGGAGGAAAATGTAGCCACATTTCTTTCCAAATAGTCTTCATATTGGAATCAATTTTACAAATACCATCACACACACACACACTTCTGCCACCCTTGGTGAGACCATGACGCAGCGTCCTCTGACTTTACATTACTGATATTAATAACCAGCCCTGAATGAGCCTCGCAGTAGATGCCACATCTGGTTACTCTCAGGGATGAAGTCAGTGTGGGCCTCTGATTGCTGGCCTCTCTCTGTATATATGTTCGGTTCAATGTGAGGACATTGATCCTGCTATATCCAGCCTGTGAGTCGCCCCATATCTCATCCATAGCTGTAATGCAGCTAAATGCTCTCATGTGGGAACGTGTGAAGTGATGAAGTGCAGAGGTGATGTGTCTGTAACGTGGCCCATCGACCTTGGTTACACATATAGAAGCATATAGTGTTAACCACATGATTATGCAGCTCTAATGCAGTTATTTTTCAAGCAGCTGTCTTTTTCACCAGCGGTGAAATCTGAGAGAGAAATGATAGATTAACAGATGAGCAAGTTCAAGGCAGTTTATACATCGAGTTCTTCAGATTTGATAATGTGCTAACTGACCCTGATAGTCCTGAATATATTACTCAGTTTAAAGAAGTGAATTCATAGTGTAGAAAAAGCAAGGTCCAACCTTACAACACATAAAGGTAAGAAAAGAAAAACTGTAGAAGAAGCAGACAGTTCAAAATATAACAAACTTAGACAAAAGCCAGCAGCTCTAACTTACATATTTATTAACTGCGGAAATAACATGATTTCTCCACTTCATAATTATTTCTTTCAATATTTTCTGTTAAATCAGTCATTAAGTGCAATTAAACATTGTCATTATTACACAGTAATGAAATCAAAGCTCACCTGTCTCTCAGGTGTCTCTGGATGCAGTGGTATTTGCCTTGTAAACAGTGTTAGGAATAACATTTAACTTTATAGCATTACAAATGTTGTTACTGTTTTCAGTGACAGGTTAGCTCATTTATTTATTTTTTCCAAACATTACAATGCCGTTACCAACAGTGAAATGTGGCACCTTGCTATGCGCTAATATCCAACAGCTGTTATCAGACCTGGCTTTCTCGGTCAGGTTCTGGTCAGGAGCTGCTTAGAAATGTGGGTTTTAGGATGGAGGTAAAGGCACTACTTGAATGTCATTGATGTGAAAGGCAGGAACATAAAATTATGGCCCAGAGCAAAACCCGCTCAACAATCTTAATTCTTTTACAAATTTGAAGTTTTTTGTTTCATTTTGTTTAAAGTAATGCAATAATTGCTTTTTCTGGAAGCGTATTACAATTATGAAGGAGTAATCTCATTGCTCTTTTAATTACTAATATGGGAAAGTAACCAGTGACTGTGTCAAATTACTTTTTAAAAGTAATTTTCCCAACACTGTCTGTAAGAATCAGCAAACCACTACTTCTCAAGGAAACTGTTTTCCATTCGGGGGAAATATTGGCAAAATATGTCAGGATGTTTTTGTGGCAGGTTCAGGATATGGATTTTATCAGGTAGTTTTATAGTGTAGTTTATTGAGACCTTAAAAGAAATACTTTAGTTTGGTTTGTACACTTGACACATTACATATCAAGATTCATTTCCGTGACTTCATTAAAACATTGTAAGTAGACTCTGTCGCTCAAACAGACATTAACAAAGAGGTTAATCCAAGAAGTTTGGTTGCAAAGTGAATAGGAAAACTTCATCAGTAAAGACCTAGTTTAAAGGCCCTTTTATGGTTAATGTTAAATTGATCAGGATATGGACGGAGCATCTGTCTGCACTGTGTGTTCATACCGTTTGACAGTAACGTTGTTTGGAAAGGAGAATACAAAAGGTTTATGAAGGAATTTAATGTTACAGGTGCACAATTCAGAGTCTGGCAGTTAGACCCCATCGAAGATAGAAAATGAAAGTGTAGGGGAAACAATGATGGGATCAATTATGAAAATGCCCCTGGAGTCCAGACACTGGTCATAGTAAAGAGTCTTTTGGGGAGCTGGATCCTGATGAAGATTGGAGAGCTGAAGCTGAGAGACAGAGTGAAGTAGATTGGTGGAGCATGAGGAGGAGGAAGGTCACCATTTGTGGTGTGAGCCTGCGACACAGCTGATAAGCAGAGAAGGCAGATTTAAAATTTGACAGCTATGCGTTGATTGGTTTACGAATGACAGCTGTGAAGATGTGATTGGATAGAGAGAAAAGCTGACACGCCCCCTGGTCAGCTGATGAGAGAGCGCGGAAATGAGTGAGACGAATGAGAGTGTGAGCCCACAGACAGTTTTCCTGACTGAATTCACGCAAAGCTTCATGTACGTACGCGAAGCGAGTAAACATGAGCCTTGGAGGTCTGCTGAAAGGGACCACATGCACCTGTTGGTAAGCTCTATGATGTCATGTGCTGAAGTATCTCATGCTTGAACGCTGCCAGGACAGGCTGTTAGAGGCAGGATTTACTGGACATGAAAACAAACTATCGGGGCTGTATAACAACTTGCTCAAAGTAGCTTTCTTACTCTTTGACGTTAGTTGCCTTCCTTAATGTCCACATGGTTGACCTATACGTGTCTTCCTTCCTTTTCACAGTTTAAAACATTGTGTATTATGACTGAATCTGTCACAGAAACACTTCCACTAGAAGAAGAGGACCCAAAGGTAGAGTCAGCAGACCGCGCAAAGAGGAGGAACAAACTCCCTCCTCTGACGTGACATGTTGGCTGATGTTCTCATAGGCTGTAAAACCAGATTTGTGTCTTTACCTCAATAGTGGTCGATACACGGCAGACAAAAAGAAGCGGGTGCTATCTCGTAAACCTGACACTCTAACATAATATCCCCTTTGAAATATCACACACGCTGCATCTCTCCAAGCCTGCTATTCCTCCGAAGCCTGTACGATTGTGCCTTTAAGTGTGTGTGGCCATCGCCTCCTCCTGCACCCAATGTCTCCTTTAGCCGAGTGATTGATACCTCCTATTCAGCCATAGAAAAACCCTCCTCGCTGCACAGCCATTTAGCAGGCAGCCTGCGTGATATTGATCTGAAAAGTCTGAAATGAGGGAAATTGAATAGCACCGCAGCTAATTACAAAGTAATGATGGCAGGAGGGGGGAAATAACCTCACTCATTGTTAGCACGCTCACACTGCAACCTTGATTGCAGGGATAGGAAAGATTTGAGGCTTGATAGTTGAAACACATTCAGAGAATATGTCTCTTGCCCCCTCAGCAGATGGTGCAGGTCTATAGACGTGAGCAATTAGGCAGAGATTGCAATGCACATTACCCTGATAGGCAATAGAGAGGGCTATTTGTGCCAGAGATATTGGCAGGAAGGTGTTTTAGCAGCTATAGATACACATAAGAGGTTATCATGGATGTAGAAAAGGATTTGGCCCGATGAGTAACTACATGCAGTATTGATTTGTTTGAGCAGCACATCACTCTTAGATTTCCTCTTGTAAGACTAATGAACAGATTATTGATTTGATGTCCTCTCATCAAAAACTGGGACCGCAGCCAAGCCCTGCTACAATTTGACGTCTGCTCATCTTTTTGAACCCACCGTGACACCTGCATCTGCAATGCTGTCCCCGTGTGGTGCACGGACTGCAAGCATCTGGAGCTGTTAACCTCCTGCCAAAGCCGAGAGGGTTCAGGTCCGTGAGAGGCCACATGGTGGAGCTGTTGAGCTGTCGAGCAGGAAGTATATGTGTGTATGTGCATGTGTGATGAGAGGAAGAATTCCTACCAGAGAGGTGGGAGCGCTGCCAGTGATGTGGCACAAAACGGAGCCTCTGTCAGGGGTTTATGGTGAATCACAATGCAGCATCACAATGCAGATAACAGCTCTACATTCCTCTCTTGTTTGTACGTTACTTCTCATAAAATCAAACCTTTGCATATGCACATGCAGATACACCCTGTAAATCAAATCAAATGTTTCTTCATGCTTGCTTTTATCAGCTGACAGTTCTCTTACAGCTTCTCTTTCGCCCACACACGAACAATCTGAGGTAGACCCTCCAGTATCACTGCAGCTCCAACTCTCTGCAGGAGACTTCTCAGCTGCGTTATCATCGCTTTCCTCTTTTTCTTGTCTTGTCCTAGCTGTGGAAAAAAAAAATATATATATATATATATATATATTCACAGGTCATAATTGTACAAAATGCAAATTACCAGCAAAGTAATCTTTGAATTCTCGCTGCATAACTGAAAATGAAGGCGAGCAAATCAAGTCAAATGTTCTCCAGGGCCTCCAGCACTCAAACTCTGCTTATCTGGCCTTGACCACATTTTAGAAGCAGCTGGGCAAACAGTCTTTTCACAAATTCAGACGGGCTCCATGTTACTGCTGTGGCCTTAATTGCATTAAGCTCATTGCTGACTCTGGTGAAGCACTCAGCACTGTAGGGGGTTTGGAGCCCTCATTAGGGAAGAATCAGAGATGATGAATATTGCTTGAAGGAATTTTAACTTTTGGCACAGATCCCCAGCGGGGATGTGGCCCCGGACCTGTCGGCTCTACTGTGCAACACTGGAAAATTGAAATCATGCTGATTTTGAGACGATGAAGGCCATCGTTTCAATGTCTTAGACCTGTGTCAGCCCACGGGAATCTGCAACTGCTCACTTAAAGCTGTTTGCATCATTCACAGAGGCAGGGAGAAACTCCAAAAATATCTCTCTTTAACTCTCTCAAAAATGTGTACTATAGGTCTAAAAGTGAGGGCACAAGATAAGATATTTTTGTGACAGGATATTGTCTAAGAACCCTCTGTTTGACAGAGGGAACTGTGCACAAACTCTCATAAAATCTCACAAAATCTCACGTGATTTCAAGAAGAAGCACATGTGAGAGACTGGATAAACACAACATCTTGCAGGGTGTAAAAAGGGACATGAGATGTAGAGACAAGGAAAACTAGGAGTTTGAACCATCTGCAAGACAGGTAAGGTTTACCTGATCAACCTCTTGTCACCTGTTCAAATGCTAACCAGCTTTAGCTTCTAGGTCAGGATATCAACCAATGCATGAGAAATATTCAGAGGGCTTTTACACTGACCCAGCTCCTGGAACCAACTTTCAACTTACTGGTGTGTTCAGACCAGGAAAAAAAAAAAGTTGGCTCATGTCTGGAACCATAAAGTTGGTTGGTGAAAATCAGCAGGTAGTGGAGAAAGTCCAGGAGGAGGAAAAATGGAGGAGAGCATGTAGTGGTTGAGTGAGGAGGCAAAATGTTTGATGGCAATTTGGTTCAGTGGATTTTATTTATTTACAGTCATGTTTGTTTTACTGATGTCTATATTTACATTTTATACAAAGATTGACATGAAACTTTTCAGTTCTAAAGCAGACTTTTGTTGACTGTTTTCATTTTCAAAAGTATTGGAAAAAGACATTAAAAAACTGATTTTGTTAATGAAATATTTTTTCCAACCAACTATCACATGGGATTTCTCTCTCATATTTCAGACTGAACAATAACTAAAAGAGTTGGCTGCATACAGAGTGAAAATACAAGATATGCACAGCTGAGATTTTTTTTTGAACATAAAAAAACTGCATCAAAACCAGAATGTGAGACCCTTGGTGCTTTGATGTGAACCAGCCAGAGCTCGTATCTATCTGAGTGGAATGAAAGTGGGCGGGCGTTATTCTGTGTGACTCGAGCAAAAGTCAATAACACAAGGGCAAAATAGTGTTAATGTAGATTTTATTTTTTGTTCTGTAAATCTCAGTCGTACATATCCTTTATTTCCACCCGTATGCAGCCAACTGATTTAAGTTGATGTGCAGTTTTGGAAATATAAAATGGTTTAGAGAGAACTGCGATGTCATACATTGAAAATTGTTTAATTTATGGCTGGCTTTTTCAATGCATTTGAAAAAAAAAAAAAAAAAAAGTCAACAAACGTCTGCTGTAGAACTTAAAACATCTATGTCTATCTGGGTATAAAATGTAAACAAATTCAGTAAAATTATGTAAGTTATGAAAATTAAATTCTCTGAACTAAACTGCCACCAAAAATGTTGTCTCCTCACTCTTGTTCTCCATTTTTCTTGACTTCCTCAACGTCCTGCTTATTTTGTTAACACAAAAAACAACACACCCATTGATGATTTTTTGGGCTCCAAACATACTTTTTTCAAGTCTGAACACGCTTGTGGGTTCATATTGGGCTTCAGGAGCTGGAAAAAGTGCAGAACCGTAGCAGTGTGAAAGCTCTCTCAGAGACTAGCTTTTCTCTTTCATTATGAGTTTTTGTGATCATATGTATCGAGTATTGGTATAACTATCGTGATTCTAATTTTTTTATTGCTCATTTTGATAGTAAACTGGTGATGATGACATCAACTTTGGAGGTTTCAGACCAGATCTTTCAAGCTCTTAATTTACCAGATAATTTGGGCCAAACATCACTTATGACCAATAAAATGAGTCATGGGATTTTCAGAAAGCCTAGATCAGGTACAAATCTGCACAGAACTCACAGAAAGCCACAACCTGGTCAGAGGCTGTGAGGAAATCACTGCATTAAAGAGCAGAGGAGAAATTAAGAAAATCTTAACATGACTTAAAATGCTCAAATCAGTCTTTGTTGTAAAAAGAAAGGCAATGACAGGGGAAGAGCAAGCAAACCTTTCACCTGTTTCTCTCCACTCGTTCCAGAAAGTCCCAACTTTACCACCAGTGACACAAAATCAAGTCTACTGAAGCCTGCAGGGATCAATTTGAAATCAATGACAGTGCATCTGCAGCTAGGACAGCTTGCATATTTAATATTCCAAAAGCTGCAAGAAAGTGGGAGGAATCTGGAGGCAGGGAGCAGGACGTGTGTTTCTCCTGATGGCCGTGTGGACACGTAGACGTCCAATCATGACCCTCTGCTCACTACAGTTGTCAGAAGTTTCCAGTGGAAAAAAACAAATGCAAACAAGCTTTTTCCTTTTTCCTACTTCAAATCACTTTGCCTTTCATCTCCTCAGATTTTAAGGAGGAAAGCAGAGCTTTGGTGCACAGAACATTTCATCTTTGAGGTATTCATGAAAGCGCAGATATGATAGGCTATAAAAGGATGCATGCATAAATGGCTGCAATACAGAGGCCTCTCTAAATGCAGGCTATCATCTCTCTGAAAGGTGAGTTATATTTCTTCATTGAATGCATCTGCTTTCAGTCCAGAGCGCCTCAATAAGCCCGTGATTTTTAGCCTTTTGTTGCTCTCATTCATTTCCTTGTTTGATGTGTGTGACGTGTGTAGTGGAGGTTTTGTGGTTGATTCAAAACTGGGACAGATAAATGAGTTGTAAACAGTTACTATTTTTAATGCCTTAAAAGCACATGTTGAGGATGAATTAAGTGGAAATGATCAAGCATGTATTTGTGAGAGGATTGTCATTATTTCCAGTAATACATGGACTGACAAAATTCAGCACTTGCACCTGAAAATTTTTCAATCGTAAAGTCTTGGATCTGCTTGAAAACAAAACAGCGATGAATAATTCTGAGGCGCTTAAGGCAAACCCAATCCCTCTCCCTTTGGTACTCATTAGACAAAGATGCATTTTAGATGAACAAATTCCCAACTTAAATGATTCATTGAACCCTTACTGGTCAAGTCCCAACATTTTTTATCCAATCATTAAAAATCTCAGATCATCTGCGTCTCCTGTGGCCAGAGCAAAGTGAGGAATGCTTCATTTGATGTGAAAATAAGACCATAAATGATGCATAATGTGCTTTTTTTAAGTAGATAAACTACTTTTATAGGAAATCTCTTTTATTTGTACTTTCATGTAGACTGTCTCATTTGTTGAAATCATGACAGCATCTGGAAATATCCAATTCAGGAAGGTGTTCAGCTTTTATCGCTTCAATTTCTACACAGGTCATCTGTCAGTTAGCCTTTTTAAAATAGTGACCACTCTGTTAGCTTTAAAACAACTCTTTAGACACTAAAAGAAAGCATCTTTGAGACTTGGTCCATGCTTTATAGTGTCTTTGATTTGGCCTTGAGACAACCTGAAGGTGTTCTTTTGTTCAGGATCAGATGATTTATCCTTTATGACCTACATAGATATAATTAAACCACAATGGATGGTAAAACTAAACGTGCAGATTTTCCAACCTTTTCATGGGCATATGTTGAAAAAATCTTGGGATTTGTCTGTGAACTGATCAAAATCAGCAGTTCTAACATATTTAGAGTGAAGTCTTCATAAGACCTACTGAAATGATGAGGTCAGCGTTTAAGAATATTCTGACTGGTTTATGATAAGTCTGATGGGTGGGCCTCAAACACCAAGGACTACCAGGCTTTAGAGGGCTGCCTCATCAAGGGAAATGAAGTTTGTGGAGCAGGGAGCCTGAACCTCCCGAGACCTGAGCTTTTATTTGGTGTACAATTTTTACTCTCCTCGCTAAATAAGACCTATTATTATAACCAAATTTGGTCTTTGGACAGTTATTACAGTTATGAGTTTGCTATGAGTTATTGGAGTTATTGTGCTTATATACACTGTTTCCCCCGCTTAAATTGGTGTAATGTTGTGAAATCACAAAACGATGACGTGGGCAGTGTCTCTAAATGTGGCTGATGGGTCAAAGTTTCAAAAAATGAAGTAATATGGGTCTGAGTGGCAGAAATGTAATGTCCACTAAGGAACAGCAGTTACAACATACCATTTCAGACAGAGGCTGAAAGAAGAGTTTTCTAAAACACCTGTGAGAGGAAAATTGGAATTTTTTGAGTCACAAAGCTACTTCAGGTTACCAGAGAGACAGTATGAAGCCTTTAAAAAAGCCCCCCTCAGTAGAGCACTCATAAGTTAATGAACACTGCTCTGGATAAGTTTCCCAGTTTTTAAGCATACACTAGCCCAGGGGTACACAATTAAATTTTACAAGGGGCCTCGAGAGAAACCTGATTTATGTCAGAGGGCTGCACCAACGACAATGCAAACTTAAGTGTACTCAGTTCTAACTTTTTCCCATTTTCCATTTTCCCATGTGAAATGCACTTATATATTTTGATGATCTGCAATTGGTAACCAGATGAATAAGGATATTCTGTAAACATGTGAAACTGTAGTGGGGGACAAATATGAAAATACTCTTGTAGAAGTGATAAACAGTAAAAACAAATACAATCATTGCATTTGAGTTTCATTTTATGTCAAGCTTGTTAATCCCCACAAATACTGAATAGATATGAGGCAAATTTAAACATTACTAAAAATAACTGAAATGTTTGAGCTTTATTTCACCTCTTCAGTGAGAAAAATCAGTGTGTCTTGAGCTCAAACAAGCACATTGAAATCTGGATGAATTAGTAAAGTGGTCATGGACACCTGAGGGGAGATCATCAGTTAGAGGATCTGGACTAAGATTTGTTGAACTTCATCACTTGTCGCTGTTTACACAGGGCTCATACGTGTCCATAGGGGTATAATTGTATCAACATACTTTTCAAAATAAAAGCAACATAGTTATATTTACTTTTGCTTCTTTTTCATTTATACTCTAACTTATGATTTACCTCACACGGGCCTGACAGGGACACCAAAAGGGCCAGATGTGGCCCTTGGGTTGTACTTTGCCCAGGTCTGCACCAGCTAGTCTTTTTGTTTGTTGCCTGCTTTTGTTGTTATTGTCTTCCTTAATTCTATCCCATGGGTTTAATGGGAGGGTAATGTATGAATGTGATGGTGATTACTTTTATTTTACAGCAACATTAACTGAACATTTGGGTGTTTTTTGAATTTGTTCGATTAGAACAACTGACCTAAAGCGAAGATCTATCAAAGTGGAAAACTGAGATGTTTCTGTGTTGGCGTAGAGGTCGTGGCTTGATAAAAGTGGCAGTTGAAGTCTCAATGTATCGGGGTTAAGGTTTGAAAGGTCCTGTAGTCTTTGACACCACCTTTAGATCACAAGTCAAGATCCTGAAACAAAATAATCTCTGGGTCAAAGTGAGCGTTTTTGACACGCTGCCAGAGCTCACCCTGAGGGAGATGTGGGAGCTGTGGATAGAAGAAGCTGAAGCTGAGCTGGTTAAGGCACACGATCAGCTGCCTCCCTCTGGTCAGGCACATCCAATTGGGAGGAAACCAAGGGCAGACTCAGGGCACACCAGAGGGATTACATTCCCTGTCTTGCTCGTGAACCCCTCGGGATCCCGTAGAAAAAGCTAGAGGATGTAAGAAAGGCTTTCTTGGCTACCTCACTAAAGCGGCTGCCACTGAGACCTGGAACACTACAGACAGAAAACTTGGTGGCGTTTTAGTGTCCCCTGAAGATACCACTTGTTCTTATAATGACTGTCTTTTCCAAATCTCCTGTACAAAAGCCATTATCTATTCTCTTGCACCAGAGGTCTGTGCCTCATAAAACCCCACTGCCTCCCCACCCATGAAAAGTCACTTTGTGTCAGCCGGTTCAGTTTCATAACCCACCTTGAAGATAGTGGAAGAATAGCAAAAGAGCGGAAATAATAAATGCATCAGAATGCCTCGATTTTAAGGGAGGGAGCACTTGTAAGTTATTCATGGATCTTTTCTCTGCCCCAATATTAAAATCTTCTTGTATCACGTTCCTGACAAATATGATCATAGATGGAGAGCTTCTAAAAGAGGACTGGAAAGAGGAATGAGGATAAAAGGACTGGGCAACAGGGTATGCCAGGACATCATCAGAGTTCAATTATGCAAGGCTTACGAGGCTCCTGGAAGCGAAGAAAATCTCTGCTGAAGACGTTCTGATGTTGTTGTGGTCAGAGAAGGATGCAACGATTTTACAAGCCCATAAGGGAGAATGACTCGCCAAAACCTTTTAGAGTTTTATGTGAAAATGCCTGAGAGGCATGTAAAGTCGAGCTTTATTAAAGACCACTTAAGCTGCCTTTATGATACCTAACAGCAGCAGCTGATGGTTATTGGCCTAACCTTGCTTCAGGCTGCTTTATGAGGTTTATGCTTTAAAAATAGAATGACTCTGGGTGTTGTGTAAAGGTTGTGACTGCTCCTGCATGTAAGGGTGAACTTTAGAAGGTGGAGGTGTATTTATCAAGAAGTTTGTGGTCATTGATCCCTTTTAGGCAACTTTTCAAACCTTTTAGCTTTAACCTGAGATGATCAGGCCAAGTGATTCTCCTCTGGGCTTCCAGTTAAGTCTATAGTGTTGTATTAGGGTTGTTTTTAAAAAAAAAACAGAGCTGGTGGAGAAGAGAACTATTCTGAGATTAAAGTCACAAACTCTAGAAAAGTTTGTCAGAGTCTGATCGCCTCATTTCTCACTTTCACTCCTCAGAGGCTGCTGTCGTAGATCAAGCCTGTTATGACCTCATTAAATCACACTTTTTTTTGGCAGTTTTTGCATTTAATTATGATCCTGTGCTGTAACTTATTCATAATCTAACATCTGCTTTGATTTAACTTTAATTTAATTAATCAAATAAGCTTGCAAATCTGTAGGACAAACAAGTCAAGATGATGTGTGTCAATTTTGACAAAACAGTCCTGCTCATGTCCTCTTCATTTGTCAAACAACTTATGTTACACTCATAAATACAACAGCTATTTCGATTCAGCAATTCAACTTATTTACAGTGCTGGATGAGAAAAGTAATATTCTAACATCAGTCACAAATTTACGAATTAAATCTCAGAAAAGTTCTCAGAGTACATCATGGCCTCTCTCTGCACATTTGACACTTCCCCCCAGTACCATGCCTGCAGTGCGCAACCTCGTGGAATTGCCCCTTCCAATTTGTTTGAGCATTTGATCACGATTAATGATTTATATAGCTCTTTTAAAAACATTGGTTTACAAAGTTCCCAGACTGTCAAGCACAAAATGAAAGAAGAAAGACGGAAATAATGAAGACAAGCGCTCAACAACAAACGATACAAGCAGCAATTAACCAATCCATCATAAGAGTACCCAACCTGCATGACTGATCCAAATGTGAATTAAAAACATGAAACAGAAGAACCTGACAGCAGAAGACGAGAACATTTGCAGCACAGGAAAATATCAACAGGAGCCTAAGAGGACCAAAGATATCAGCTACAAAGAAGAGATAGAAATTTATGCTTATCATTAATTCAGGAAAGATAACCTTGCATTAATTATGCTTTGTACAAACTAACCACTAACCTTTTATCTCATCACTTGGGTTGTGACATAAACAGGGTTTTTGAAAGTGAGGCAGTGCTCTCTGTAGGTGCTATTTCATCAAGTTTCTGGCAATTTTGCTACTTTTTTTTCAAAAGTTTGTGACTTAAATTTGTGAATGGGGCTGCAAAGTGGTAGTAAATTTTGGAAGAAAAAAAATCATGTAAATTTTAGTCCCAAAAAATTGGAAACTTTTAGGGTTTTCTTGCCATCAACTGAAATGAAAATTTCTTCAAATTGGATCACTAAAACAAGTGTTTTATTATTTCACCATTCATGTTTTTTGGTGTTCTGTGAAGGGAACAGTCCTGTGACAATGAGAAAAATGACCAGTCATAATGAGACAGGAGCCACTGAAGACAATGAGGTCCAGGTCCTTGACGAGTAGATAGCACGGTCTGAAGAGAAGCTGAAATACATATTTTAGCATATTTGAATGAGACTTTGCTGAAGAGATTTAATGAATATGTCAATGTTATTTTGAATACTTGAATCTTCTTGTATTCCTCACTATTCATGGTTTGAGTTGTTATGTGAAAGAAACCATTGAAGTTCTACAGTTTTAAAAACTGATAAGTGTCATTAATTAATGTTGCATCAGGCATATCTACATGTATGTTTGCAAATAACAAATACTTTTGCCCATATTCATGACAGACCTAGTCAGAGAAAATCCCCCAAATTTCATGAGAACAAGTCTACGATGTCATTTAAAAATATTGTATCAGGTGTGTTTATATGCTAATTCCTGTTAACTCCTGAAAATTCCCCTGGACTATTTCCAACCTATGAAAACTCCTAGAATTCTGTGGACATTACATTTATTCTCTAGGACAAATAATTTATTAAATGACTTTCTCAATGGCTGTTGTATCATGGAGTCAGTGGGTAGCTGGTTCATAGATATGAAGTGATCAGGCAATGACACTGGATATTATGGTCCAGACTGTGTAGCTGCAGACCTCCACAGTGAAGCCCCTCCACCGCCTGATACAGGAATACATGCAGAAACTTTCAAAATCACATCAGGTGCACTTCCAGTGAAGAGTTTTGGTCAGTTATTTAAGTTTGTGAGATAGTTAGGACGTATTTCATGATAAAAAGAAATCATGGAGGAGGTCTTGTGATGCCCTTTGTCATGACCAGGCTCAAAAGATCATGACAGTCTGCAGTCAGAACCCTCTGATTCTTTGTTTTTTACAATCCTGACACTGTACTTGGCAGTTTGTGATATCGCAGTAACATCTGTACTTGTGGTGATACAGTGTTTACAGTACATCTGAAAATGTGTAGAGAGATGCATAAACAGATGAATTATCATCAGACCACATTTCATGTGTTCTGGGATTATCAGCAGCTTTTCACTCTGCTCACATTTTTTCCGGCATCCACACAAAACCTTTCAAATCCGATCTGGGGATCTGGAACGATTCCAAAACTGAAGGATTTTTTTCCTGTTTTCTGCTCACATTTTACTGTAGGCAGTGAGAGGAATCATCTTTGGGATAACTTGCACAGTAAGTCTACACTCACAGTTGTTCCTACTCAGGCAGCTGATAGTAAGAAGCAGCTTTCAGAATTCATGGTAGAATAGATGTTAAAGGTAAAAACCTGGTGGTTCTAAACCATCTAGTTTCTCTCCTGCCTGAAGCAGTCAGGTTTTCAAACCCTTGGATTCTGAGTGTAAGGTTTTTTTTCTATTTTTGACTAAGTTGGAGCAGACATTAAGGAGACTTTGACTTCTTTCTTTGGCTCTTCAGCTTCTTAACATAACTCAGAGGGACAGAGAGGAAAAGGACCACTACATCCACTTATTATGCTTATATAATCCCAAAGTGGGCTTTAGGCGGGTCCCAGGGCTCACTGAGGCTTTAAACTCAGACAAGGGATCCCTGACATGGGGGGGTGATTCTACTCAGGGCCCCCGTCCTCCCAGGCATTAAAGCTAAATGTACAGTGTTTGACTGTGCAGCCACTCAAACCCAATAGCCTCGTGGATGACCACCTCTCTCTCTCTTTCCCTCTGTCTCTGTCTCTCTACCTCCTTATCCATTTTTCCTTTGCTCTCTCTCCTCTCTCGTAGCCTCGTTTTAATTGCTTTGAAGCCGAGCGCTCACCTTTGGGAGCTCAACAGGATGTTTTACAGAGCTTTGGGGAGACTGACTATTAATAAATAATACCTCTCTATCTACACTACAGCGGGATGGACAGGGGCATTGCAGCTTAAAGTAACCAACAATACTTTTTTTCGGCTGAAGGTTAGAGAACACAACAAAAGAGCTGACATCAACAAACAGCAAAATAAAGAGAAAAATGTAATTACCAGCTGCTGTATTTGTAGTCAGAGGAGCAAAGTTGAGCATTAGCCATGAAATGCACACAATAATTAAATCCACTCTTATCAGGTGTAACATAACAAAGGGATTTACTGTGTGCACTGCACAGCACAAAGTGTACTATTGTTTTTTAACCATGCGCCGCCAGTTAACAGACTGCGCTGTAAGGAAGAAAGTTCTAATCAAGTAAGCTTGATTAAAGCGTCATCAAAACAGTATGCCTGATTATAATTCTGAATGAAACTGCATCACCTCCTGAGGAATGTAAAACCCTCAGTATATCTTTTTATTCCTGGCTGGCTTTGTTTGCACTTACAGTGGCTTTTCTTACCATACAGAGCTTTGAATTTCTGCTTTGTTGTTCCGCTGCAAGGCAAAGACTTCACACTCAGGTTTTATAAGTGTGCTCTGTGTCTCTAAAGCTTTCATAGCTGTATTGACCTTATAACTGAGATAAACACTGAGGAAACAATGCTTCCTAAATGCCCTCGATAAAAGCCTGCCTGTCTACTCTCTCATTCACTTTCATCCAAAGATAAAACTGTATCCAACTTTGAAAGTACAGCCCAACTTCAAGCTGCAGTGACGGAATATTGGGGTCAGTGAGGAAAAATGATTGAGTTTGTTTCATGGGGCACTTTCTCTCTCTTGGACATGGGAGGAAATTTGAAGTTTTACTCTGGTAGTAAAAGTTGGATAAAGGTAATGCTATAATAAATGAATAGTTAGAGAAAGAAACATTATTCATCAGTGACAAATCACAGGAACAGAGGGGAAAGTCTGTTTTTAGCTGATGTTTCTCCCAAGTAAAAACTCTATTTCCCATGAGCGCTTGCATCCATTGCTCATCTACCAGGCAGAGCAAACTTCAATAGAGTCTCAGGTTTGAACAGATCACTGTAGAATAACTGCTGCATGTAGGTTGGTGTGAACATCACAAACAGCTTAACCCCTGTTTTAGCCTGTGCTCTATCACTCCCCTGTTAGCTTTCCTCAGCTCTGGTTTCCTTTTTCTGTCAGATAGTCCGTCTTTAACATCCACTGTTGCTACACAATAAATCCAAGAAATCGTTTTCACTCGACAAAGAAAGAGATCTCTCTTCTCAGCACTGAACTCGGTGAGCAGGTGCTGTTTATGTGCCATTAACCAATTCTGTCCTGTCTGACCCAACTAGGAAGCTGAGAAATAGCATTTAGGAATCACCTACTTTGGTGCTGATTATCTCATATTAAATTGTGGATTACAATCAGGCATATATCTAGAAGTGAGACTCCTTTAAGATCACTTAGAAAGTCCTTACAGGCACTTTAAGTGTGACTGTATTAAGTACCTGTCAGCAGTAAGTGAGTATCAGGTCAGCTCAGGCCTTTTGCTGAGAAAGCAAGCCAAACAGCCAGCACAGAAGTTTGGCTATCGGCCTCCTAACACAAGGTCAACCCTGCCACATGAATTAGCTTTTCTTTTATTCACCTTTTTTTATTGTATTGGTATTTCCAGAAAAAAAAGAGAAAAAATAAATAAATAAATAAATAATAATAATAATAATAATAATAATAATAATAATAATAATAATAATAATAATAATAATAATAATAATAATAATTTTAACCTCAAATGTTTGTCTATAACATGTTCAAAAATATATATATGTTTGGGAAAAAAATGAAAACATTTTTTCAGGCCCTAAGGAGAAAAAAAATATCCTGACACAGGCTAATATGAATTTCCACAACATGAACAATTGAATTTAGGAGTAAATAACTTTTAAACAGGTGTCAACTGTAGTGACCACTATGCACCACAGGGTTAATGTGATCCAATTATAACATTCACTCACATTGACTCAAAGATCACATATGGTTGCACCAGGTGTTTCTGTTTTACCCACTTTCTTCAATTTTTAGAAGTTAATTCGAAAAAACTAAAAAGCTAAACTGGAGTGAGAGTTACGAGTAAGGTTTTGGCTTTCACAGACTATTATTGCATACTGGGTGTAATATTTATCAATTTCATTTGAGAGGAAGATTAAGCTAAATTGAATTCTACAGCCATCTCTAGGTCATCACAATAATGCTAAAATTTACTGTTGAAATCATACTAATTGAAATGAAAAAGTATCCAAATCTCGATACGATATCAGCTTACTGAAAAAATTAGAGCAGACTTCATCCACCTGATGACTTAATCAGAGTGACACAGGAGAAGAACTGTGTGTGATATCTGCAAATGCCAAAGCAAAGTGGCACTGAAAAGTTTCTTACTATTCATGCTCTAACTTTTGTGTTTGTGTCAAAATTTTTGAAATGTAAGCTCAAGAATAAAGACAGTTGAAAGATAGCCCAGCTCCTGTAGCTGTTCTCTGCCCAGTTTCTCAACAAAGAGGCAGGAATCAGAATCATCCTCTGTTGCAAAGACACTTGGGATTGACAGATACCCACTTCATACCAAATTTCAAGGAAACACAAACTATTTCTTTAATACAAGATTTTTAAAGCGTACTGGCACCAGAATATTTGTGCAGAAGAAACCTGCAAAGATGCCAATGCATCATACTGTGAAAGCAAGCACAGAATTAATATATTTTCTGGGGTTTCTCCAATGCAGTCAGTGGTATTAGAAAGAACCACCTGGAGCTATTATATTGGGCAGGAAAACAGGGGCAGAGGGAAATTACAACACAACACGTTGCTGCAAAACAACTGCTGCCATTCTAATTCTTGCATCTCAAAGTACTCAGGGATCTAAACTTTTCAATAAGTTAATTTCCCAACTCTCTGCCCTTTTTGCTTCCTGTGTGCACGCTGCTTCAATGAAGACTTATCTATACCACAGGAGCCCACCTTGAATGTACAGACCTGCTCCTCTGCTCCACCTGCACTCCCCAGGCTATGTGACTAATTAGATGCTGTAATGCATCATGATGGAAGGGCCAGATATTGAGGTTTAAAAAGGAAAAGGGGCTTCGAGATTGATCTGGACCTAAATGATAGAAATTGATCACAGCCACACGTGGCAGAGGGAGAGGAGCGATAGCATTCCCTAATGAGGAAGAATAGCCATTAGTGACAGAGTTAACAGATATGTGGCCAATCTCTCACGCTGATTAAAAAGGCTTATGAGCGCTGTGACGAGTTTGTCCTCCACATTCAGCAAGAACAAGAGGGGGAGGGAAGGATGGAGAGGATGGAGAGGATGGATGTAGGCAGATTTAGTTTTTACGAGGCAACCCGCAGGATGACTGAAGAACTTACTGAAAAAAAATCAAATATATGGAGCACTTAGCCTGAAATGGAAAAAAGAATTGAGAGCTCTGCATGTGGGCAGAAAATGTAGGTGAAAAAAGCTCAAAGCCTTTCTCCCAGTAAAGATTTTATATTGCATACCCACTCACGATACATCATTAAACCAGCAACCCAACTTGGCAGCTTGAGTTGTGCTCATAGATTTACATAGCCTGGTAGAATTTATGATTTCTTGGCTTTTTTCAGAGAATATGAATGATCTCACAACAAGACCTTTCTTTCACTCATGGTTGGTGGTTGAGTAAAGCCATTTATTAACAAACAACTCTTATTACTCTTTTTTGAATCATGATGACAACAGAAACTTCCACAATGACCCTGATCAAAACTTTACATACCCCAAGGTAACATAGTCCATTTTTTTTGGCTAAAGCCTCCAGTTCCTGTAAATTCTAGGTCTGTCTTGCATGAACTTGAGGTTATAGATCTTCCCAGAGGCAAAATGGTATTGAAGTCAGGAGACTGAGATGGCCACTCCAGAACCTTTATTTTATTCTGCTGTAGCCAATGGCAGGTGGACTTGGCCTTGTGTTTTGGATCATGGTCATGTTGAAACGTCCAAGTACATCCTTTGTGCAGCTTCTGGGCTGATGAGTGTTAATTATCCTCCAGTATTTTCTGATAACATGCTGCATTCATCCTTCCATCAATCTTGACCAAGTTTCCTGAGCCTTTGTAGCTCACACATCCCCAAAACATCAGTAATCCACCTCCGTGTTTCACAGTATGGATGAGGAACCTGTAATCATAGGTACCTTTGATCAGGGTCATTTTGGAAGATTTTGTCGTCATCATGATTTAAAACAATTAAATACAGCTGTGTATTAATAAATGGTCTCACCAACTTACCATGAGTAGAAGTAAAGTTTTTGTGTTATCATTCATAATCCTGCAAAAAGGCTAAGAAATAATGAATTCTTCCAGGGTATGTAAACTCATGAGCACAACTGTATGTTAGCATTGAAATTAACTATTTTAATTCAAGGTTCAGTCTGAAAAAGAATATTTTTCTCTTAGAGTCTGCATCTTTATAAGCTCCTATTCTTTGATTCTTTTTCTTCTCACTCAGTCAACCCTGTACTTCTGCTAAAACCTTCACTGTGATGCTGTTTGTGGATGCTGCTAGGTCAATATCTCTTCCACTTAACTCAGTGTTTTCATCAGGCTTAGGCACTGGAAACCAACATTTCTAAGATTTGTGGATTCAAAAAGTGTGGTGCATTTAGGTTCAGCTGAATCAGCTCCTAACTGAGACGTAAATCTTTCAAGATTTAACCTCAGTGAAAACTCGGTAGCCAATGGACAGTTGTCTTTATCTGCCCTCACCCACATGGCAAAAAGTAACAAGTGACACAGTGAGGGAGGAAGCTTGTCTGTTCTGATATCCACTTTAACACGGCATGAATCTGGGGAAGCTTGGTCTTCAGTGTGCTTAGGTCTCTCGTAAATTGTCTTTCTAGTTTCTTTGTTTTCTTCCAGTTTTTCTACACTTCTGGCTGCTCAGTCATAAAACAGGAGGCTAAAGTTTAGTGCTTCTCAAAGGAAGTTACAAGTAATGTTGAAAATATCCACAATGTTGTCATTGTCAACTATATAATGAGCTTTGTTAATTGTCAAACACCTTTCCAGGAATTAATTTGACATGATGGATGTGGTTGTAACAGCTACTCAGTAAATAAATTGCTGTTGCCATAGGGTTTGAACAGTGAGAATTAAGAGTGATTACGAAGAAAGCTGAAAATAACTGGCAACAACTGGCAGGCAAGTCATACGATGCTAATGGAAACTTTGATACAACATGCTCAAATGTGATATAATGTCTTTTATTTTTACACTTAATGCTGCCATGATTGGAACAAGTTGAGCAAGTACTGCAAGCAATAAATAAAAATCCATGAAGCAGAGAAATACAATGAGTAAGACTGTTTAAAAGAATTTGAAGAATACATTTGTTCTTTGGCACTTTGGTTCACAACGGGCTGGATCCTGTTTGATGTGTGTGGGTTCATCCTGTGCACTGTGTGACTCTTCTCTGCTCTCCATCAAACCTGCAGCTCTTTAAACTGCTGCTTACTGTTTTAATGTGCAGGCTGGTCAGTTCAAACCTTTGGATGCTTCAGTTTGACATCTTTCAAATTTAAAATGATTCAGTTATTCATTCCCTGATTCACATACTAAATGAGTGACTGTCTTCATTTGATTTGCAGATATGCAGTGACCAGGGAAGAGAGGCACTGATGTCACATGTAAACAAATACACAAAAATGACCCAAATACAGCAAAATGTAGAGAAAATCAGATAAAAAACCACAACAGAGTGTATGAAAAGATAGACCTCACTTAAGACCTAAACTGGGTTGTGGAAATTTATTCAGGCCTCAGCGTGATAAACATTGTATAAAAAGTTGTGTTTTGTAACTTTTTTCTGCACCAGCATAGAGTACACAATGGAAATCAAAGAACTGGCAGTCACCAAAGCTTTGAATCGCCAAACACATGACCCACTATGACACAATTAACAATATTTAATAGCACTGATGACACTCTGAATCTCAAACCTGGGAAATCCTGATTTACATTTAGTCATGCCCTTAGAAAAAATCATAGGTTCCAAGCTCTGAACCACAGGAGCATTAATATCAGCAACACGCCTTACACAAAAACACAAAAACCTGTCACCTTGGAGTAAGTGCTGCAGTAAGTGAATTAGTTTCTAGCGGTTGAACTTTGAAAAGTGAATTTCAAATGTTTGATTTTCTTTTGCAGTGAGAGCCAAAACTTTAGGGAGATAGATCAACCCCATGACTAAGGTGAAGTAAGCAGTACATCTCAAGACATGTTTGCAGAAACCATTTCATATGCCTGCAGTGCTAAATAGCCTCTGATATGAGACCTTTATTATAACTGCTACCACAAACTGTAAGCAGTGACTGAGTTTTAAATCATCACATCATTGCCCAGCCTCAAACCACATTATTCCTTAAAGACTTGCTTGTAAAGTTCCTTTGCATTTTTACGGCATGAAAACTCACAAGAGCTGTATTTTTTAAGCCAAGGATTGCATGACTTTGAAGTTTGAAAAAAAAATTCTGTCCATCCATCAATCTATCTTCCTCCATTTATCTGGGTTCAGAGCAGTGTCAATAGTGGAGGCCAATGACTTCCACCAGCTCCTCTGGGGGGGTCACTAAAGCATTACCAGGCCAAGTAAGAGATATAATCTCATAACTGAAACACCTCATGAGAGAGGCATCCACACAAGATGTCCAAGCCACCTCCTCTGGCTCTTGATGTGGAGGAGCAGTGGCTCCACTCTGAGTCTCTCCTGGATGTCGGAGCCCCAAACACTATCTCAAAGGCTGAGTCCAGACATCCTGTGGAGAAAGCTGACTTCAGACACTGTACTTGCAATCTTGTTTATTCAGTCAATGGTCACAACCCATAGCTTGTGACCATAGGTGAGGGTTGGAACATAGATTGACCGGTAAACTGAGAGCCTTGCCTTCTGGCTCAGTTCCCTCTTCACCAAACAGACTGGTATAGTGATGTCATCACTGCTGACACTGATCTGTTTGTCAATGTCTTGCTCCATTCTCCTCTCACTCGCAAACAAGACCCTGAGACACTTAAACTCCTCCACTTGGGGCAAGACTCCCTCCCAACACAGTGTGGGTGGGCCACCTTTTTCCATCTGAGAACCATGGCCCCAGACTTGTGGTGCTGATCTTCATCCCAGTTGCTTTACACTTAGCTGTCCCAGTGTGAGCTGGAGGTCAGTGTCAGATGAAGCCAATAGGAGCACATCATCTGCAAAAAGCAGAGATGGGATCCCAAGACCCCTGAATGTGACTCCTCTGCTTGGTTGTGCCTAGAAATCCTGTGCATAGAAGAAATGACCAGAGCTGGTGACAAAGGGCAGCCCTGGGGGGAGTCCAACCCTGAGTTGGAACAGGTTTGACTTACTGCCAGCAATGTGAACCAAGCTCTCGCTATAAGATCAAACAGCCTGTGACAATGGGGCATCAATTCCATATTCTCAGAGCACCCCCACAAGATACCTCAGGGGACACAGTTGAAAGCAGACCCACAAAGCACATGTGGTGCCGTGGATGGGCAAACTTCCATGCCCCCTTTAGCACCCTTTGCAAGGATACAGAGCTGGTCCAGTTAAAATTTGTCTCTCAGATAAATTTCCGAACATTACAGTGTGAATAACTTTGCAGTAATGCAGTAGTGTGATATGAGTTTCACTGGCTACAACAAACACTCCACACTGGCTGAGTGCCTTTGTGCCAATAACAAATGTTTTGTTAATGGCACTGAACTGTTTCCCACAAACTGCACGATCACGTCTGCTTATCTGACCCCCCCCTGTATCCTGAGCTGTATCTTCCCTGACAGCTTAGTAGAGCTGCTTTCTTCTCTGGGCTCGGTAATGTGTGAAAGGGTTGTTGTCAGGACAGTTTTCACATAGCCACAGACACACACACTCACTAATCTCTGTGCCCTTTCTCCTGGATGTCACCATGCTACAGTGACAACTCGCAAAGCCTGCTTTTTTAAGACTCTACCTCACATTGTGAAGCAGACTGCGTTTGTGCTGATAAATTATCCTCTATCTCAGCCCTTCTCTCTCTCTCTCTCTCTCTCTCTCTTTCTCCTTTTGTAACTCCTGTTTAAGTTTATAGCTTTAATGGGGTCAAATAATTGCAAAAATGTGGACTGCACTGTTCCAACACGGCCTTATATTGTGCAGGAGGCACTTTGAATTTATGTCTTTCAATCTTCCAAGCTGAGGTCTCACCCCAAGCTTCCCGTGCAAGCGCGATTGATGCATCCGATACAACTGCACACACATATACTTGTGCATGCACACACACCTCTGCAGACAAACAGGAAAATCAATGGGCTGTTGTTAGCATTTATATGGCTTCTGCTTGAATATGGCTGGCTAAAAGGGCGCCTGCAAGGCAAAGGGACAAAATAAAAGGAGAGAGAGGTTGTTAGTTGTAGCAGGTGATGGCCATGAGACAGACTCTGCAGTGTTGTCCACTTAACAGAGCCCATTAAACACCACTCTAGACTGAATGCTCTCTGTTTGAACACAGATTCATGGCTTACATAAATGTTTAATGACACTTTCAAACAATCAAAAGAGGAGATTTTCAGCATTTATGTGTGACAAGTTTAAAGATTGTACAGTCAGAGTCTGTAAAAGGGAAAATAAAGTGGATTCATAGGTGGTAAGGGTGTTAAAAGACTTAGCATTCATGATGGAGGACTAAAACAAGACAGACATTAACAACATTTACAAGCAAAAACACAACAAAGGTGCACCTCCTAAATCTAAACTAGTCATCTGTGATGGAGGATGTGCAAACTTATCTCCATCAGAGAGCCTGGGCTGTCCCAAGAGGTGATTTTATCATACACTTGCACTCAATTCAAACTGAAATATCTGAGGTAAAGCTGCAAATAATGTCTAAAAGTTATGCTTTATTTTCTTGATTGCTTATTTTGGTTCTTTTAGCACACTGTAGCTAAGTTGCAACAGGGTCTTTCTGCTACCTGCTGCAAACAACGCTGCATCTTTTAATGACATATTTCACCAGGGAGTATTCCCAGGTGCCTCTTTGACAAATCACAGAGCTTTTGATGAAACTAAATCATGCTTTAGTTTTGTGATTTCAGGCACAAACTTTTCTAATGGACTCCCAACATGTTTTTTTTTTTTTTCTGAAGTCACATTCTTCATTTTTGAACAACACTCAAAGTTAATGGAGCCGTGGAGTGGTTTTGTTTGTTTAGCACTCCATTAAAATTTGCTGAAAAACTCCTGCATATATCTCAGTGTGAAACAAAGTTACTCATAAAAGAATTGATAAATAAAGACTGTCATCATCAGAATAAGCACAATGAAGCTGTGTCATAGCTCTAAGTCATAGATTAAACAACACTGGTGGAGCGGTGAAGCATTTATTTAAATCATGAATTTATTCTTGCATTTCTTGACTTTACTTGTTTATTTTATCAAGGATAGTGTACAGACATTTGGCTGTACCAGAAATAGCTTTGAACTAATTTACATCAAGATGCACAGAAAAATATTACCTTTGTTAAAAAGTACATCCTATGAACAGTTACACAATTAAACAAACAGCCGCTCTTCTGCATAACTCAACCACTACATAATCTACTATGCTTAACTCAAACTGGCACCTTCACAACAACATTAACTGTACAGTGTCAAAGTATTAATGCTCTTTGGCATGTCTTGTCCTCAGGCAGCAAATCATTGCTTTTATTTAAAAATGTTCATCAATTCATCAATAGCTAAAAACTGATTCTCTTGGCAGTTTTCGGAAATTCACTAAAACTACTTTTTTTGTGTGTTGCCCTAGAGTACATTGTGCAGTGAGACCACTGTCATTGGGGCAGTCATGCTGTGAGAAACATGGTTGCAGTGACCAGAGAATTTTTAGTATCAGGCTCTTTTCAGTCTTGATGACCTCCTTTGCTGCTTATGTCTGCTGGTGGGTAGCTGTAATGATATGCATCAATAGCTTTTAGGCCACAACCTGAAGAAACCTCTTCCATACTTATGGCAAACATAGCCCCAAAAGTTCCACACCACCAACTATACTAAAAACCATTTTATTCTAATACCTTTATGGCACGTTGCTACGAGGCAACAAAACAAACCGATTTTTGGCCTGTGGAGGTCGGGGAGTGGGGCAAATTTTTTTTATTGATTCACCAACAAGGACCCAAAAGCTACCAAGAAGTAGGGTGTGATGACGCCCCCCCCAAACAAACAAATTGAATAAATAGATCATTAAAAAATAAATAGGTAAATAGATAAATAAATAAAATCATTCGATGAATAGTTAAAAGCTACAATTAGAACAATGTACAATCTGAAAGTCAAGTTCATAAAGTGCATGAAATGTATTTTACTTTTTAAGATATATTTTTGGGCTTTTCATGGCTTCAATGGATGGAGGAGGACAGTGGATAATGTAGGAAAGGGAGAGAGAGTGGGGAGTGACATGCAGGAACAGGCCGCAGGTCGGGTTTGAACCTGGGCCACCAGCTCGGGGACAAACCTCATGGTGTGGGACCTAATCCATTAGGCCATCTGCGCCCCAATTCATTATCTGAAGACTGAACCTTTATCAGTGCTGGATTAGTCTGGAGGGAGCAGTATGACCATGAGGGGAAACCCCACAGCCACAGTGTGTAGGTACTTTTATTTAACATTGACAACTTTTATATCATTGCAGAACATAGTTTACTTAAGAAGAAAAGGAAAACCTTTTTTTTTTGGTTTTGTGTGTATTTTGAAGTATTCACTGATGTTTTCCTGTCATGTCTTGAGGCTACTAACAGTGCAACTGCAGGAAAAACTAAAAGTATTTATCAAGAAATAAATCAGACTGTCCAAAAAAAAACTTGCATACAAAAGTGCTCAGAAAAGCACTGGAGCACAAGCGAACATGGCACAATGAGCCGACCTGACATGAACACAGGTGTGAGACAGGACACAGGTGAAACTAATGAGTGCAATTAAACTGGAGGGAAAACACAAAGGCAGGAGGTGAAACTAAAGTAGACACGCAGGCAGCGAGATCTTCAAGTAAAACAGAAAACAAAAAAGACTTGACATGGAAACAAAAACATGCTAGAACAAGTCATGAACCATGACAAAAAAGGAAATCAGAGCACAGAGGAATGGGACTCTGTTTTTACATGAGGTAATCACTTAGGATGTCATTAACAAGATCAGATTATTCTTTTTTTTCACAACTTTAAGCAGACCTGTGTTTTGGTATATGGACTCTCCAAATTCACAAAACCCCCAAGCCAATTGGGGGGACCCCACAACTGCATGTTCAGCCTCATCTGAAGAGCCACCAATTAAAATGACCTTTTTTTACCAACAGGTGGTATGATCAATAACCCTCCATCATCCCTGAAGGCGAGGATATGAATGACGAACAGCCATATGGTGTCAAAACAAATTTATCCAAACTTGGCAGAAAAACAGAAGAAGAAGAAAAACAAAGGAGACAAAATGTTCTCAGAATAAAGGTAAGCCATTTGTTCATGATGTGGGGTGAAAGGGGGAGGTGTCACGCTGTGGTTTTAGCAAGTATGTGTATTATTTTTCTTGCCTCAAAGTGAAGTGATTGTGGCTTCTTCATGAATCATCTAAAGGGTGAGGGATCTCTGCAGTATAGTTTGAAAATCTAGTGCCCCCCAAACAGAATCGTACATAGGACCCCCACAAGGCTAGAAACAACCCAGGCTTTTAGGTGTGCATAATGGCGTAACACAAGACAATTTCCTACATTTGATACCTGTCGTCGTTGCTCTTGCTGTTTTCTTGCAGCATTGGTGGAGAAGTTTCTGTTGCTCTCAATAAATAAATTCAGCAGATTATCACAGTTGTTTTACCATGTGCACATCGGCCACTGAGGTGACAACAGGTATGACGCACCTGTTGTGCAGTGTAGAAACACAACAGTTACAGTCATGGTCACAACAGGAGACATTCTGTGCTCTCTTGACTATTTGTTGTAAATCATTTAGGAGTAAGGTGGGTTGCAGCTGACCTTTTTCTTCAAAGTATATGACATAGGAATATTCTAGAAAGTGAGGCTTCTCTTTCAGTCACATTTTTGTCGTAATTGTCAGTGGAATAAGTTGAGTGTCACCTGCTCCGGACTCCATGTTTTCACGTCTCAAGTCGAAAAGTTGACTACTAATTCCCAGAAATTTCAGGTGCGACAATAGACTGCCAAAGCTTTCATAAGTTAATGCCAGATGAGCCCGTCTCCCCAGGAATAAAGAGAGACTCTGAGTCCATATTTGCTGTGCTGAATATTTAATTTCCCAATGTGAATCCTGCTAATAGGCTGAGAGTACTTATGGATTGTACCTGCATGATATCAGCTTTATGAGCCAAATTTAGATCACAGGTAGACTTAAGAGTCTGTATCAAATTCTTGTTCCCTCGCTGTCTGTACTCATTTCCCTTTCTTCTCTACCTCTCTGTAAAAGCGTAAGATCTTAATGCTCAGATGGAAATCTGGATGGAGCAAGGAAGGATGGGAAAGCAAAGGAGGGAATAGGGAAAGGAGGAGCAACAAATGAAAACCTTTTTCTTAAGTATTTGTGCTAATCTTTTGATTTGAGAAAAATTTCCTTCTGCCGCTGAATCAAAAGGTCTATTTGCATTTTTGTAACAGATGAGGTTTTAATTTCCACAGCTCTGTGGATTACCTCAATTCAAAGCAGCCTGTCAGGAATAGAAAGATCACTATCGTGAGCCCTCCTTTCCTCTCTTTACTTCTTCCTTCCTGTGGACGAGAACATGAGGAAAAATAAATACACAGAGGTTACAATCTTTTGTCTAATGCTCAGTCCTCTTAAACTCTTAGGAGAGATTAGCTCTCTGTTTAATTGGATATGCAAATCTTACATTGCTTTTCTTCACACATGCAAGTAAAGAGAGGAGAGAGGAAGGAAAATCAGCAGACCAAGAAGATTTCACTCCATCCTTTCCAACAGGTACAATCCAGACAGCAAAGAGGTCAAACCTCCCATAATTGAAGTTCCAGCCTTTTTTTATCCTCTTGCACCGGGCCACGCTGGTTTTGGTGTGATGCTCCAACAAAACAAACATTATTCCTGGAGGATTTTCACTCTTTTAAACAGCAGCAGCGGCTTAAAGGACAGGAGGAGTCCCACGTTGCTCAGGACTGAGGGACAGGTGGAGACTGGGGAGGCGGCGGCAGCCAAAAAGCAATTAACATTCACAAATAGCGTCAGGGAAGCTATCCGCTGAGGTTACACAGGCGCTGAATGTCACCTACTGCCTGGGCCCAATTCCTTCATTAAACCCTCCCATAAGGGCAGACACACTTAAATACATATTTGCATACAAATGCAGTGATTAACCCTCTAAGTGCGTTGGCTCTGGCTGCTTCTCCGAGGCCCAGGTGCAAATATCTCCCTCAACGTTTGCCTACGTGTGCTTGAAATGAGGTGGAATAATGATCCTTTATTGACTTGGTTGAATTGACTTCTATTGGTTTCCTCTGGCTGTTTTGTTTATGAATTTTTCTGAGGTGCTTTATTTCTTTTTGCCGCTAATAAGTCACAGTTGAGCGTGAGTTTACGTTTGACATAATGAGAGCCTTATCTGTGTGATTTAAGGAGGACATTTCCATATAGTGTCCTATAAAGTAATGAAGCAGAAATGTTAAATGATCCCAGTTAAAGGAGTTGTGTTGATTCAGTGCAAATACTCTGAATACCCAGCTTGTAAGTAAAGAGCAAAAGCAGAACTCTAATGCTGCCGTATTTCGTAGGAACATGAGAAGAGAGTGTATCCAAAGCCCCTTGTATTGCTTTGTAAGCTTTGTTCTATTTGCAGCAGATGAACACTGACATAGAAAGGAAAGCCACTGAATATGCCAAAGGGCTGATATGTTCCTGTAAACTGACGCCGAGGTGAGTGTGCAGATAGGCAAGTGAGCTGGGCGTAGGGAAGGCAAAGAGCGAGAACAAACACACAAGAAGAGCACGGATGAAATGAAAGTCTTCAGCGCTGAGAGTCCTGATCCATTTTTTTTTTAGTCACACTTTAAAGGCGAGCATCATGACCTCAGAGTCTCACCTCCAGGCAGCTCCCTGTGGTGTCAACAATAACAACAGCAAGAAAGCGAGAAAATATGGCTGAACCCAGAGAGCCGAGTCATTACTGATTTCTTATTTTCCGTCCTGCTTCTCTTGCACCTTCACTGCACACCTTCCAAGTTACATACTGTTGCATGAAGATGGAAAACAAATCTAAAACAAGCAAAAATCCAATACTGGGGTGTTTTTTCTTTGCTCTCAGAGTATCTCTCTATTCCTCCTCCTCCTCTTCCATCTCTTCCTCCTCCTCCTCCGTTCATTGGCAGCGCACACAGCCGTGAGCTGAGCTAATTAAATGCTTCTAAGTGAGTCGCCTTGCCTGCCATTCCAGCCTCCGCAAAAGGTCATCCTACTCACAGGCATGAGGCAGACATTTCTCATGACTGTTTTCCTTTTGAGAAATTTAGCAGATTGTTAATTATCAGATTACTAGTTTGCCTTTTTAAAGGCCAGCGTGCCGCCCCGAGAAGAGAGGGAGGAGAGGGAGAGAGAAGAGAGGGTATAAGCAATGAAGATGGCTGAGGGCGTCCAGCTTTTCTCCTCTCTGCTCTGCTTGAGTCAGGGCTATGATTCGTGATCAGACAGAGAGAGAATTTGAGATAAGCAGAGGAGAGAGGCGCACGGTCTGACAGTAACCCCTGCACTTTCTGTCTGCTCCCATCAGCCCCTAGCCACCACTTCCTCCACCTCTCTTTCACTCCTTTAGATTCAGATACAAACTTCTAAATGTAGTGAAACTGAGGGAGAAAACACAGACTTGGCCTTTGAATAGAGCATGGTGCCTTTGAGCGAAAGTCATGCTCATGTAAAGCATCAAAAAGAACTTGTACATGTCGTCCAAAAGGCTGCAAAATGTTTTCACTCCCAACTTGTTTTCCACAACAGCTTTGTCTGATATGACTGTGCCCTTGCTTTATTTTTGCATTTTTGGGGCACTATAGTGAAGTGACATATGGCAAATACACAAAATCATCTTCAGTTTTCAAAATAAAGCTGTCAGATAGCAAAGAAAAATCCACAACATGATGCTGGATGTTAAGAAAAAAAGCTTGCTGACACATATCAGACTTTTAGGTATGCAAAATCATGAACATGGTGTCAGCAACACAAAAAGATGCACATTTCTGAAGTTAAGGTGCCAAAACATATGGCTGATAAGTGGTGAAACAGTGTAGGTGGTATTGGATCAGTATGTGCTCTGGTTATAGCCGGTCAGGTCCAGTGTAAAAACTGTTCACTGACCTTTGTTATCGGGGATGGCCAACCGTGCCGTATTTGGGCACACTTCAGACGTTAAGCACATCTCGATTGGCCAATGTGACAGCAAGTTAAACATGCCTGGCCACGGCCTGCCCCCCCTGCTTGGCACGCTTGGGGTAGGCGGGCCAGGCTGCAGCACGATTCAAGCACAAGTATTTGCGTGACCACTACATGATCACCATGACCGCTCCAATTGATAATCATTTTAAACCATGGCGGATGACTCACTGTTGAAACTGCTCTTCATAGTGACGTCAGCAGCCGTGTATGTGCCGGCGTGCGTACTGAAGTCTGGTTCATGTTGTAGTAGTGTGACCGCCGGCCGTACTGTCCTGGAGGAGAGCAGTGCTGAGGAGGTTGAATTTTACTTGAGTACAACATGGTTTGAATATCCAGTGTGACCAGGGTGCCACCCTGTTTAACTGTCAATCTCTCAATCCATTTTCCCCTCACTCGTAAACAAGACCCTGAGGTTCTCACACTCCTCCACTTTGGGCAAAGACTCTCTACTGACCCAGAGTGGGTGGTCCACCCTTTTCCAACTGGGAACTATGGCCCCAGACAGGAGGTGCTGATATTTATTATCTTTAATTAAATCATAACAAATACAAGAAATGATAATGAAAACTCATATTTTGTCAAGGTTTTAACAGCCAGAGTGGAACGAGCTGGAAAACTTTGTGCAAAATGTTTGTGATGAGGTTGTTTCATTTTGTAACTTTGACATTGTCAGAGCTCAACCAGGTAACCTGATTTTAAAAGCCACCTCCACTCTGGAGACATCTTCCAGACTTTTGTTAGCCAACCATACTGTTGTTGTCAACAACCTCTGAGTCAGAGCGAGCTCCTCTGTTACTCTGTTCCTGCTGTGATGAATCCACTTGTGATGGGAATGACGTCAGTTTTCATGTTAGTTGTATGCTTGAGAAACATTGAAGTTTCTCTTGCAGTGCTGCTTTTCTTCTGATCAAAGGAGCACAGGCGCCAACATGTTATTGCTGGGAACCCATGAATAAGTGCTGTGAGGCATGATCCTGTTTGTGTTTGTGTATTACGAGTTGTGCTATTTGATCTATGGTCTGACTTTGAAACATGCAACACCTGCATTCAACAACTCAGAAAACATCTATCTTTGTAGTAGAAATGTGCCTCTGATCACTCCATCTGTGTCTTTGTATAAATGCAGATAAGCCACCAGGCACCTTAAACTTCCATTTATAAGAAAAGCTCCCCCATCTATCAAAAAGCTCATGTTTAACGCTGTTTCTTTAGCCTGATCTCACTGAGCCTCTGGGCTCGCAGCCTTTCATAGCCATCAATCTATAAATTGATATGGAGCGTTAATGAGCCAATAATTGAGTCGTGAATCAGCTATGGAAATGGGCAATGGCAAGTCATTGATGGAGGATCTGTGTTTCATGCCCTGCAGCCATGAGAAAAAAAGGAAACGCTAAACACTGAGCTATATGAGCAGGAAGTGAAGTGAGAGCAGATTTCAGTCTGTGCAGAGATGAGCTCATTGCTCATCTTTTACACATCTTCAGGAAAGTCTCAAAATACAACTATTATCCAAACAGGAAAGAGAGGATGAGAGAACAGAAGTGCAGAAATAACTCAATTATCAGTTACATAACTTTCAGACGGGCACTTCAAGGCATTGAGACTTTTGTTAGTTTAAGCTGATTAATATTACGTCATGTTCACTTACTGGGAGTTTAGTATTCATAATTTAATGAATACACAGAAAAGATGGATTATATGGTCTTTAGTATTCTATTTTGAGTCTTACATGTTCAGAGATGTATAGTTTACTTGGAACAAAACAAGGCTGGTTATTTCTTTCCCTATAACATGACTGTCACAGTATACATGTTTCAGTTTAGCTGGAGGATTCATTCAGTTTAAAGTTTCAGCATTACATTACTCACACACACAGTGATCATTTTAATTTTTCATGTTGTCCTCTGCTCTCTGAAACAAACTTTTCTTATTTTGAAACTTTGAGTGATCTGTATGTTTCTAGCAGATCCAACCAACCAATATTATGGCAGCAACACAATGCATTTAGTCATGTAGACACGGTGAAGAGGAGCTGCTGAAGTTCAAACCCAGCGTGTGAAGGAGAAGAGAAGTGATTTGAAGGACTTTGAATGGGGCATGGTTGTTGGTCTGAGTGTTTAGGGTTAGGGTTAACAGAGTTTGCTCACCAAAATGTAACCATAGACAACTGAAAAACGGTTGCCTGGTCTGATGAGTCTGGATTTCTGCTCCACATTCAGATGATTGGCTCTGGATTCACTGTAAAAAACATGAAAACATGGATCAATCTATTTTTTCAATTTTTTTTTTTTTTTTTTCTTTTTTTTTTATAGATATATATAGATTTTTATAGATGAATGACTTCAATAGTGCTCACTAACATGTTTATGATGAAGATTTCTTTGGTCCCTGCCTTGGCTTAACGATTTATCATTTTCTGATTGAAATCACAATTACAGACATCATGATTGTTTGATTGCCAAAGCTGCGTTTTTTTGTTTTTTTTATGCGCTCCTGACTGTTGTGTCAGTTGTTTTACACACACATGCCTTGAGTGTGAGACTGTTGGACAAGATCATTTTTCCTTTGGGATTGTTGAATTTTGTTTTTCTTATTATTACTTATTCAACTTTGTTTTTAAATTGTTTGTAGTTTATTTTTCTTTTTTAACTGAACACAATTAAGGATATTTTACTCTATATTATTTTTAAAAGTTAAGAGTCTGAGATGGCTCTTTTTTTTCTTCATTTGTTAAAACTACTATTGGTCAAAGACTTTAAAGAATGTAAATGCATGTTTTTGTCAGCAAATACATTTTGAATATATTTTTATCTTCGGTTGTCATCCTTGTATTAGTAATAGCTTTTGATGTTCCGATGGTATTTGTAATTTTCTGTCAAGTTTGTAAATGTTACTGTACATTGTGAATACGTCACTGAAGCTCGACTTGAAGAAAATGAGAATGTGAATCGAATTGAAATATCCTCCAGAAAAATCCCAATTAGATCTGTTCCTGAAATCGTTCAGCCCTAGTTCCTGCTTTAAATGGAAATTGATAACAACTAAGACAGGATGATCAGTAAAATTTAGTTTATTGATTATGATAAGCAGCGATGGCTATCAGCTAAGTTGTTACTTTAAAATTTCTAATTAGCACTGGTCCTGACTTTGTGCAGCCTCAGTTATAGGATCCCACCACTAACTGCAAGAGACGAGCTTAAGTGTTGAAACACAGACAGAGCCAACATGAAAATCAAAAATACAAAGCAGCACTCCACACTTGCAGCTCCTCTAACATCCACTTGAGGCTGACTTTAAAAAGCACAGAATCTCAGTTTCCACTGACCACGAAGAGCTGGTGTCCCCACAGCTTGAGTTAACATGTTTACAGCCTGGTGTAATGTTTTGTTTTGAGTAGCTTGTTCTTTGTTCAGACACACTGTATGGGGGGTGATTGTTTTTAACTCATCTATATTCATTATGTTAGGGCTGAAAGCTATGCATGAATTTACATTCATTATGGCCATGGTTGAACTGGCTGGTATGAGAGCATGTAGCAACTGTTTACCGGGAGGCTTAAAGGCTTTTTTTTTTTTTTTACCTGAGCATAGGAAGACTTTAAGTAACAATAACAATAAGGAGGATAACAGCAAATACACACACACACACACACACACACACACACACACACACACACACACACACACAAACAGCAACTGTTATTGATTACAACAGCAAAACAATAGTTGTCTATATCTCATCTGAAACAAGTAAAATAACAGGAAAATAATAAAAACAAAAAAAGAAAGCAGAAGCTCCTGTTTTTTGTTAAGCAGGTGCGATGCTGCGAGATTCAGGATTACAAATCATTGCAGAGACCTGTAAATTTGTCAGACAGTTTTTGTGTCTCTTTAATCTCATGTTAAACTACCTGATCAAATTCAAAACCAGTCATTTATCAAACTGGCATATCCACAGGCATGGGTCTCACTCCCTCTCTTTACATCTGCAAGTGCTTACAGGAGTTGACTCTTTGAATAATAATGAAAAAGAGTATTTGCCAGTCATCATCAAGTAGCTGTTCATCATGAAGAACCATTTGGTCCAGTCTGCTGCCTGATGTCAACATTAGACTTTTAAACATCTCCATAGAAACGACTCTGAGATCATCCATAGTTTTTAAAGCCAGTGATTGATATTGAAGCTCCTTGGCTGCTGACTCTGAAATAATTGACCTATGGCTAAGCTGTGCCCTCTTCCACTCACTCAGAAAAAACAATGAACATTCAGTGACAGGCTCGATGGCAGGTGTCACAGTAGGAGACATTTTTCAGGAGGCCATTGATGATTTTTGGAGACAGAAAGATCACATATCATCTAGAAGTCACCAAGAGGGTCTGAACTACACATTGGAGGGATATAATAATCATTTTATAGTTGAGGAGGTCGATTGAAAAGCTTCAGCTACAAGACAAAGTTTACAGCTCCCGGTGTAAACATGATAAACCGCATCTCATCACCATCAGTACTTAAGTTCAGGTCAGAATATGAGAAAAATATAACAACCTTTTTACCATCTTGAAGATTTTTACCATCACAAGAGTGTTAGTTTGGTGATGCAGTACTAACACTGGGTTATCCAGCATAATGTTTGCCAACCTTTGTTTATCTCAAGTGTTACAGATAAGCTAATAAAGCTACACTCCACAAGATGATGTGAGTTTAACTAGAGCCCTTTGGACAACAGCTAACAATGATGTATGATCACCAAAGAACCAAAACTAAAATAAAACAAGCCGATGAACTCCCAACAAACAAAGTGACGTAATGAAAGACACAGCAAGAAGGTTATGTTAGGATAATCTTAGCTAACTTTAGCGTATAAGTTTTGATGATTTATTGGCCTACCAATGAAGCGTCATTGTCATTTTCTGACTCTGTAAAAATATGTACGGCTGTCTTGGCCAGGATTCCCTTGTCAAAAATATTTTTTATCTCAATGGGATTATTCCTGGAAAAATATAGTTTGAATAAAACAAAATAACATTAGCCCTCTGATGCATGAATTATGAAAGTCAGTGTTTTCCATTTTTTTTTCAAATATTAGTAACCGAGAATTTTACATAAAACAGTATGAACTTAATGTAAATATGACTTTTTTTTGTTTGACTTCTTTTCTTTTTTTTCGTAATTTCATGAATAATCTATTTTCATGCTTTGCAAAAACATTTTAACTCTCTTTCATTAATTTTAACACTGAATAATTCTGTTTTTAAGCTTTTTCACCCTCAACTGTTTGTCTATAACATTTTTAAAAATATATACATGTTTGGAAAAGAATTGAAACTTTTTTCTTTCAGGCCCAAGAAGAATAAAAATATCCTGACGGGCTGTTATGAATTTTCACCTCATTTACTACTGAATTTAGAAATACATACTTCTGAAATAGGTGCCCACTGTAGTGACCACTGTGCACCACAGGGTTAGAAATGTATTTACTAATTTATCTTCTACCGCTTTACATTACAGATGTTGAAGGTTACTTTATATATCTTTGCAGCAAAGTGACAGCATGTTGTCTCAAATAAGATGTTGATTAGCTTTAGAACAGATGGTGACATACTTGATCATTTTATTCACATTGAGTTGATGTTGTCATTGACTGCACAACTTAATCCAAAGAACAAACACTTTCCTCCTTCAAGATGTGGCTTTGGAAAAAGTAAAAGTACAGCCCGTTGCCCAGCCAGGATACCTTGTGTTGGAGTTGCATGTACCACATTAACACCGTTTGACCATTTTCAAACTTAAAATCCCAGGAAAAATTCATAAAAACCAGTGAAAATGGATGAAATTGGCTTTCTTCAATGCATTTCAATTGATGTTCTAACCCACTGTAATTGGCTTATCATGTTTGAGGCTGGGACTTAGCCATGGGTCAATTGGAATAAACAAGTAACAATAAAACATTGAGTCATACTGTTGTGAAAATAAGACAAATATAGAGAGAGGATATCAGGATGTGGAGTTTCTCCTCTGCTATCTTTTCTTCTTCCCGCTCCTCACCTATTTCCTGTTTTCTGACCTTCACCTCAGATTGTTGATTCGTAACTAACATACATAAGACATTATTTGTGTCTTTGCCTGGAGCAACCGATGCTCTCTGCCCAAACAGCCCGCTGCCCAGCCAACTAAGTAAATAAATGGGACAAGAAGAACAAATGAATAAGGAGATGGATGTTCCCTTCTTGGAGACACAGAGGCCTAATTTGAGCTAATAAAGGAACACATCAAGCGTGACCCCTCACTGAGAACGGAGGGTCGATGCAGTGTCTGAGAAGCCCATGCAATCTCAAGTCAATTGCTCACAGGCCCAAAGACCTCATCAGCTTCTTTTCTCTTTGCAGGAATAAGGCGACAGGAGAGGGAATGAGACAGAGAGGGGAAGGAAAGGGTGGAGAAAGGTAAGTGACGGCTGATGCTTCTCAAACAGAAAAGGTCTTTATCATCATCGTTCCTCTCAATGCTCTGTCCCATCACATCGCGGCTAATCTGGAAAAGAGCCACTTAAGAATGAGCTGTTGTTTGTAATACCGCCAATCGATGGACGGCCACTATCACTGTGGGTGTGTGTTTGAAGGGGCTGATGGGAGGAAAAACTGCTGTAGATGAACCAAATTAGTCTCCAACCCCTTCCCTCCTGCCCATCTTCCACTCTCTCTCTCTCTCTGTGGAGTTAGCCCCCTGATCTGTGGGGTGGAGGGTTATGGGTAATCGCCAGAGCACTCCCAGGGCTTGCTGTGATCTGATTTGTGGCAGAGGGCAGCCAATTACAACCATCGCGTCACTTTGTGCAGGACAGTTGTTGCCTGCGGGGGGCGAGGGGGAGGGAAGAAGGGTGGACGGGGGCGAAATGTGTGTAAGGACAGAAAGAATACGTGAATATGCAGAGAGGGAGAGAGAGGGAGAGAGAGGGGGAGGAGGGACTGCTGAGGAGTTCAGAAGGAAAAGAATAAGAGGAGAAAATGAGGCAGGGAGAAGAAATAAATAATTGTCCGATTACATAAAGAACAAATCAGCGTGTTTCTCAGCATGAGTTGTTTTTAACAATTCCTGTTGGCTATTACGAGTTTGCAATCATCACAAGAAAATAAAGGGGAAATCACACAGCACTCCTCAGGTGGACCGCCATCGAAAGAAATCCATCAGCGGTTGAATAATTTCACCCTTTTGAAGAAGAAACAATAGGATGCATGATAGCAGAGTATGAACTTGAATAACTAACAAGGCATCTCTCTTTATTCAAGCTCTGATGTCTGGGGCTTCTTTTATCGGTTTCAGCACATTCAGGATGGTGTTATCCCATTTCAACTGGACCTGCTCTGTCAAATCATTACCCATCAAATGACCCCCAATACAACAAACCGAACCTTTAATGTGAGCTGTTGGAATTACTGTCAGAATTTCACTAGTATCAGAGTCATCAGAGGTTTTGCTGATGAGCTCTGAGATTGTCAAGGCCAAACTCAACTTTCACTTTCTTTCCGAACTCCCTGGAAACAGAATTAGCTAACTTTCCTCCCGAGTGGCAAGAACAGCATCTTTTAAATTCAGTCTGGTCAAAGTAATGAAAGTGCACCTCTGTAATTAAAGAGCTCTTTTCATTAGCTGACTCAGGTAACTGCCCTGTCCCCTCGCTCCTGGAGCCAACAGCAGCTTCTAACACAGTAGATCATTCTTCTATTATTGCTTGAATCAAAAGGTTAAGAGGTTCCTGGTGCAGGTTTTCTTCATTGTCACTAAATAGTTCCTTCACAACTTCTTCATTTCCTAAACATTTAACCCCCCCTCCTAGTTTGCAATCCATTTGCCTCTGCTCAGATGTCTTATCAAAGTAGCCATGAGTGATAGAAAGGATTTTGTGTTATCATTCATATTTTCTGAGAAAAGGCCAAAATATCAGAAATTCTGCTAGGGGGTGTAAACTTTTGGGCACAACAGCTTCAGGGAAACTCAAGGGCTCTTGTGCAAGTCTTCTACCTGTGATTATCAAAAACCGTACGGGAGCAGACCAACAGATCTGTCAACCAGTTGTCTTTTTAGATGCGAATCAGAAAATGAACACATAAGTCAGCATTATTTCATATGTTTGGAATTAATAGTTTGACCAATGGTTTGAAAGGGTGGGATTTTTTTTATTTAATCAGCATCCAGTCATTAGGGGGAGCTCTAAACCTCTTGGCTACACAGCTGGTGAGCACTTGTGGCTTCCATTTTAACCTGCAGGCTATGTACAAACCGTATAGAATTGCATTTTATGAATAAATGTTTTTTAAAAGATGTGATTCAGTGCAGCTCATGAGCAGGATTTCCCCAAAGTCCTTCCTCCCACATCATCTTGTTTCTATCATTTATTGATACTTATTTTACCCCCAATCATGTCTCCTATCTTTGCATTCCTTCACTGGCTGCCTGTTCATCACATGGCTGGCTTCCACATATTATTTTTCTTCATAGATATTTATGTCTATGATGTTGTCTTACCAGGAAAGCGCCCTCTCTACCAATTTCAGGCCAAAACTGAATAAATTAAATGAAACCCAACTGTTGAATCTCCTCCCACTCATAATTTCCCTGTCCAGATACAAGCCATAAAATTTAATGGAGAATTTTTCAGCTCATCACTCATAGGGGTTCAGAAGGAAAATAAAAAAAATCCCTTTCTTTTGAAATTAGAGGAAAAATTTGGCTTCATTTACTGGATGGACAAATGATTTAAAATCCTTGCTAATGCTAATGCATGTATTAGATATGCAAATGGGCTCAATGTCAATTAACGCAAGTTATAAACAGTTATATTTGATATCCATCAATGTTATGGCAATGCTAGGTCGTAATAATCTGCAGGTAATCACAGGAAACCTTGAGTGTGGCAGAGATATCTGAAAATATTTGTCAATACTGGCTGAAATGGACAGACTTGGAGCACACAGTTCATTCAAGCCTGCATCTCTTGGGCCTGTGGAGCTAAAGAGTGGTCAGAGGGCCCATGCTGACCCCTGACCACTGGTAGAAATGCCTTCCTCTGGGAGCTGAGCATGAGCCTTTCATTGCCAGGGAGCAGTGGGAGTGGGTGGACTGGTCTGGTGATTCATGTTTTATTTCAGATTCTGGCTGAATGTGTCATTCACCTGGAGGAGGGACGGCACCACAATATGCTTTTGGAAGAAGACGAGCAGTCAGACATGTTAATACTGTAGACAATGCTCTGGAAACCTGGGCTCTCATGCTCTCAATAATATTACTTTTATCATTTCTACATTTATTTATTTGTTTTATTTTATTTTATTTTTTGCAAAACGGGTAGGCAAAATAAGCATAAGCTTCAGCCTCCACCCTTTCGATAAGCTTCAACCATTATGTGATATTTGGATCTATGATATATTTGTTGTGCGTGGTCTTTAAATGCTAATCGAATAAATTGAAATTGAAAAAAATCATCATTTTTTTTGTTTGGGATGGGTTGTGATCTAATATTTGAATACTAGAACTATAAAATAAATATCTGATCATCCCATCTTAAAACTGTTGTTTTAGCGTCACTTTAAAGGAGACTGGTTGTGAAGCAGCTCTACCATCAGACAGTAGCTGTGGCACATCTGAAAGATGTTTGCCGTTAATTGACAAAGAAGAAGAGGACAGCACAAGTACTAACTAAGCAGCAACCATCAGCTACTATCAGTAAAGCATATACTGAAGTGCTGAAAACTGCAGTTCCTTAAGTGTCCACTTGAGGCTGGCTCTCAAGGTACTAGGCCTCATACACAACAATTCAAAAGAGCTGATCCTCACAGCTAAAAATAAATATGTTAACAGCCCAGTGTAAAAATGATTTTAGTTGAAAAAAAGGTAGTATCCCTTAGAACACCCTACATTATGTAAATGGGATTTTCTCTAAAACTCAGTCATTTATCAGATTTTTAGGATTATGAGTTTTGCACAATCAGAAGAACAACTGACCTGACCGACACCCTGTCTCAGTTAGAGAGGAAACTAAAAAGCCTCCGCAGTTCTACTTTTTAATCTCACACTAGCTTGACTGAAGTTATGTCCAGAATTTTCAATATGTCATCTGATGACAGTATGCCTCAAAACTCTGCTTCAGAAACAGATGATTTATACATCTATGTTTCATAGTCTTAAACAAATATTTTGGTCTAACTAAGACTAGCATGCTAGGTGGCTTTGGACCTGATTTTCCACACACATGGTAAACATTACAGTAAGCCTGATGAACGGGTTGTCATGACATTTGTTCAAATATTGTTCAAATAAATATTGTCAATACAACTATCCTACGAGGCTCCTTCCCCCTGAATTAAAAATATGAGTCATGTTTGATGGAGTGTCGGTTTTCCAGGACTAGACCTACACTTCACTACCTCATCCTAACCCGAGCAGCAAGCTCTGGTCTAAAAATATGAGGTAATGCAGGAGTGCTAAAATCTGCAGTTAATTGAGTGTCAGCTTTGGGCCGGAAACTACACACACACACCAAACCACATGAAGCCATTTTCACAGCAGAAATAAACTTGTTTGCACCTTGATACAAAGTGTCATCGGTCTGAATTGCTAACTTCTCTAACAGCACAGACTTCATGGGGAAAGAGATTTTTTCTGACTGAGCAGTTTAGCTGCTATAAAGATGAGCACAACTGATTGACAGGCCTATGACCCTGTTAGTGAGGAGACCCAAAGCCCACCTCATTTCTAATATGGCTCATGCCGACGATTTGCCTCAAAACTCTGCTTCAGAAACACACAGGTGACATGTCACACAGTCTGTTTCAGCCTCTCCCTCAGGCAGTTCAGGAGCATTCAGAGCAGGACCACCAGGCTTAGTAACAGCTTCTTTCCTGACGCTGTCAGACAGCTGAACTCAAGTTATGCTCTGTAGCCTCACACTATCATCAATTCTGATCTGCACTGTAAAACAGTTTTTACATGTGTCCTGCTGTTTGCACAAGAATTTAGTATTTTAGTGTTAGTATTTTTACTATTTTTTGCCATACTGCCTTACCATATACTAACTATTTGTTTAGGCTTTAAAAACTGGGACCCGAGTATCAATTTCGTACCACCATGTAAATGAAAGCTGGCATGACAATAAAGTTCCTTGAATCCTTGAATGCCCGTATATTATACAGTCTATGGATTTCATACATCATATACAGATGCTGCCCCTGTTCATCTGCCAACACAGAGGTGTAAATCAGGGTTGGTCAAAACATTAAAATAAAACACAAACAAAGACATCCCCAACTGACAAGTTATTTCAAAACCCTCTAACCCTCTGAAGCTTTATTTGATCATTTTATGTAAGTCTGAACATGACAATCTTAAGATGTCTAATAAATAATCAGGCAGTTGAAATAAGGTATAAAGTTACTTTTACATAAATCTGTGCAGCATGTGTTGGGATAACTGTAAGAATATTCCCAGGAGTCTAATCTTCATGTGAGAGGTGGTGCTAACAGTGAACACACACTGAGCTGGCTGCTCTGTGTTGGGGATATTTAAGTGTGTTCACCTGGAAGAATGCCAAATACAGAATATAGCAGCCTTATTGCCTTTGCTTATAATGTACTGCAAACGTTTCAAAAGATATCATCATCTTCTAACTTTTGACCCCACTGGAAATGAGGGACAGCACTGTAAAATGCACTGCCCCAGATTCCTATTTCCTCCCATTAAGTTCATTTCCTCTCCACACTTCCTTCATTAGCGCCCATGTTAAGCTCTGCAGAATTGCTAATAAGTTAATTGAGGGCTTCTTAAGACTTTGTAGGTGACATTGAGAGGGAAATTGGCTTCACTATGTGTGGGAATGAGCTTTGCATAATATTTAATGGCCACTCAGGCTCCACACAGTGTAGCTGTGGTGACTCCAGAGCTCATACTGTCACACACACACATCCGCACTCGGATAAAGAATTACGCACCAACACACGAACAGTTTCCAGCTATGAGTGTGGTGTCAGCATTAATTAAACACATTGTCTCCCACAAGGGGAGAAGCTCAGTGTGGGTTAGTGTGCATGTGTGATCAGTCACCTTCTGTCTCCAGGGCCGTGTAGAGAGTTTAGGTATGAAATCAACCAATTCAGAGTGGTGACTGCACTGAGCACACGCACACTCACTGCAGAGTGTGTGCAGGCAGTTTTCTGTTTCTTCTCTATACCGATTGTTGGTGTTTGTGTATGTGTGTGTTTGTGTGTGTGTGTGTGTGTGTGTGTGAGATGGCAGACAGGTTGACAGTGCATGCAGAGAGGCAGCGAGGAGGAGTCAGGCTGGCTGTATTGGGACTTCCCATCGGGGCCAAAGGTTCGTGCCTCTCTCTCTGTCTCTCTGCCTCTCTTTCTTCTCTCCAGAGGCTCTCTCTAACCACACACACACACACACACACACACACACACACACACACACGCACACACACACCCACGCACACACACACAGAAACACTCACACATACAGCAACCCTTTCAAATGCCCATCAACTAGCCACAGATGGTTGTCTGACTGACAGAAAACACATGCTTTAGAGGCTGATATTAAAAGGAAAGTCTTGCATAGCCATTCTTGACTTTCTGTTTTGCTGGAGTTGTGTATGTGAGTGTGTGTGTGTTGTCTGGTGTATGTATGTGTGTGCATTCTTCCTCTGCAGGACAACTTGATTAGCTTGCTGTCCGATGTCAGAATTGCCAACAACAGATCAACCTTGAACAACCTTTCCGTCCACTTGATAAGGTCCACCTACCTCCAGAAGCTCTTATCTCGTTCACTTCTTCACTGCATTGACAGAAGTGAACACAGATACTGCAGAACAGATTGAAAGCTTTTGATATAAAACAGGAAAAACAAGTTAAATGTTATGGATTGCTCTAAAAGAGGGAAAAGAATGGAACACTTGGAGCAAAGCAGAAATCAAGGCACCTATAATTTAAATATCAAAAAGGCTGAATTTATGAGATGTGAGGGTGATTGAAGCATTCAGCTGTGTGGTTAATGAAAAACACAACATACAAACACGCTGCGTGGTGGAGTTATGTTGTCAAAATAATCAACCTTTGCAATACAAATCAATGTCTGATACTTAGCAGTGACTGTTAAATGATTTGCATAGGACTGTTTACTCATACATGAACTGTTCTTCAGTGTTAGACCTTTACCATTATCACTTATATCTTAGAACAGTTTTACTGACTTGCTTTCATCTAATTTCACTTTTTTAACTGTATTTAATTTTCAGTGTTTTTACTTTGAATCAAATCTACTCTTTTTTATTCTCTGTATATCATGACCTGAATCTATACACTCTTAGTTTATTTGTTCTCACTGTACCAGAAATCTGTGTGTGATCATGGACTCACACTTGAATTTTAACCAACAGATTAAGACAGTCACAAAGTTAGCTGACAATCATTAGATTTAAAAATACTCCTGTTGACTTCTAAAACAATGAATGGTTTAGGGTCGAGATAAATCAAGACCACTCAGGTCCCCTGGATCAGGTCTTTTTTAGACCTCAGAGTCAGAACCAAAGTGAAGGAGTGGTGTTCAGCTTTTATATATCTATATAATATCTATGTAATTTGTATATCCGAGCAAACTTCCAGACAAAAAGCTGGTCCGCTGAAACTCTCAGCACCTTTAAATTCAGGTTAAAGACTCACGTTTGTACAGCTGCTTGCTGTGAGAATATCTAACAGTATTTTGATTGTAATTTGAGCTTCACTCTACACTAAACAAGCCTCCTTACTTTACATTTAAGGCTCATTGTACAAACCTTTATTCCTTGGGTTTCAACCCTGCACAGGAGTCTGCTCCTGTTTTATGGTTTGTTTCAATTTAATGCTTTTATATATATATATATATTTTCTAAGAACAATGAAACAATTGTCGCAAGGTTTACACCATTCTTACATTTATGTGTGTACAGTACTTTTTCCAGTGGTGTCTGTTTTTAAAACATTTTATAAATAAAATTGAGTCAACAAGTGATTTTAAACCCTATTTTATTTTACATATCTGCTCTGTTACTTTAATTCTTATATTCCAAAAATCTGTTTTGATATATTTCAACCTTCTTGTTAGCCATTTTTTCTTTTATTTCACTTCGCTTGAACCAAATCAGACCTTTTCAATGATGATTTGTATTTGTATGTGAAGCACTTTGAATTGCTTTGTTCTTGATATATGCTAGATGAATTAACTAATAAACTTACCTAAAACCCTTTTTACTTCCCCTAAATGCATTTTGTCCTTTGTTGAAATCCAGGTCTTCCAGTAGACCATCCATCCGTTACTTACACTGCAACCAGTCAGTAGAGGGCGCTCTGAATATATTTGCTCCACAATCTGCTGCTTCTCGTTTTGTTAATTTGCATATCGTTTCCTCTGCATATTGATGGAGGACCTTTCAATTAGCTAAAAGTGCCCTGAGGAGACAAGGATGGAGGAGAGAGGAGGCTTCTTTAGGATACGCTGCTGATCCGAGAAAAATGTCACAATTTAGAGAGTGAGAGTATGTTGATACACATCTCAGCGTTAAGCAGGATATTTCCACCGCAAAATATGCTGACTCTGAACAAAGTACCGGTTTGTTATTTTTATTTCATTTCAAAATGAAATGAATATAATTACACACAGCTCTGTGAGGTTTCATAATGAAGATCACATTTAATGCAAATAAAATAAAAAGCCTCATGAATTATACCAAGTGAGCTAACACTGATGTGTTCAAAGATATAGGAAGATTAAATTATCGATGTTGATGTAATGATCTGTCAGATTTTATTCATACATCTCTGTATCCATATCTGATCTGGCAAATATGTCTCCTTTATTATCTTTCTTTCTCGTTTCTCTTTCAATTCCAGAAAGAAACAGTGCAAGCTGAGGATCCAAAGGGATAAATAATAAATGAAGAGGAAGCAGATAAACTCTAACTGCATCTGTTTTAATATACAGTCAATAATACCAACCTTGAGGTTAAGAAAAGAAAGCTCACAGAAATAGTCATACAATAACATCAGATAAGTTTATCAATATGTTTATTTGTCTGCAGGCAGAAAATCAGGGCTGTATGACAACTCTGGGTAGAGATGCAGCAAAACATTTTAAATTATTTCTGTATGTCATGCATCACCTCTGAACAAAGAGCATTGGGAAAGTTTAACTTTAAATTTTAATATCAGCTTCAGGCCATCATTACCAGGGCTGCAATAAGTTTTAAAAGTCATCCATAACCTCTGTTCAAAGCTCAAAAGTGTAAATTTTTTTGTTGGAAAAAGAGAAAGTTCAGAAGCCTCAAAAGCTCATTTGTTCTCATTCATAACTTTTCTTTTCTTTCTGCTAAATTCCCTCCAAGGATTGACTCTCACATTACTCCTTGTACAAAGAAATGATGTCTTATTCTTACTTTTTTTACCAACTCATTCATTCTGCTAGTTTTGTATGCACAGGAACAAATGAAAAGAATAACTTTAACTTAAAATCTAAAATGTCCCATTGATATCACTCGATGATGTCAGCAGTGAGATCACCAATGGCATACAAACCAGGAAATGATCTGTCAGCCCCTCCCCCTCTCTGACAGGTGTGCAGCATGAGGTAAGAAACAGGAAGGTAAGAGCAGATACAGGAACAAACATTATTAGAAAGATTGATGCATCTTTGCTGTGTTGTTATATTGAGCTAAAGATGAATTTTGATGCACAGGTGTTTTTAGCAGGACTGTTGTTCTGATGTGGCTGAAAATAAATCGAGTTGTTTTGTCGTACTGACCTTTGTCATCTCCTGTCATGCTTAACTTTGAGCTTGTGGTTTTTTTTTGTGTGTGGGTGTGTGTGTGTGTAGAGTGTTTGTACTGATGCTGGTCAGTGTGGAGCGCCTGGTTCGTCTGTTCATTGTTTCCCTACTAAGGAGGAAATCCTGCAGTTTAATTCTGGTATTGTTTGGTATTTGGAGTTAGAGCTGATATGTTTTGATTCCCCTACTTTGCAATGTTTTCTGTTTTTAGTGTTGAGTTTAGTTTCAGCTGGACTTTGTTTTTTTCACACTCTGGTTGCTCTTCATCCCATTTTCCACTGGCATCAACAGGTGTTAAAAACAGCAGCCAGGCATTTTACTGGCCTGCTGTGAGGCTGCTTGCTCATGTTGAATCTCCACCTAAGTTGATTTGGATTTTGTCATTGAGATTCTCTTGATTCATTTTTCCTTTTGGGATATTCAACACCTGACTGACTGCTGACCTTTGAGAGGTTTTCTTTTCACTTTTTCTGAAAGCAGGGCTTGACAAGACAACAGAAATCTTAGGAGTATTTAAAGTAATAATTTTACAGCCATAGTCTGTTTAGTGACTTTTTAAAGGGAACTGTTTCTAAGAGCACAGTGAAATGTAATTGTTGAGCCTCAACATGTGTCTGGTGAGCAGGGCTGGTCTCAGAACTTTTTGGATTGGGTGGCGACATGTGTTTGCTGACACACCCACACCCACACACACACACACAGGTGAACAGTGTTTGACCTCAAACAGCAAAGTGTCCCAAACGTGTCAAAGTCCTGTGTATATTACTTTGAAAAGTAATGCAACAGGTTGGTAATGTGGAAATATCTGAGCGTAGCTTTCAAGGAATCAGAACAAAGCCACATGTTCAGAACAATATTTTAAAGAACTTTCCTGAAAGTCTTGTATCAAGGGAACTAAACACGAGTTGCATAAATTGTTTAGTTATTCACCAAAATGTTTGATTCTAACCAACCTATCAATAAATTAATCAGTCAGTCAATCAATCAATCAACCAACCAATCAAAATTTATTTATAATAGGGTGACCAACCGTCCTCTTTTGCCCGGACATGTCCTCTTTTGAGAGGCTGTCCGGCCTGTCCGGTCGGGGTTTATAAAATCCTTCAAATGTCCGGGTTTTTGATCTTGCCTTGCTTGAGCACGTCAAAGACCAGTGTATTTATCATTCACGTTGAGTGGTTCCTTTAGGAACACGCTCTGAGAGATGGAGTTTGAGCCAAACCCCGGAACGTGTATTCATTCACAAATCAGTACAGAGGCGCTCCACACTCACTCACTCACTCGCAGGCTGACAGGCAGGTAGGCACACAGCGAGAGAACACTCGTACAGAAAGAAAATGCAGAAAAGCAAATGTCATTTCACTGATGAAATGCGAAAAAAGTTACCCCTGTTTTCGTCCGGGTCGTTACAAATGGGAGGCAGAATGTACAGTCTGCAAAGCTGTTTCAGAGAAACAGAATATGGTCACCCTAATTTATAACTAAGCAGGGATTTTTTTCTGAAAGAATTTGAAGTGTCCAATCTTCTGATATGCAGGAGGAAACAGCTGAAACTTCAGTTGAAACAATATATATACAACCATATTTAGGAGTGTTTGGATTTATTTAGGTCTTGCTTAGCTGTTAACTCTGACTGCCTTGTTAGTTCATAAATCCTACAGGTTCAACCAAGAAAATAACTCCTGACTCTTTTTTTCTCTTTCTCCTTTGATAGTCTTTAATTCTTGTTTTCTGTCTTTGTGGGTTTGGTATATTTGAACCGCTTTTGTTGTAATAATAGTATCAAAGTTGTTGTGAGAAGTACAGTGGAGCAGTGGAAGTTTAAATTATTAGTGTAAAAAACTGTTCCTAAGATCAGAGGTGTCTGAACTTTCTTCAAAAATGGCCACATTTGATTTTGTGAAAATGACCAAGAACCAGCAGCTCTCACTAACAAATTTATCAACCCTGAAATTAATGTTTGAATGCATCAGCTGTTGACTGTCTCTTTTGGAGGTTTCTGTAAGGATCAGTTTCTCTATGTGCTCTAACATCCTTGTTCCATCATTACAGACTGATGAAATCAAAGCTCACCTGTCCCTCAGGTGTCTCTTAATACCAGATGATAAGTGGTCATTAATCTGCAGTGCTACATGCTACATGAACGTCTGAATACTGTGCCTCTGACCAGGTAAGTGTTCTCCATTAGGGGGCGATATGGGTAAAACATGTCAGGATGTTTTTTATGGTAGAATCAGGATTTCATCAGGATTGTTTCTCATATGAAGACTATTGTCACCTACAAACAACATTTCTTGACTCAAATAGTTCTTATCCTGCATTCCAAACCTTTTTTTTTGTCTTTTCTGACCATTTCATAACTTTAATCCCGTCTTTTGTCCTCTGATGTTTTTTCCACATCATGATGAATCCATCGGTTTAAAGTTTTCTGCTGTTTAGTTCCTGCAGAATGTACAGAGCTTTAGCTTCATACAAGTGGACTCTGCACAGTCCAAATGAGGTTTAGTGAGAAGTTCCTGGATATGCTTTGATCCGCTTCTTACACTTGACAGAAAAACATAAATGTACACACAGTTTTAGGTATGATTGATTTCAGTGCTATGATGAATTCATTCTATGCTGAAAGCTGGAAGCTGTATGAAAATGGACCCTCGGCCTGACTTACCTGCTTTAGATGTTCTGCAAAACTGAGATGTTGTTACCAGACATAGTCTACTTGTTTATAAGTTGCAAACTTATTCTGAAGGTTTAAAGTGGGTAGTAGTGTCTCCTTTCCAAAAAAAACCACATGAAGCTTCTCCAGCAATCGGTCTGCAACACCTGTAAGAAATGAGTAAGAGTGTTTGGATTGACAGCTGGATTGATCTCCTCACAGGTGGTGGAGTGTGGGCGGTTCCTGGCAGAGTTCCTGTGTTCAGTGTGTGTCTACCCTGAGGTCAGACCACCTCCAAGCTCTTGATAATACATCATTAAACAGCACGACGTCACCTCGGCTCTTCAGCCGTGGTTGTATTTCCTCAGTAGAGGAGTGTTCTGAGATTTTTTCCCAGTTTCTAGTATGGCTGACTTTTATTCTTATGAAAGGATTCTTTATATACAGCACTACAGGATGAGTGTGTCTGCAAAATTTAAATAGCTTTCCACTCGATACATTAAGTAGTGCTGATTTGGCAGACAGTGCTTTATTACTACTCTCTGTCTCAGGGAGGAAAGCCTCCAACGTAGATTTTTTTTTCTTGAAATGTATTCATTTTACATCGTAACAAATAAGAGGCTAGATTAATCCTACCACCAGCGGTCTGATGTAGTAAAACCAGTGCTATCATTTCTATCATGGCTGTATCTGCAGCTCAGAAATCAGTGCAGTAATCTAAAGTAATAACGCCCAATTTGTTTGAATTTGTTCAAGCTGGAAATGAAGCTCATTGAGTTTGAGGTCTTGTTAAACTCTGAGTGAGAGAACTGGGGAGCATGGGTTGGAAATGCTTCTGAAATACGCAATGGTTGCTCCATTTTGCTAAATGAAAATGTGAAAGCCTTGCAAATCAAATCACAACTCCAGTGAAATCACTTCAGCACTGCGTTACCATTCAGTCTCTCCAGGAAATATATTGTCTGAGTGTGGCAGGTTTATTCTTTCCTGAAGCGCTATATATCTCCCACCAAAGGTGCTGTATGTGCTCATGAGGCAAGATTCATGTGTGAGGAGCCCAGTTGGAGAGCCTTGTGATGGAGAAAGAGCACACAATGCAGGATTACCAATTCCACGCACAGCTGGAATGACTGTAGTGAATGATACCTGCTGCACATACAGTGATTTCTTTAAGTGGATCTCTGCTTTCTCCTGCAGGACCAATCTCTGCTGGTCTGTCATGCTGGACAAGTAGTTATTGAGCAAAAGATTGAAAGTGAGAAAGAAGAGATTGGGCAAAGAAAGAAGGGAGGGGAGTGAGGGAGTGAGACAGTGAGGGCAGAGCGTGAATGAGTGGAGAATGAAATGACAGAGAGGCCAAATGAGTGAGAGAAAGGAGCTGCAGAGCTAATAGGAAGCACAGAGAGATGGAGAGATGGATTTGACTGAATAAACGAGTAATGCTGGGCTGACAGAAATTGCCCAGGGAGGTAAAAGATGTGTAGGAAGGAGAGGAGAGGACAGCTCTGCTTGCTATTCCAGGTGTCATCTTTTCCAGTCGCTGCTGATTAGCGCCCGAACATATCTCCTGGGGAGAAAATTAAATATTGATCTATTTTTCTCTCTTCATTCTACCCACCGTCCTCTTTTTTTTACTCAGCTTTTTTTATTCTGAAAAGACTGCTACTGATGGAATTTCAAATGTGAGCGGTCAGGGGTGAGCTGTGTCAGGGAGCTTTCAGGTAGAACAGGGAAACTCGCCCCGTGTGCCCCACAGCTCCCTCATCCCCTGGTTTGTGCTTTTTACTGTTCTCTGTTTTGAACTGTAAAGCGATGATGTACTGTAACCCCGCAAGAGCATCACCATATTTTCTTTGTATGTCTGTGAGAAGTGAGGGACCCCTGGGAGATGAGGTACTTTCCTGTAAAGACAGAGCTGTTAACCTGTTTTGACATCTCAGCGAGTGAACTGCGTTTCACTCACAGCTCTGGTCCAGCCTCGGGTTCAAAACAGAATGTAACAAAACGTGAGTTCAAACTAGTCCTGTATCTTGGTAAAAGGCTTTGCATTCTTATTAAGTTAGTCTTAAAGATCATAAATACTCATATCCCTACCGTGCTGCTGTTTCTATCACACCTTGAAATGTGCAACAAACTCTGTGATTCAGTCGTTGGAACTTTTAAATTTGACTATTTTCTGAGTTTTTTCTTATTCTGGGACAGGACAGTTACACCGAGAAAAGGAAATAGTTGGACCAACACATTCAAATTGTTTTAACTGGTAACACCTACATGAATTAAGTTCTTTGAAATTATGTTAGTAAATTAAATTAACACACTTAATTAAGTCAACTGGACTTAATAATTGAATTTTTCAGTGTTAAGTCGGGTTAATGCAAAATTTTGATAAGAAAACAGTTGAATTATTAAGTAAGTAAATTAACATTTGACTTTATCAAATGTGCTAATAGGGTTTATATATGTATGTAATTTTAAATAACTCAATTCCTTTAGGTGTTACCAATTGAATCAATGCAATTAAGTTGGTCCAATTATTTCCTTTTTTCAGTGATGCTCTTCCACATTTTTGAATAATAGCTCTCTGGAGCTGAATACCAGAAAACTGCCTCTATGTTTTCAGAAAACAGCAACCGTGCGATGTGAAGCACAGACTGTTCGACATTAAGCACCGACCGTGCAACACAACGTGACACAAAATGTTACATCAAGGTGGTAACACAGAATTTTGAGTTGATATGATACAGAAAAATACATTGGAAACTTTAAACTTAACTTTAAAAATTGAGTACAACTTATTCAAAAAATTACATTACTTCAGCCAATGGTGAATTCCATTTTTACAGTGTAGTTTGAATTTAAATTTATTTTCATAAAGCTTAAAAATTTCTCTTACTTCAGAATATCTCTAGAATTTCCACCCACTGTCCATGATGTTAGGACACTATTATATAGCTAATATTGGCTCTGGATGCTTGTGATGGTGAAAGTGAGTTTCAAGTCACCTCACCTTTAGTTTGTGGAAGGTCAATCATGCACTCACATTTCAACATGCCATATCATTACAGTCTTTCACTTTTTATAAGAATAACCAAAACTCCAGCTTGCTTATCTTTCTCTGTAGTACACAAACGTTTCTGTTTTAGGGTTGAACTTGAGCCTGAATGTCAGAGAGTAACTGCATTAGCTGAGTGTGTGTGAAACAAGAGCTTCAAATGGTTCCCTTGACACGTTTTATTGGGATCAATGAGTGCAAACAGCTGTCTATGTTAAGACCAATCCACTGCTATTGATTACCTCTAGGAGTACACTGAGAAGGACATAAAAAGAGCACAAGACCACAGGGTGTATCCCATAAAACAGTCATAATAATGAACTATTAATATCCTTCACACCCTCTGCAGTCTGCTGCCCTCTGAGCTGCTATCATAAATCCCCAGCTCCACCTGAGTCCTCTGGGTGGCATAAAAAGAACAGCCATGTGAAACGTCTCTTTTGTCCCTCCTCCTCCTCTCCACGTGTGTCGTGGCGTCCCGCTCTTCTCTGCGGAGCCCTGGCTTTCAGTGTGACGGCCTCAGCTGTGAGGGCCCAGAGTGGTTGTGACAGGCCGGGATAGCAGCCGTTCCCCGCTGTCTGCCAGGATTAGCTTTGCTCCTGCAGGATGAGTGGGGATGCCTCCGGGCCCCCACCTGGCTCCTATAGGTCCTTCTTCAGATAACAGTACAGGTTAGGCTTTCTGTAGCTGTAGATATTGTACAGCAAGAGAAGAATTCCAAACAGCGATGATTGTGATGTATCATAGCTGCTTTTGGAATATATCGGACTGACAGTGTAAATAAAACAATTTGTGCAAAGAGCAGACTGTTGCTTTCCAAGTTCAACCACTTTAATTTACGTGTGAAGCATTTTGCACACAAACAAGCCAGCAGAGGGGACAATTTTGACTGTTTCCAGGCTGTATTATGTAAAATTTTTAACTGTAGATTTAACAGGAAGAGTAAAAGCACTGCTGCAGATGGAAGCGCTCACTTTGTCTGCATTTTCCTTCAGTATGAATCCCCTCAGGCTCTATTAACTTCATATTTATAACTGTCTCAAACTTATACTTCATATTTAGCTTTTCATTTTCTGCAAATTTTATTTTAATCACTCAAAACAACACACTATTTGAACTTCATTAGATAATCTAAGTTTGAGCAAAGTTTCTCGAATGTCACATTTTTGAGGAACCAGAGCATAGACATTTTAAGAAACGGCAAAATTTGTGCAAAAAACAAAAAGAAAAATCACTATCCTTCACACTAGAAAAATCTTCTCAAATCATAGGCTAATTATGATTAAGTCTGTCATTCTTTTGTTCCTTTGTCTTCATTCTTTAATCTGTCAGTAATGCTTGTAATTAACTCCCTATGCAGTGATGCTATTTCAGTATGAGGTGAAAACATCACAGAGTGAAAGAAGTTATGACATTTTAAAGTTCTTTTAGTCCTGAAATAGTGATGTTTAATTAGATGATTAAGTGTAATAACGCAACTTGACTTGAAGAATCTCTTCAGTGCTGATAGGGTGAAGTAGTACACTGATGTCTGTGTGTGTAGCTTCAGTGCACAGCCTGTGTCTAAATCAAGCTTGTATATCGGATTAACACAAGTCACAAACATGTATCAGGAATCTTAAAACTCGTTATCAACTTTAAAGTGATCCACATTAAGTAGTTGAAGTGAAGCAGGAGCTGTAATATTGGTTATATTGGTGAAGTCAAATAAGTGAGCAAATAAAAAAAGTTGTACATATTGATTGAGTTTTCATCTCTTTATCTATATCTGTGTTTTATTTTACCACCTGCCCACGACACATCTGATTGGCTATTGGCACAACTTATGTAACTCGTTCACTGTGAACTTTGTCTTATGTAATTTCAGCTTCGATTAACTTTTTTTTTAGTGTGTTTAAGCGAAGTCATTTTTGGTGGTTTTTAATATTCCAATTTAATGATCTAATTTGAACAGAACTTCAACTGTGAATAAACATCTTTACCAAGTTATCACAGTGTTGCCAACCTAGCAACTTTCTCACTAATTTTAGTGACTTTTCAGACTCCTCAAGCAACTCTTTTAAAAATCAAGTGTCACTTAAGCTCTTCTCAAAGAGCAGCAGGTGCTGATGTGGGCCCCTCCTTTGTCTAAAACACTCACAGGCGGACAAGCCCCCATCACAGACCTTGGCTTGTCTCTTTTGGTCACTTTTGTTGGTTCCAAGCCTGGATAAAGGATGAGTGTTAATAATCTGACCCAAGAAAATAAGAATTCGGGAGTAAAGTTCATCATTTAGTTATAAACATATGTACAGTGTTATTTTACTCCCTTTCTGTCTCTACCAGGATGTTGTTCTTCCCTTCTCCAATGACAATTACAAATACATGCAAATGGATTGTTATGAAAATTAGGCAATTATGTCATTAAGTGAATTTTAGCCACTTCTGGGACATCCAATAGCTACTCTCCTTAATGAGGAGTTGGCAACACTGAGTTATCAGCCTCTACAGTGACACTGCTAATCAGAAGCAATATGAGTCCATAATACCAAAAAACAGTCCACCCCACTTATATTGATCCACCTTAAAGTCCTATAATCAGTGCTGTTCTGTTTGCATCCTTGGAGGAGTCAGGATAAAACAACATAACCTGTGTAAGGTGTGATTTTCTTCTCACCACACGAGTCCTGACAGGCTGCCAAAGCACACACCCCGTTGCAGTTTGTGGTTTGCTTCATGTCTGCAGAAAGAAGTGATTTGCTTAAGAGAAATGACAAAGTCTTAACTTGATATCTAGTTTCTTGCTAAGATGGCTTGTTACAGCTTGCATACTGTGCTTTAGAGACTGCTGATGGAGCCTGTTGATGTATTGTTGACTGTTTATGGCTGCTATTAGTCTGCCATTACTGTTTATTTATGTCACCGGCTGCACAAGTCACAGTGTCTGAGGAGCATCCCGTAGAGAATAAAGTGTCTGAAATTAAATAGGCTGGGATTAATCTTTCTTGGCTCCATTGTACAATTTCCAAATATTGCATTGCCATGCGTGATGTCTTTCCCTTCTTGGTATTATTACACACTTTTGAGTGTAATAATGAGATTTATTCATCAGTGCCTCATTAGCCGTGACATTGGTTCAAGCTAACACCTGTGAATGAGTCAAAATGTTATTTGTTGTGATTTTAATGAAGCGAGTGAAGACACCAAAGTTCTGCTGTTTGTAGCACCATTGAGCTCAGGCAGCGTCTCTGAGCTGCATGTGATAATAGTTTGAACACGGCCTTTGAGACAACACCAGAGGATTGTCATAGCAGAGGAACAATGTAAATGAGCAGTGTTAAGAATCTGTGCACATTAGCAGTGTGTGTGTTATCATACAATTTTGCAGTTTGCTCTGCATTTGAGATTTGCAGAGGAAAGAAGCTTCATGCTTTGCTCTCCTCTTTGCTCCTTTCAGCCGTTAGACTTTATGTCCTTGACATGGTAACTGTAAAACAAGCACTTGTAAACCAATTCTCTCTTTTTCCAATCAGCTTCTCTTTTCCACACTGGTGAACAGTCACTGTGGGAAAAAAGGCCTGACCTTTGGTTTTATAGACCATTTGGGATATGGAAAAAAATGTCGCAGTGAGATTCCTGTAACAACCACAGGTATTGAAGGAGGAGCTTTAACAATCTCTGGCCGCAAAAGGCCTTTGTGGAGCTAGTGTGAGCTTATTGGTTATAGGCACCTTTATCCAGCAGTTCAATTTGATCTTTTACGCACCATAAATAGCCATCAAGCGGGCACTGTAAACGGGTGAGATTGGGGGAAAGACAGCTCCAGCATTAAAAGGACGACCCCTGAACAGATGGGATGCTGTGCTCTGCTGACAAAGCCCAAGGCCTTCGACCAGACTCCATCACGATGACCAGTCCAGCGTGGATTTCCAAGAGGAAAAAAAGCAAGTAAATCTCGCCTGGCTTACATCCAAGCATCCAATTATTCAGCGTCAGGGAAAGCTTCTCCTCCTCCTCCTTCCAGCCTGACTTTATTTGAAAGAATTCAACAGGCCAAACAGGAAATGTGCTTTCATTTCCAGAGGCAGCCAAGAGCCAAGATTGAACGCCATTTTAATGAGCTTTCCCAATGAGGTGCCACCTGTTTTATCCAGATAATTGGATGATTGGCCACCCTTAAACAACCCCTCCTTGGCAAGCAATTGTTCTTGTCTTCCTAACTCCTTTTCATACTTCCTCCACCCAGATATGCAGGACTAACAAGGACTTATTAACTCAAACGCATTGTTGTTGAAGAGTGGGTGGATGCTTGGGAATCAGAGAAATGACTCGTTTGGTTTTTGTGGGCTTTTTTTTACTACCTGTAACCTTTCTAGTTTGTGTCAGCAACTCAGCTGGAGATCTTTGATTGGTTGGATGCAATGTTTGATTAAATTATTGATTTTTCTCTTTGAGAGCAGTTCTTCAGACATGTTATCTTCCATACCTTATGGAAGATAAAATGCTTAATTTTTTGTGTCAAATCAGATTTTGGAATAACAAGTTTTCAGGTGCACTTTGATTTTCTTGTTGGGGCAGGGTTACAGGCAGACCTTGGTGTTTGAGGCCCCCTCCTTGAGCGTGCTGTATGTCAGACCTGGCTGAAAATTTGAATCCAACCAATCTCTTTCGACGTGGAGTTCTCTGTCCCTTGTTGCTCGACTTTGCCCAAGATCAACACGAATGGCCTAAATACATCAGCTGTATCAGTGGCCAAGCTCCGCTCTGTCAGGGCACCAGATTATAAAGGTTCAGCTCCAGCAAATTGCAGCAAATATGCAGCACAATCCTATTTTTGCTAGAAACTTGATGTATCAATCCAAACAGACTGTGCATCTGTTTGTTATTGTAATAACTATGGAAAAAAATGAATTACAAAAAAACAAACAAAAAACCCCAGATTGTGTTGGACAGGAAGTAGCGCTCAGAAACCACCTAAAATGTCCGGTGACTTTCAAAATGAAACAAACCATGTCAAAACTACATTGTGTTCAACTTTTACACAATGAACACAGTCAGACCAAAGTCGACTGGTTTGAAGTTTTACAGCCCAGCACGAACGATGTGAAGATCATTTATAGATCAAAAAGCATCAGAACTCCTTAGTTTTGTGACTCTGACCGTCTGACAGTCCTGAAACCTGCAGGACTGAACACACAGCCAGTGTGGGTTTACATATGCAATCATCAGCAACTGAGCAGAGCTAAACTGGAGCTACATCTGGTGTATTTGAGCTGTGTGAAAGGTGACCAAACAGAATGCTTTTACTACCAGATGTTGCAAAAGTTTCTCATATCAATCCTGGCTTATTTTTGTCAATACCTCCTGAGAGGCTCCCGAAAAATCTGAGATTGCAAAAGTTGCAAAGAAATGGGGAATTTCATATACTGTTGTGAGTGTCAGTACTCTTCCCACTATTTTATTTTTTAAATCTATTCATTTAGGCCAAGTTAGTAAGTTTAATAAGTCAATTAAGTGAGTAAGTTGAAACCATAGAGATCAGGGAGACAGGTATGATAATTCTGTCTTTGCTGCTTATCAAATTAAATCAAATTAAACTTTCTGAAATTGTCACATCCTGTCGACATTCCCTCCAGCTTAGACCACTCAATTATTAACTTTACTTAATACAGGAGAAGAATAGATGCAGTTGACATCAACCTGTTTTGGAAAAGTTCAAAGAATCAGCAAGGACAATAAACTGGAAGGGAAAATGACCAGCAAGATAAGTGCATTAAAAAGTTAACCTAGATATGTGTTTTATCCATTTAACCATCTGTTGTGTTGCCCCCTCCCCGGCCTTCAGAAACACAGTAAGCTTTATTTTATTGAATTAAGAAGCACGGCCATTTTTTTCATTTGGTCTCAGCTTGCTTGAAGGCTGGCACAAACTACACGATTCTTCACATCTTCACAGATTCAGAGACCACACATTGGTGATAACAAAAGACAGATAGCGCCCAATTTTCTCTTCTGATCTTGTTGTGTGTGGTGCAAACTTCAGAGCACAACACACACTAGCTGACACTTCTGCAGAGGATCAGGCTCTTCATGCTCAACATCCAAAATCTTGCGTAGGAAACATGACTTTGGTGTAAACAAAAGTGACAAAAGTAAGTGACTGAATGAGACAGATTTTTGAACAGCCGTTATAAAATGATGACAATTGTGATTATGCTCAGCAGCTGTTAGTGATTATTCACTGGGCTCATCCATTGCTGTAGCAATTTCAGTCCAACTCCTCCTTTTGTCTGTCCTGTTGTGGTAAGTTTTGGACAAAACCTTATATAAACATTCATGCAGTTGCTTAAAATCAACTAGTCAGTTTTCCATTTTGGAAGTCCATGAAACTTTCATTTTCACTGGCTCCGTGTGTTTTGTTCAGTTTTGATTCCCATTTCCTCAGTCAGCTGAGTCAACTCACCTCTTGATTGTCTCTCCTTCTAAGATACGTGGGATCCTGGGATCTTCCGAGCAAATCAGACCGAACAAAATTGTCCTTAACACACTCCACACTACAGGAGAATCGGTTGCATTGTTATTTGCAAACACCAGACAATCGAGCCTTTACTGGCTTTGATCATAAGGGACAGATTGGGACAAAAATCAGCCTGATTATTATGTAGTGTGTGCTCGCATTAACAGTATGTGGTTTCTATGGTTATGACATCACAAGTGTGCCTCCCATCAACCTATGTGGATTTCTTTAGCCTCATGCGTCACTTGTTCTCAGCTCAATCAGATTTAAAACAGTCCACTGGTGGCTTTCAGAGTAACCACACAGGTTTGGGTGTTATTTTGATTCCATTTCCAGGTGAGCAGACATCAGACTCCCTGTTGAGACAACTGTCATAATAATGTCCATTTCACACAGCAGCAGTGAACACCTCAGAGTCTGATCATCTTAATAATTTCATCATTTCGCTCTGGTGCTTTATATGAACAGGTTGTCAGACATAAGCAGTTCGTACTCAGCCCTAATGTGCAGTTTATAATGTAATGCCCTCAGTTATACATACGAGATGTTATATGCTCCTAAAAATGAGAGGTAATGGCTCTGGAAACATTTTTTTGCCCTTTGTGTATCCAAACATTTTTACCTTACTATCAACAAACAAATAAAGAGAGACATTTGCTGCATTTTTAAAATGCATTTTGTTTTACAACTCAGATGAAAAACTTGTTGAAGGGACAGCAGTTCATCTTTTCACATTTAATAACTGAATGATTTTTTTTTCTCCTGGTGACATTGATTGTTAAATGCCAAACTCAAATCAAATAACAACAAATAGAAAAGCCTAGACCTGCCACTAATAAATGAAAGCACTCTGTTTTCTAGGGGATGGAGCTGTGCTTCCCGTGTTTATCACAATCGACTGTCCAATCATAGCCTTGAGACAGAGCCAGGGTCGACATGTACATGAATGAAGACGTAATGTTAATTACCAATAGCAACAGTCGTACTCATTATGTTTCCAAAGAAAACCCCTTTGGCCAAATATCTTCCTGTGCTGCAGAATGAGTTTACTTTTAAGAGCATTATGGAGCGTGACTGCTACATTTCCTAGTGAACTCAAAACATGCAGAAAGCAAAGCTGTCTGCTGTGGGCATAAATGCAAAACCATTGATAATAAATTTTAAAAAGAAAGGATCAATGAGGAATGACTTTAGGTTGTATTCAACAAATAAATTAACTTGTATTATGTTTTCTTTGGAACTGTTTGGTGGCAAAAAGTCACAAGTTCCCATTTTTCTATAAATATCACAATAGAAGTAATGTGCTGTCTCTGAAAGAAGCTGAATGATCCAACCACGACATGTAGAAATCATCATATGGTGAGGCTCAAATGTTTTTCTTTCACATCTTTTTCAGGACAATTATCTGCGGATAAAAATATTCATCCCTTGCATTTTCTTGTTGTCTTATTTAATAATATATACACATTGTATGCTCTATTGCATAAGTGCATTCAAGGTAAAACACAACAAGAACTAATTCAAAGACAACAAATAAAGTGAATAAGATATGAGAGGTGATTTGAGTTCAGGCATTGCACGAATCACTGGTTTCCATCCGTCAAAAACTTGTCTGATATGAGCTGTGACCTTGTAGTAATTTTCTCCATGATTAAGATTTACTGCTGATTCTCCATTGCACCGTTGCATAATGCTGAGGGTTCATAGTCTCAACCAGGGGAAAGTGGAAAAAAGACATAAGTTTTTAGTAGGAAATTGTCCCTGTTATTCATATTATCAGATACTATCACCAGTACAGTGAAAGAAGGATTTAAAGTAAATTTGATGCCGGAAATTTGTTAAATTTCATTTTTAAGATCATTTCAGGAAATAAGGAGTTACAGGCATTCCCAAAATATACACTGCCTGGCTTAAAAAAGGGGCCACCAAAAAATTAATTAAATAAATAAAGTCACAGACTCCTATATTTTGTTGAACTTCCTTAACCTTTCATTACAGCACACATTCACTGTGACACTGTTTAGATAAGATTAGATTAGCAACAATATCGTTGCACTGCCCCCACAGGCTTGTACCGTAGGCACTAGGCATGATGGGTGCATCACTTTAACCCTGATACGCCCATCACTTTGGAACAGGGTAAATCTAGACTCATCAGATCACATGACCTTCTTCCATTCCTTCAGTGTCCAATCTTTATGCTCCCTAACAAACTGAAGCCTTTTTTTCAGGTTAGCCTTACTGATTAGTGGTTAAGGCTTCACAGCTGTTCAATCCCAATCCCTTCAGTTCCCTTTGCATTGTACATGTGGAAATGCTCTTACTTTCACTTTTTAACATGCTCCTGAGTTCTACTGTTGTTTTTCCTTGATTTAATTTGGCTTAACGTCTAAGTGATCACCGATCATGACCATTCAGGATCATTCAGGATTTTTTTACCGACCACATTCCAATCTGGAAGATGATGGTTCCCCACTATCCTTCCAGTTTTTCATAATGCGTTGGACAGTTTTTAACCCAATTTCAATGTTTCTGCAGTCTCCTTAGATACTTTTTCTACTCAGTGCATGCCAATGATTTGACCCTTCTTAAACAGACTACCATCTTTTCCACAGGATCTGTCTTTGATGAGAAATGAGAAGTTACTCATTGCATCAGCTGAGATTAAATAACTTGTTTCCACCTGAAAGACAATCACTCATGCAGTAATTATCCAATAGGAGGCTTGTACCTATTTGCTTGGTTAAATCCAGGTGGCTACTTTTTTTTGGCCAGGAAGTTTATGCATGAAGTCTCTGACAGTGGTAAAGAAATTTTGAAGGGTAGGAGTGAAAAGATAAGATATTCTCGCCACTGAAGAGGGGACAATTACACACTAGTTGCATGTGCTTTTGAGGAAACTTTAGATGTGTAAATATAATGCACAAATGGCACATTATATAGCCTTAAAAATCCTAACTCAACAGACAAATCAAGTTAGTTTTATGTTTTTTTTAGTGTGTTTTGCCATCCAGGAGGGCACTCTAGGAGCAACTGCCCCTCCTCCCTAGTCAACAGAAAGGTCCTCATTTAATTTAAGACATAAAATGTTATGTTTGAAGGGTCTTTATGAAAGGGTGAGGATCTCGCATCTTAAAAGCAAGATCAATATATTTATATTTTTAACAGATCTGAAATTCATGTCTGTGAAAGAAGGAACATTTACTGAGTGGCCTCTGTGGTTAAAATTCCCATCTATAAAAGACAGAGTACTGATGGACTGACGGTTTGGATGAGAGAGAAAAAAAGAGGCACTGTTGTGTATGGAGTGCACGCTTCACACACACGTAGTTACAGAAAAAGACCCTTCGGTTTGTGTGTATTTGTGTACTCACCAGCATGTTTGTTCAAGCGTGTGTTTGTGTGTGAGTATGTGTGAAATGTTTGAACCTGTGCATTTGGGAGGGGGGCAGACTTAGCTGGGTAATTGAGTGCTTAATCCCATCAAAGACTGCTTCATGCCGTCCGCTTCTCCCATAATCTGTCCATAATTACACACTCCCAGCATCAGACGCACACACAGCTGAGTTTGTACACATATTTGGAAACGCACACACAAAACGCCTTGTTCAGCCTTAAAAACAGTTCATGTTGAGGTTATTGAAGATGTTTAGTCCTCATGGTGACAAGAAACAGTCACTTTTTGTGGACAGTTTTGCAACATGTCTGCTTAAAACACATATTAATGTAAACAGCATAACTTTCAAAGCTTAAGTCTCCAAACTGCAGACGCAGCAGATGTCTTTTTGTTGCTCAGGTTTCTGCATGAATCCAGTGTTATGGCTCTCACCTGGATTTAGTTTCCCTGTAAGAAGTTAGAGTGGATAATAGAGACATTTTCCCCCATTTATATGCAAATATATGCATCAAAGCCTTCCAAAATCTGAACAGATTATCTCCTGTGTAGGTGACCCTGTGTGTGAAGTTTCTATTACGCTGATGACACACTGTCTGCTAATTGTCTACCTGTGTTTGCGCGGCTCACTGTTAAAACCTCCTGATTAATTGTATTCTTTTTATTATCCGGTCACTCACCTCATATGGCCTTGTCACCCTCACACCGCAGAGATAAATCCATTAGTGTCCTTATTTGGTTCCAGGTGGTCCAGGGAGACACAAAACCATCCGTCTGTCACAGTGTGATATATTTGCTACACAGAGTGTGATACACACCCTCAACCTTTGGGTCAGCGCAGTGAATCCTTCTGCTGACACATCTTTGATCAACTACCAAATGCCTCTAACAGGATAGTTCTCCCACAGAAATCCAATATGGCCCAGGTTAGCAAAGGCAGAAGGGAAGAAGGTGTTTGTATTTGGGTTAACGTGGCTAAAGTTGCTTGCTCTGGTGCTTGTAAATAATATGGTAAATACAGACGCTTTGTTCCTGAACACTCCCATCTGTCTGGCCCAGGGAGGAGAAATAAATACAGTCAGAGTGGAAGAGGCAGAGGGAGGGTGAAGAAGCAGCAGGGCAGCAGATTAGAATTGCAGACTTGTGACTGTGAGGCAGCATAGTTTAAATCCCAAAGCGTCTCGGAAAAACTTCGAAGAGATAGCTGGGTATGTAAACTGTTTTTCTCTCTGCATGCTGGACGACCATTATTTTCCCCTGAGCAGAGAAATTCATCCACAGACTGTCTCAGTAATGCTACTGGTGGCTGATAGTTTGGCTAATTTGTTAGCTTTCTTTGTGTTGTTCTGTGTTTGTATGCAGTCAAGTTAATAAAAACATAATACAAAACACAGGCTGCTGTTAGAATTGTTAAACTAATTGGACGGCTGTTATACTTTTTATACATATTGGCACATTACGTCACTATGCTGGAATGGGCAAAACAGTCACTGCTAGCTAAAACTTTAGCTTATCAGATAAATATGCGCCTCAACAATTATTGGAGAAACTACATTTGAAGATATTTTTGTTTGATTTGTATTTTTATTTTTACAGTCCAACTAGGATGAACTACGTAAGATTTTGGCATATATTGCAGATGGTCAGCAGAGGGAGCTCTAAATCTTTTGGCTTCACAGTCAGTGAACACTTTGAGCACATAATATTCTGTCAGCTCTATCTTTCAAACTTTTACCCTGAGTGTAAGTGCCGGTGACATTTCCCATCAATCATATTTTGTCATTTTAAAAAATTTGTAAATTTATACCTGACTTTAATCGTCGCTATCCAGTAGTTACACAGACATCAAACATTCATATCAGCTAGAAACTGGTTGAACACTGATGTCAGACCATGTTAGGGTGAAAGTGAGAGAGCGAACTGTAGGAATTCTGTAATATGTTGAGTGTATGGGACAAAACTTTATTCCCAATCATTTTATTCTTATTGTATTTATTGCACTGCATGGTTGGTGCACATCTGTAGTGTGTCTAACTATGCGGACATTTGTTCTATGTCACACTTGCTTTTACAGTGTAAACATATGTTTGTCATGCTAATACAGCGTTATTTATTTATTTGTTTTTTAATAAATTCAATAAGAGACACAGAGAGAGAAAGCAGCAGAGGGAAATGGACAGAGCAGTTGTCCGACTGTAGCAGCTGGAGTCTGGCAGGTTCACTGAAGGATAGTCTGCAGCAAGGATCCAGATGAACCTATGAAACAGGGGAGCCTTGGGACTTGGTGTCAGCCCCCACAGTTTAAGCCTATAGTAGCATAACCAAAACAGCTCAGCTTTAGCAAAAAGAAAAGTTTTAAGTACAGTGAGTGTCTGCTCCTCGATCCTGACTGGGAGATAATTCCAAGAGAGAGAAGCCTGATAACAGAGGGATCCACCTCCCATACTATTTTTCCCTTTAGCTCAGTCTTAATGTCCACACTCAAACACTCAGTCACTCATTCACCTATACCTATGTTTCTGCTATCTCTTGCAAACCTTTTCAGCCCTCCATAAGTGGGTACATCTGCAGACTTTGTGCTATGAACTATGGGTGATTCCCTCAGGCTGTCAAGTCCCTGCAAACAAGTAAGGGTAAATGAATTGTTTATGCAGTATAAATGTGGCTGTTTAGACAGAAATAGAAAATACTGATAAACTCTCAATTACCCCTCATCCAGAATGTACAGGACAAGCACACAGAAATCCTGCAGCAGCTCCATTGGCCCTGAGGAGGGTAAAAAGGTATAAATAATACCACTTAGTTCAGCAACATGATGCTGTTCTGTCAGGGCAACAAAAGAGATGACGTAGTGCTGTCCTGTTCTTATTTATACCAATTTGTGCCCCTTCAGCCTGATGCATTCACTCACTTTCCAGATGACGTCAACTCAGTCCTCAAGGGCTCAGGGTTTGGACTTAGAGGAAGTTGAGATTCAGGCACTGCAGAATACGAAATGTTTGCAGCATCCATTGTCGTTTCAATGGCAGAATAATTGGGGAGAAGCAGTGAGACGACTGTCAAGTACTTCATGCAGGTGTTCAAAAAAAGATGTCAGATAGAAATGGTCACAAAGTGAATAAAGCAAAAATTCTCCTTCTCTCTACCACTTGTTGTTTGGACAATTGGACCACAACTGAAAATTTCATTCATTATTGAAAACATACAGACAAATAAGATTTAAATTTATGTATAAAATCATGTGAATCACATGACGCATTTACAACAATTTTTGGTCCATTAAAAGACATCGAGCATCATTTTACCAAATCTTGAATTTTGGACATGCAGCTCTCTGATAGTTTGATTCTTATCGATATTTTAGCACTTCTCTATGAGTTTTTGGCACATCTTTAAACAAGTGCAACAACACTTTCCTAATGTAGATGAATGGGACAGAGGCTGGACAAAGGGCCAAAACTCAAACATAGAAAAAAAGAACTGAGCTACAAAAGGTCTGTCCAGTATAAACACCCATCCATCTCATCAACCACTCAGAGTTACACTCTCTCTGTCAAATGGTGGAGGAGGGCCGGCGTGCACGGTGGCGGGGTTGACCTCTTGTCTTGCTCAGGTGTCTATCAGCTGAGACAGAGGGGGGGCGCAGAGGAGGAGGAAGAGGAGGGAGGCAACAGACTGCCAGATCTCTGTGTGGCAGAGCAGCGTGGCCTCTGGCTCTGTCAGCACCGTCGCCACTGCTGCTTCTGCTGCTGTCAAATGACGACAGGACGGAGCAAAACAGAGGAAAACAAGAGAGGGTCGGGTTAGGGAGGACGCTGCTGCAGAAATATCTTATTTAAACTGAAATGTTGTCACTTTGCACAAGTTTTTCTTAATTAAAAGTGAAATTCAATGAAATGCGCTGGCAGACAAACTCCTTGAACTTACTATGGTACATAAAAGCACATCTAAATCCACAAATATCATCTTTACTCCAGGCTGGAGGTCCACGCAATACAAAGATAAACATCATTAAACCCTTTTACTTTACTGAGTGTATACTTTTTACTCTTATTCCCTCATGCCTGGCCTTATCAAACTGTAAAATTGCCTTAAAATTTTTCTAAGACTTGTCCGCTGTTGTGCTGAAACTGGTTGTGCCATACAGAGGACACCCTGGCTTCTCCACTTGGCTATAATTTGTTTGGGTAATGTGTTCACAAGTTCTTCCTTTCTGAAATGATTGCCATCACACCATCTACAGGAACAAGAGAGGGAGAAACTTCTCACATATGCACACCTTAAAAAATATGAAAAAGAGCAGGACAGCCTGACCCTGAAATGTTATTCTCTTGTTATCCAAGTGTTTCTTGTTATGTGAATATTCTCCAGTAAGACAGGCAGCCACATTATAGGGGGGCTTTAGTCAGCTTATGATGTTGACATGATAACAAAGAGATACAATTTTATCCTTATGTACGTGCAAGAAACTTCACTAGATCCTGGCTGCAAAAGTACAGAACACCCACAAACAAACTAGTTTGGAAAAGTTCATCCAATCAGCTTGTTTCACAGTCTGCACACAGTGTTGGAGGGGTGAGCTGTTACTTTGACTCTAATAGGTCAACCAAAAGTTTAGGTCAGCATTTCCAATATGGCGACTGCTGTTGGTAGCCTCTGATACACTGCTTCAGATTAATGGTCAGTGTCACTGTGGGTGTACACATGTTTTATAAAGTTTGTGGACTTGATACTTTTCTATGTCTGAAATTTGTTGTATTATTTGTAATGATTTAAATTTGTGACTCAGCAGCTAAAGGTAAAAAAAAACAGTTGACAGATTTAGAGCATTTTAATTGCTTTAGTTCATCCTCAAGTGCAAAAATCATTTGGCAGTAAATCCCAACTTTTATGATTAGCCTTCTATTTATTGACATAAAATCCCATTTGATTAGAGAAACTCATCCTGATGTGCTTTAGTTGATGATGTGTCATTAAATTGAGAGCAAAGTAATTCCTCAGCCATAAAATACTGTCAAACTTACATAAAGATTTGCTTCAAGATCCAAAGGCTGCACCAAGTCTGACATTCTTAAAAACAAACTAAAGACTCACCATTTCCGTTCATCCTCACATCATCTCTCATCTTGTCTGACAGTTAATTCATTGACTTATTCATCTCATTTAAATATTAGTTTGATATAAACCTGTATACCATATTATTCTCATATCATTACATGGAGATTTTAACGTTTCTATTTTCAAAGTTTTCTTTTTTATAACTCTTATCTCATTTTCATTTTATTCCCCCATAATTTAGCTTTTAATGTTTGATTGTCTCATTTTTCTTTTTACCTCCATTTGGTTTGAAGTGATTCTTTATTTTAGTTTCTACCACTCTCCAATGTTTCCTCATTGAGACTTGAAGATAGCATTTCCTCATTTGTGCTCTTTTTAATTAACTCTTTAATTTAGAAAGTTTCCTTCAACCACATTTTCATCTTGTGTCTGAGGTGGGAGGGAATTCAGTCTCATGGGTTGTGTACTTGCTGGGTTATAATTTATTTTCTGAAATTAACATCCAATTTTTTTCAATTTTAGATTTTAAGTTTTCAAACATAAAAGAAAAAAAAGACTAATCACATCTGTGGATGTAGAATATTTCTCTGAGAAGGCTGAGTGGGAGCCTTAGCTACAATTCTAGGAATTTTCCTATACATATGCATATACATATACATAGATATATACATATGGTAAAAAACCCACACACAGATATATATATATATTCTGGACTTGTTCAACCAACTGAGATAGCATTGCCTTACTTTTGGATTAAAATCTCCAAATAAAGCATCTGAATTTGTATTCAGATTTTAAAATTCCTCCTGTAAGAGAAGCAGTACCTGCTCTCAGTAGAGTATTGTAGAGTACCTGAAACACTGCAGTCAGGAGCACACTGTACTGCTGTACTGCACTGCCAGGCTAACTGCTGTGAGAGCCACTGGGTGCCCTCCTCGCTCACCCCACGCTGCTGTACTCACTAATTCTCAGACTGTACTCGATCTGTCTCTGTATCTGAGTCTGCCTCTGGCCAAGGAAGCCAAATGTCAGAATCAGTCTTCTTCCTCTGCCTCTGGTTTATTTCATGTCTTTCTTGTTCATTTTGAGTTTACTGACAAAATAGTTTCAGGCACAGCTCACTCTGGAGACGCAGCTGAACACACGCAGGAAGACACTGAGAAATGTAACACGTGTTTGAGACAGCTTCATGCTTGGACACCTTTAAAATAAATATCAGTTAACTGCAGGTGAGATGTGAGATGATCACATAAGGACTGTACAGTACCAACACCACACTCTTGAGGGGGAGTAGAACATACAGCTTGAGGGCATTAGGACTCATGTTAGGGTGCTGCTGACATGATTGAAAATCAGTGAATCACTTTACCTCAGTGAACATTTGTTTACTGGAACTACAACAACATTCAAATCAGTATTGCTACTTCTGTCTCTAGGGTCTTGTTTTTCTTCAAGCATTGGTCATTTTTAGGTTCTGCAATTCCTTTAAATGTCACTTGGTGGGTGTCAGAGAAATGCATAATGCAGTTGGCTGCCAAAGCTACCAAATGTCTTTTGTCCTTGTTTGAAATCTTCTCTTATTATTGTAGCCTTTTTTTAAATTTTACTTACTACTGTTACATAAGGACTCTTTGTAAAGGAGCTGGATGCTCAGATGTACACAAAGCTATACACTTCATTTGTCAGGGGTTGTGTTGAATTGAAGCTTGTGAGTAGTGAGTTGACCAAATGGAAAGCAAGGTCAGTCCCTTTCCTCTGCTGATATAGATTCCTTGGGTTTATTTTGTAGTAATGGTGGACACTAGAGCTGGAGTGTCAGGCTGAAAAAGGAGGTCACTGCCACAATGCTCATTGGTGCTAGGCCTGATCTCCCCATGAGCTGAGGAGAATGAGGGAACAAAATGATGTGCTGACGCTGCAGTGCAAGTCAAGATTCAACAAACTCAACCTGTCCTTCCATCCATCCGGAATGTAAGCTCGGATGAGGACAAGCTAACTGTGCTAACCCAGCACCAGAGGGAAGACCGAGGCAGAGTGGCAGAAGGCATGCTATGCACAGACATGGCTAACGGAGCAAACACTGGACACAAACGTCACAGTGGGGGGATTTTACCTTCTGTGGGTGGACAGGACAAAGGAGAGTGACACTGATCAGTTACTGAAAAAGACCAGCTCAGTCCTGGTCTGTCTCCTGGACCCCAAGTAACCTGTGGAGGTAGAGGTAGAGGCTGACATGAGAATGTTGGCCAAGCTGTGGTCTCTGATGAACAACATGTCTCATCCCATTCAGAAGACTTTAACCTTCATGTAAGTCTTTATATGTATATATTATTGTATTTGCCATATTCTTATTCTAATTCACCATACACTTTCTTGTTTGCTGCTTTGACTCTGTAAATTCCCCTGTTGTGGAACAAACAAAGGTGTATTTTATCTCATGTGAACAGCTTCCATCCAAAGGTACATTGCAATCAGCACTGGATAATACTCATAGCACCTTTTACCAGTGTTAATGCACCATTTGTGAGGGCCATGGCTTCGCACTTTAAAAGTATGCACTTTGTGTTTGGTATTGTTTTTGTGAGACATTTGTGGAAAGAAAAGCTCTTGAAGGTGAAATGATGAAATGAGTGTTTTACCTCTGCAGGACTGTTTATATTCACTAGTTATTCAGAAACTGTAGTGTTCATTGTGTGTTTGTCCTGTATCTGTCACCGGAAATGTGTTGTTGTGGTTATTATGGTCCATGTATAACACCTTGTATCCATAGATGTAGGGTGTATCCCAAAGCATTTAACTGAGTCTCCTCTCTCCTCTCTGCTCCACAGCACTGAAATTACTCTGTGAGCTTCCATATTAAGTGGCAATCCAAAGCATTAATTGTGCTTAGAGGAAGTGATAGAGGAGAGAAGAGACAAGACTGATCAGAGGAGCTACAAGCGAGGAGAGACGAGAGTTGGCTTCACGGTCGTCTTTTCACTGACAGACACGCCCCCATATGGGATATCACTCTCTGATTGGACGCTGCAACAGTTTGGACGTCTCATCTTCTGTGTAGAGAGTAACACAATTTCTATTTCCCCTGAGTTGGAGACAAATGTACAACTATTATCCAGTATTCCTGAGACATCATGAACGAGGTTGTATCAATAAGTTTCAGAATTTGCGATCATATATCCTCTAGATAAAGGATAAGCAATCCATAAATAATGTAATACAGACGCACTTTCGTGGTTTAAGTGATAGTGTGTATCAAAACAGGACACATTATAAACAGAATGCAACTTTTTTGTATTTGTTAAACTGGTTAAATACAAAGACAAAGAACTGTTACTGTATATAATTTATTAGAGTTATTACAACACTCAGTGTGTTTGCAGACACACAAACAGCTGTTAGAGCTGTCTGATAGACGATCCAGCGGTGATCAGCTGATGCCGTCATCACTAAATGATGTCATTCTATTTGACACTGCTGAAGAAAGGTATCTTATATCTCTTAAAATGAATCTCCTTGTTACCACTCACCTCTCTTTGTCTCCTTGCATTATATCTCCTCTTTGTGAAGATGAAACTTCTGTGCTTTGAGATTTACCCTTCGTAATGTGTATGTAATGTAATGTAATGTGTTGTATGTCATTTTCTGTGCAGCACAGCACATGAAAACCAGTTTTTATTGAATCCTCTGGGGGTCAAAGGTTAAATCCTGGAGTGGTCAAGATGTACTTGCAGAGGCAGAAAGGAAAAACCCTGGCGTGTAAAAGATCTCTGTAGTTTCATAATAGTCCACTCTCCTGCCTCCATCTCGCAGCACTCTCCATAAATAAAGCACACTGAGTATTCTGCTTTGGGTGATACACTTACTCTGCATGAAGATCCACTTTGATGTTTTTCTGTGACATGTCCTTGATTTAATGGAGAATAAAAACTTTATACAGTGAAAAAAAGACATTAAATCTTTGGATTTATAAACTTTGGAGACGAGAAGAGTAGAGTGTGTTTGGAGAATGTTGATTTTTGCACTAATTACCATCTTTAATTTCTTAATAATTTAAGACGTTATAGCTCTTTACTCTTGCATACTGCTTATGTGGAATACTAGCAAAGAAGTATCAACTCAGTGTAATTAATTTGCTTGAAATATTTGTACATAAATTTGCATTAGTCTGGGGTTGCTGAATGCATAAAACATACATCAGTTTACTTGAAGTCTTAAACTTATTTAGAAATGTCTGAAATGATAAAAAACAAAAAAAATAAAGACTCAAAGTTACTTTTCACAAAGCTACAGAAGACCAATAAGATAACTTTTGCATTTCATAGAAAATGTCCGCCATGTTTTTTCTTGTCTTTAAATTAAACCCACAAAGTGTGTCAGGTATGTCAGTGTTAACAAACCATCTGTGATATATCAGACCCTGCTCTAAATGACCATCAACAGAACAAGAAAAACTCCTTGCATCAAATTTTCAACTCAAATCTATAAATGCCTCCCACACATATGCTGTGGTGACGTTTACTTCACTGTTATTCCAATTAGCTGTATTCACACTTGGCTGGCTAACAGTGTGCCTGTAAAAAGTTCCATCTGTTTATGTATCACAGTTTCACTGTACCAGCTTTCACGGGTCATTTAGTGAGACAGAAACGAGTGGAGCTTTCACAGATCCCACAAACAGGCCTATTGTTGTTGGATTACTGTTGTAACTGCTTTGACAGAGGTTATGCGGTTATGGAGGCGTGTAAATACAGCCTCCATTTCTGTGATTGAGTTGCAGCAGCTGTAGACGATGGAAATGTTTTCGTAGCATGACATGAGGAAAGTATTTTTAGTCAGCGGATATTTGATGTTGTACCTGGAATGCAGTGTCAACGGTTTTTCTTTTTTAGGAAACAGGATCTGGAGGGGATCCTGCAGCGAGACAGACAGAAAATCAGACAGACTGGGAGAGAGTTTCATCTGAGACCAAATGGAAAACCACAGTCCAAAAACCTTACACACTCTCTCAAAACCTCAGGCTGGATCACACAAACCATAACACAACACCAACATACTCACTTTTTATGATTAGCACAGAAGTGAAAATCATCTGGCTTAATTAAGATCCATAATCACAATTACACTGATTAATACAGACATCCCTCCCCACCTCATCTGTCTGCCACAGATTGGAAATGTATTCAGTAATATAGACACTGGAATGTAAATGCCACCTGATTGGACTGTCAAATACACAGGCCTGTCTGAGATGTAAAGGTTTCTTCTAATAAGCTTTTGAGGATTTTTTCCTTTTGCAGATTTGCTGATTTTGAAAAGTGTTCACATTGTAGGAGCTTGGTGCAATAATGATGAATCAAAGGTGGTTAAAGAAAATTTGATCATGTAGTGATTTTTAAACTAATGATAAGTTTAAAGTTGTGAACTCATAAAATTTATGTGGAGGATGTTCAATTCAATTAAAATATCATGCACACTCAAGGCCTTTTTCCACTGCTGCTCCTTTTTTAATTTTTTTTTTTATATTTATTTATTTATTTTTTTAAATCGGCAGATTATATTTCCTGTCAGCTTGTTTGGCACTACCCACCCTCACTTCAGACAAGCTCAGTGTCAGTTCAGGTTTTTAAAATGAGTTGTCATTCTCACTTCCTTGTTACTGACCAATCAGAAAATTTAAAAGGGATGGGATTTCAGATATCATCATCATTATCAATTGATCGATCAGTCTTAACTTATGGAGCACTTTTCATACACAAAAGAAGGTAACTCAAAGTGCTTTGTAAACAGAGAATTAATAGTAATGATAAAAATAAAGTGACCACACACCCTCAACTTTTGCCCTGGCCTCTCATCCAAGAAGCCTCTTCAGTTATTGATGAAGCTTCTCAACCTCTTCACAGTTCAGTTGCCCTGGGTTTTTTTTTTTCTTTTTTTTTGAGACTTCAGAAGAACCATGACCTGGATGGATGAAAATCTACTTTTTTTTCTCCAATCTGCTCTTGTAGCTTTTTTTGTGTTTGAATTCCTCTGAATTTATATATATATATATATATATATATATATATATATATATATATATATATATAATGAAACATTTCTTGCAAATACACAAACGAAACTGAACAGATACAAAAACATAGTTACATTTTGTACTATGCCATGCCAATAATGAACAGGACTTCATTCCAAAACACTGGAAATAAATAAATAATGTTTAAGAGTGCAATCAATTGGGCGTGGACTTAAGAAATGATTAATTCATTTAACAAACAAACAAATAAGTGAAATTAAACAAGCAATTATCAATAGAACAAGGACGAATTGGTTTTCAGTTTGCAGTTCAGGAAGGAATATTTCTTCAAAACATCATGAACTGTTTTGCAATGTTTTCCTTTACTGATTTCAAGAACTTGATGTAGGGGTGAGGTGGTTACAGTTCACGAGCATGCATTAATGTTGTCAGTGGAACCAAAATCGCAGGTACTAGGACCCAGGGGACATCAATCAGCGGAGGGCTGGTCCACAGGTGCGTGGATGGAGAAGGTGCGTGCTGCTTAGCGCACAGGTGAGGAGACAACAGACAGGTACCTGTTCCAGAGATTCAGCCCGCCTGCTCAGAATGAATGCAGACAAAGGAAGTAATACCTGTTTGTCAGTGCGAGCTCCAGAAGGGAGGACAAGTTATTTCCCAACTGTTTCCTCGGAGAGGGTCCATGCCTCTGTGTGGGTACATTTCTCAACCATGGACACTGCCCCGGGCCACAGGTTGCAGGTTGAGGGGTGAACTGCACATATCCAGGTGGTAACACCAACAGTGCCCTCTGTTGCGGCCGATTGTCAGCCTCCTGAAGTGATGGAAAACTTTTCTGTGACACAGCGTCATTTGTCTCTGCGGGATGGAGCAGAGTTCACCGGTGTTGGTTTGGTTCCTCGGTACCCTGAACATACCTGGCTCTGGGAGAGGAGCAGCAGCGGACAGTGAGGACGCTGTGGCCGGTAAAGTGGTAGGAGAAGCGTCTGTCACCCAGCAGATCGGTCCTGGAGGTGGGTGGATCAGGGCCTGAGGAAACTGTGTCCAAGTGCATCCCAGCCTCAAGATTTTTTTGGAGTGTGGATGTTCTTTTTCTCCAGCTTGAAAACTTTCTCGCCAGAACTCCGGCAGCTCTGTGGTGAGGTAAGAGAATTCATGTTAAAGTGCGTAAGTCTGGTGTATTTCTCTGACAGACAAAACACAGGTGGTTGATTCTTATCTTAACCACACACACAATTGATACAGTTATAGACAGTCAATTTGTATAAAAGTATGTTGTAAGAGTTGTGTACAGCCAGTGGAAAGATAGTTATGGTTCACTTACAACGCCGAATAAGAAGATAAATTAATCACACTTTTATTTTCATTGATATATTTTCCTTTTTTGTCCTGGTCTAGAGCTGCTGCTAATGCTATAACATGATGTCTATCAATTGTGTTTCTTTTTCGCTTTCTTCCTAAAATGTCATTGAACAAGTAACCTACATGTAAAACATAACTATGGAAGCTTATTACTGGCATGCCAGAAAGGGGAAAAAAAGTCTCTTATTTTAAAGTAATAACTTTCAGGTTTATTTGTGATGTGAAATTATCATGTCATCAAGTAGCATTTGATTATTATGATGTTTCTGATTCTGAATTTGTTCCTTTCTTGCATCAATAGACAAATACTTTGGTTGGAACCTATGTGTGTCAGTGGTTACTTGGGGGCAGTTGGTAAAGATGGATTTGACCTACCCATATGACGCATCTGTTATCCATTTTTATAGTGAGGCTCAAATATACTATAGATTCCAAATATAGTAACCCAACAATTATTAGGTGATTAATTTTTAGCAGCGTTGGACAGGTGCAACATGCATTTTTAAAGCCTTTCTTGCCCTTCCAACTTGTCCATGGTAACTGAAGTCACCTCTAAAGGGTCACACTGATTCTTCTTTGTGTAGAGTCCTGTACATTTCCCGATTCATCCATTATGCATACATATTGTGGTATTATCCATGATGCTCAATAACAATCTCCTCATGTCTTAACCCAAGCATGGAGTAGAACTTGATCAAATCAACAATATAAGTTCTATAAGCACTGTGGGGCAATTTTTCAACATGGCAAAAGTAAGTTCCAGTTCAGAGTGCTTTGATACTGACCTTTGGATGCTGCCAGTGCAGCAGACAAATGCTATCTCTGGAAACTGTTCCTAAATGTAATTAACACCTCTATCATTAGAAGAAGCTTAAGGGCATTTGTGCTTTAAACTATGGTCATACTTGGAATTTTAAGTTTGTGCATAGATTAAAAAAAAAGAAAACAATGAGGCTTTAAATAGCTGATAAGAGCAAAAATATCAAATGTCCACTAGTTGTTAGTTTTGCTAAGCAGTGATTTTAGGAGAGTTTTTACTAGACCCTACAGAACAAAAAGCTTTTTGAGGCCTTTGATTATTTTTATCTTTCACTTTCTGTTTTGATCAATTCCATTCTTCTTTCTTTGTTTTCAGTCTAAATTTTAATGTAAAAGTCTAAAGCACCTGTTTTTTTATTAATAGCAATACTACTGTGTATGGCACTAATCAGGCATAGTTAGCTTGTAGCATGTGGGTATTATGTAGATGGTGGAGACAAAAATGAGCCAAAAACAACCCATATAAAGGATGTTCAGCTTTATCAAAATATATATCTAGTCATCAGCTCAAGTATATGTCATGGCACCTATCGGTGTCAGATATCCAAGTAGAAAACGTATCCTTCCAACTGTGTCTGAGGTTAAACTTACATCAGAGTCAAATTTTGATCAGCTGTTTGTACATCACTAAGATAAATGCAAGTTTGTTTGTTGGAGGAAATAATACTTTAAAAGTCCAATTCAGTAGTTTTTGCATCAGCAGCTGTATGTGTGCAGACAGCTCTCTCACAGACCCTCATCATAACCCCTAACATAACAGCGTACATCTGTGTATGCAGCTGACTGGAAGAGCTGTGAGAGTTTTTTGACTTTGAGCCTGCAGCTATAATTGAAATGCTGCTGAAGCCACTAGAAGATGTAAAACACATCTCTGTTTGTGAGCCAGAGGAAATGTTCCTAGAGAAACTGTAAAAGCTTTTATGAACCGGAGTCAGAGTTTGAGGGAGTATCATGTTCAACAGAGAGAGTGAGGAAGTAAATGGCAGGTTATTTGCAAAAGTTTTAGATTGAGATGTTACTTTTAAAATGCAGAATGGGAAGGTAACACATGAATCAACTTTGAGACCCCTTTTACTTGTGCTGGTCAGTGTTTACTGTCTGCCTTAGAACCTGAGCCAAGAGAAGAAAACTTCACTGACCCAAATTGTTAGCTACATTTAAATGCAGATTTCTGTTTGACCATAATGCAAAGCTAAATCACCATCATTACTGAGCCGATGGGTTCCAGCTTTGCATTTCAGCTAATGTATGCCAAAGCTTTTGCTCTCCATTAAGACTTTTTCTGAATACTGTTGTGCCTGCACTTATTTGTACTTCTAAACAGGAAGCGTCTGAGTCTAAACACTTCGTTCCTGCTTCAGCATCTATATGCAGACTATGTTATGGAGATGAATATGGAGTTAATGTGCTCCTTATTTTTTTTATGGCACTGTGTGCTCTGATCTGCATAAAACATTGAGACTGTCTCTGAGATGTCACTCAGAGGTTTTTGAAGGGCTGCTTTGAAACCTGCTGGTGGTGTCCACATAATGCTGACTAGCTGTAGTGACAGAAACCCATCCCTTATAATGTGAAGGAATCAATACATTTGCATTAGAACAGAGGTTTTTTGAGCCAGGCCATAAACATTATAGCTGACTATTTAAACATAGAAGCTAATAAGGATCTTTGACTTTTGCAGCTATGCTCTACAGGGAACTCTGAGAACCATTGTTCTCTGCACTTCTTTATTGGCTTCATATTTCAAGCTATGGCAAGAGCAGCATGCCCAAAAAGTCTAAATGAAACAGTGCAGATACCCTTTAGCATCATTTCTGAATTCTCTGTGTAATGTTTTAGTGAATGAAGCCACAGCTGAAATGTTGGAGATGGCCTGATTAAGTTTCAGGACCATTGATGAGGGCCAATTTCAAGAACCTGTAAGAGGATTTAAGGTGAATAAACAACTCACTCAGACAGTAAAACTTAACATAAAATCTCATCAATAAAGATATCACATTATATGATAGTAATTCAGCTAACCCGAAGAAGTAAACAGTTCGCACTTGATGTTGCTCTTCATGTGGTCTTTTTGACTGTCCTGTTGGCACGTCTTCTGCAGTGTTGCACCCTTCAAGTTCTCCTTCATTCTGTCTCATTCATCAGTGAGGATGTGATTCATGGCACTAAATCCATGTAACCAAACTCTGTCACAACCTGCCTGTTATTTTAATCGTTTTTGATGGGGATGCCCTGCACAAGGGTGAAATTCATTCAGCAGATGTAGGGATGTAAAACCCACAGGAGAGATTTACTCCCCCCCAAAAAAGTGCATCCTGGTTATAGACAAGTATGTTACCTGTTGGTGACACTTGTTGTTGGCGTTAAGAAAGTTACAACACTTGTTACAACTTCATCTAAATTTTCTTGACCTAATTATGACAATCCATGCTGTGCTGCAAAGTTCCTTCTGTCGTCTATGCTTGTTTACATCTATGTAGTTAAGTGTCAAGGCTGGGTTATGCTTTCTGCATAAAGTGATGTACGGAAATAAGATGTGGAGAATCAGCACAAGAGAACGTGTGGGGCTTCTTTACTTTTTTACACTCTGTGTGGTGTCTCTTAGCATATGCACCCAAACTGCAGGGGGCTGTGCATCACAAATACATGTCTACCAGAGTATTAAATAAGAAAAGAAGTTTGCATTTGTTTACATCGTTTTACATTTACATACGACTTTTTTTCACCCATTCCTCTTCTCTGCTGAGAGTGGCTGCAAGGAATCGTTCATCACACAGTTCATCACAGGCTGCTAGAATGATATTATTTGTCCACACAGAGTTGTGCGGACATCATGGATGCATCAAGCATAAACCAAGCATTTCAGTACTAGTTTGAGCTGCAGCCCCAGCTAGGTGTGAGTGGTCCTACAACATGGACAAAGAATGTAATACTCCAGGCCTACAATCTTAAAAAATATAAACCATATTAAATAATAAGTTTGTGGTTCCATCAACTACGCCTGGTGACATTACATTTATTTGATTAAATGCACTCATCCTTGCTTAGTACATTATGTTAGCTACAAAATAAGATAAACAGTTTGTGTTTAGCTAACCACATGCAAAAACATTTTTATTTCTACAGCCACATTTTCACAACATCACAGAATAATCAAAACTGAAAGTGAACCCATTCACAATATGAGTTAATAAGAGAAATTATTCTAGTACCTATGAAATATCCTGATATACGCAATGAATCCTATATAACTGAGTTCCCTCTGACCTTTGTGAGAACAGGATCCCACACACAGCTCCGCCGGCTGCGTTTGTGTCCCGTCTGCTCCGGCGGCACACTCACCACACTCCAGCATGTGTTTGCACACACGCATGTGTTTGTCTGCCTGTCCGTCCCTATTTTCGGTGTTTTGGCAGAGCCACCTCCATTACACTGTGACTGTTCATCAAAGCCCTGCTCCCAGGCAACCTTGTCGCCTGGCAACACGAGTGAGGTTCACCGAGGGGAGACTTCAACCAGGCGCAAAGAGAGAGAAAACAGAAGGAAAAGGAAAGGGCAGGACATATTAGCTTCACTTCTAGCTTTCTTATGTTCCAGTTTTCAGTTTCTTTCTGCATTTCTCTGCTGCTTCAAGGAGGTTTTACTGGCTTTGTAGGTGGAAACTCTAAACTAAACCCACAACGGTGAAAATGGCTCGCAATTAACTCCAGACCTGGCAGGAGAGGTGACATTTTGTTGCATGTAGCTGTTCAGTATCACTCTACAGATAGTTAAACCCAGCTCCGATGGCTGGATATAGAAGTACACGCACACTCTTACCCTCCATCACCCACTGCCTCGCGCGCGTGCACCCGTTCTGGAGGCTCACTGATCGAATGTGAAATGCGTCTTCATTTTAGAGCTGCTACACCGTAGAGCTGCAATTACCCACTGATGCCTGCTTACCGCCAGGCAATCAACACTCCATTAGCCCCTCCATACTCAGCCCTGAGACACACATATGCACTGACACCCACACACACAAGCAGACAGACACTTGTACGCACAAATACACACTCCCCTCACTTTCCTCCCAGCGACTGCGATTCTGGAGGGGGACGCAAATCATTACTGACTGCTGCGGCTGTTTTTTTCTTCTCCTTTTCCGTTGATCTTCCCTGTTTTTCTGCCTTTTCCTACATTTTTTTTCTCAATCTTTAAAATTGTGCTGCCTTCTTGGCTTCTGCCTCCAAAAGCAACATTGACTTTTTAACTATTTTTAACATATTCTAGCAGAGGAAACCGATCATGTAATACTTTGCCTGAGGTACAGTAGAGAGTAAATGTGTTATTCATGGCCGAAGGCATTTCTATCATGTTAAGTGGAAAATCTGCCGCAGAGAGGTGACTGGGATGCAGGTGGCTCTGAGATGAACACACACACAAAGACACACACAGATATATGTTTATGAATCAGCACACAGCAGCACAGATGCATACAGTACAAACAGACGCAGTCCAAAAAAGTGAGATAAATGTGCAAATGTGCTTTCCTGTTGGAAATAGCAAGAGTCTGCAGGGAACCGTGTTGTGTATTCCAGCACACAGCCTTACACTGATATATATTCCTGTTTGCTTGTGTTTCTCTCTCTCTTAACTTTCTAATCCAGTTGAGCAGACAGGCACCCTCCAAGTATATTTTCCACCCACAGCACATATTACTTCCCTGATCAGTTCTCCACTGTGTGTGTGTATTGTTGCTGCCTGCCACCCTTCAAGCACTCAAGGCAAGAAGCAGGCTGTCCCTCACTTTTCTTTCTTTAAATTGGCATTCTTTTGGGGAACAGTGAACAAACATTCAGCCCAAGGTGCCATTATTCATACCGATGACTCACAGACAAGGAAATGTGTTTTTATTTTTTTTTTCTGTCGTCTGTACACTGACTGAGGGGAAGCAATCCACATCCCATATGGCTATATGTCTGCATTGTAAGTCACACAAAACATAAAAAACGAAACTTACTATCAAAGTGGCGCACATCTTTTGAGGAAAAAAAATAAATAAATGCAAGGACGTTCCCTCACCTTATACAAAGTGCTGAGAAGAATGTGAAAGTAGCTCTGAGTTATGTGGAGGCCTTGTCTAAAGGAGGAGCTGAAAGGGTCTTTGTGGGTTGAAGCTATGGCTCTATTAGCTTTGATGCGGCAATAAGGAACATTTATTGCATTGACTGTTTTGGCACCCTAGGGGGTCTGTGACATTTTTAGTCGATGAGGCAATTTTTATATTTTCAATTATTTGTCTCCAAATGTGTCTAAGTTTTACTCATGTTATTGTCTTTGAACACAAATCAATGGTTACATATCAGCCAAAGATGCTATCTTTCTGTCAGAAATGAACACATTCAACAACACAGCAGCAAACTCACTCAAACTGCACACAGGTTCACTCAGCATTCACTTCCAGCTCTTCAAGACAGAGAAGGCCCCGCCTCTATCACTGCTCTGCCAATCATGCAGCCATATGTTTCAGACAGACAGATACTGATTCCCCAGAGTTGCTTAACACTGAATGCTCAATAACAAGGTATGTTTATACATAGTGCGAGGCCCAATTTAACATAAAACACAATTCATTTATACATAAAAGTAGAAGGGGGTCCCTGCTCTGTCTCTCCAACTGTCAGGTCCTTGGTCTGAAAAAGGTTGAAGACCCCTGCTCTAGAGAACCACATCTCTTGAGGTTGAGGAGCAAAAGGATGATGTATACAATTTTGGCTTTATACATTAAAAAAGGGAAAATGTCTCGTGAATTTTGGCTCTGCAAATTAGACTCCTGACAGGATGAGCAAGACTAAGCCTCTAGCTAAAGAAAAAAAATAAGTTGCAACAAAATGATTTGAACAAAAGTTATTTTGAAATTAATTCATTGATTGACTGAAGAAAAGCTCCTGTAATTCCAAAATTGGTCTCAGTTTTATTGCAATAGTCTATAATCACTCTTCCGTGATGGGGTAACTTTGGGCTCACTTTAGGCCAACGTTGCATATCATAAAGTTTAGTTTGTACTTCTGCACTGACTTAACACCTGCCTAAACACCTGAACACAGATGATCTGACAGGGATAGAAATCACATTGTCAGATCACCACTTTTTCTGCTCGCTGGTGCACAGGAAATTGCTGTTGATCAGTAATTCAGTGATTATTTCAGAGAAAAATGCAAGGATATGTCAGAGGAGGTGGGTCACTGGAAATGTTGTGAATTTAGGAAATATAAGGACCAGTCACATGGTGTAGTTACATTTTGGAGGAGGTTGGCAAAACAATAAAGAACTGACTTTGTAACATCAAGAAGGAAAAAAACAAACATAAAGCGAGATAGGCTCTCATTTAAAGTAACTTGGTTTAGATAAGCAATTAATGTTTTTCTATCAGAAAGTTAGCAGAATGATAGCAGAGCCAGAACTATTCAGACGTCATAGTCCAGTTTCTGAACAGATGTTGTACCCTTGGACTGTACAGGGAGCATGTGCTCTCTGAAATAGGAAAAGCTTGACATGTTATAGGCCTGCCATGTACGGTGCTGCACGTTGTTCTTCAAATAATCACATCCTGCTACTTTTTTGTTGGTGAATGTACTGCAAATCTTAGCCTTGGCAGACAAAGCCTTTCCTGGTCAGTATTATATAAATATGTCTGTCTGAATCACACCTTTTGACAGGCAACAGGAAAGATGATATAGAATAAGCCAATTTAAATCTTCCACCAATGTAACCTTGGTAACGTGGCTCTGTTTGAAAGCAGCTTGCTGTAGCTGGACTGTGAGACCAAGCCCAGACTTACACAGAGAAGTCTCCTTTCTATGGCTCATACTAGAAGGACTCAGAGTAAACAGTCTGTTTTTTTTAAGAAGTAAAATTAAAAAGAGCTGCCTCACATCAGAGCACAAAGCATGGATCCTTCAAATGCACTGAGCAAGTAATGGTCCGCAGAATGTTCCAGAAGCTTAATGTTTTACCTCCTTCATCCACAAAAGTCAAGGATTCATTCATCCTGTAAACAATCATCAGATTTTTGTAAACGTGAAAAACTTAAAATGTCCTGAAGTTACCAGTGTACATTCAGATATGACAGGCTGAAGTTTTAACTCCATGAAGTGTGCAGGTTAATTTGGATTAGTGCAGTATTTGCTGGAGCTGAGCTCAATATGAATTTCAGGTCAAGCTGATCCCGTATGGACAAACAGACAAACAACATTACATGTGGCATCCAGCACCAGTGTGTATGAAGTTACTGAAGCATAAACCGAGACAGGAAAAAATATCATACTCCAAAAATCTCACTCTCTGACTCCAAAAAGCCCTAAAAACCATAAACTTCATTTGAATAGGAGTGTGTTTATCTCATCCTAAAAACTGAAGTCAGTATATCCCCTTCAAGCCTTTTTTGGCGCTGACTTTACACTGGTGGTATATTTTTGATCCCGGGTGTTTGCAGAGTCTATTTCACTTCTGGAGCTACATCATTTTTGTGTTTTATTCATTGATAAAATAAATGATAAAAGAAATGATAAAACAACGATGGTCACTTTGATCACTACTAACTGCTCCAACAGAGAGGTCAACCCTGTGTTCCCACATTTCAAGGACATTTTCAAAAATTGGTCTTTATATTAAATGAATGAATGAATAAGCTAATTGAAGCACAGCTTATAGATGCTGAGCACTTTTTTTCATTTTCTTGAGCAAGATAAGATATGATAAGAAACTTCATTCATCCTGTGAGGGGAAATTCACAGTCACAGCAGCAATGTCATGCTGCTGCAACAAGCTGCCACTGAGTGGCACTTAGAAAAGTCGAAGAATAAATTAGTTAACTAATTGGAAAAGTCCATCAGAGACGACAGCTTGTCCATAATTCTCTTATCAGTCTCCAACTTCAGTCCAGGACTGAACTGGTCTTCTTCTCCAGTCTGTTCATTCTCTCTGTCCTGTTTCCTGTTTGTTCACAGCAGGTGAAGTCCATCTAATGTGCCGTTGTGTCCGATGTTAGCTTCATTAACCACGTCTCTGTGATGAGCATGATGCTACTCTATCTTCTAATTGTCTCTCTGGTGCTGGGTTAGTGCCATTAGCTGCTCCATCTTATTGGAGACAGATTACATTCCCTATAGCGAAGTGTGGCTGGACAGGTCCTTCATGTTGCTTAGGAGCTCACACAGATTTTACTGGCATGTCGTCCTGACTCCTTCTCCTCAGCCCGGGCCTAGCACCAGTTAGCATTGACATGCTACGGGCTGCTAACAGCTTGATCCTTGTGTATTAACAATGCAACCATGGTTACAGGCAGGACGCTGACAGGAACGGAAAAAGGAAAAACACAGCTGCAAACATAACCAGTTCAGTGTCCATGACCGACAAATGAGGCATAAAAAGTGATAGCAAGCACCAAATTTGAAGCTAACAAAAAAGAAGAAAAGAAGGATGAAACAAGAATAACAGCTGCTGCAACAAGCAGAGACAAGTGAAATCGGTTTTTGAAAATAATAGTTGGAATTTGGGGGCTGTGGGAACATTAGGCCTTATTTTGAAAAAAAAAAAAAAAACTACTCAGAAATGTGTGAAAGTAGTAAACATAGGACTGAAGAGCATTATGCTGGAGGAAAGGTGGCAACACAGGAACACACTCCGAACATTTTAGGGAGAGATTTTTGATGAGTTTTTAATCTTATAGTTTGATCAATTTTCCAGATGTTAGCATGGATGAGATTGGTTTTGTGATTAATAGAAAAAAAAAATAAGAGTGTAGTTGTTTGTCTTGACGTGGTTTAAACACAGGGAATTGGATGAGAAGGAATGGTCTACTGAGCTAACACGATTAGCCTTTCCAACAACACCTTTACCCTCGGAGATTTGAACTGCTAGACTCTTTGATTGTTTCGTTTGAAACCTCATTTTGTCACAGCAGACTTCAGAGCTTCATGTTCCCTTCTTCCTTATCTTTCCGTATAGATTCACACTTTGCTCATTCCCATTTGCCCTGTCTCTGTAAATTCCTTTCTGCTTTGTGCATTGAGCTAATAGCTACAAGTCTATTCTTTCAATTTTAGCTGACCACGGTCACTGTTTAATTTTCTCCATTGAGGCACGTATTGTCTGTCCTGCAGAAACTTATCTTGATACAGCTGAAACACCTTTAGCCACTTTAAGCCACAAAGAGAAATTCGACCTGCACACTCATTGATTTTTTTTTTCTTTTCTTTTTTTTTTTTTTACATTCTCATTCTCTGTTGCCCAGCACATTAAAGCCTGGTTAAAAAAAAACCACACACACAGGAGTGTGAACGAGCATAGCTTGCAACTGGTAATAAAGAGGGACTTAGATTTAACAAAAGCTGCTGGTGTGAAGGTTTCTGATTAAAACAACAGAGCTGAGGCATTGCTTTAAGTTTCTTGCCCAGAAGTTTACTCTAAACTTGCCCTCTGCAACAGCTATAGAAGATTTAATGTTGTATATAGGCATGCTTTTGTGCTTTTTCTTTTTAACACTGGCTAAAATCCAGTGTTTCCTGCAGAGCACTGTTACACAGCTTTACTCTTTTTGTCATTACCACAGTCTCAGGAGCTGAGGAATAGAGCAACACAAATCAGGTTCCCCTCTGTTTGAAAATAAGTCATGATGGTAAAATATAAGGGTCTGATCTACTAAAAGTTTGCTGTTTAAAAAAGAAAAAAAAGTGGAACTTGATAGTGTGTAGAATGTGGCTTATTAACCAGGTACACCAAGGGCAATGCAGTTAGCGTGTCTGCCTATAGACACACGGAGGAGGAAATAGGAATGGAAGCATTTAGTACACACAATGTGATTCATCAAACCTGACTGAACTAGTTTCTGTATACAGTACGTTTGAAAGGCAGGTGCAAACTGGCACAGCATTACACACAAATAGCTTTGGTAAGAAATAATAATAGTAAAGACATATTGCCAGCAATGTCATTTTTAAGCTGCTGGATGATGTGAGGGCTGATTTGGAGCCTGTCACAAAAAGGAGCCATGCCATATCTCTTCTGGAAAAAAAATCTTTGAAATATTGCATTTTCTTTCATCTGGATCATTCCAGCACACCAGCACAGTTGGTGTGCTGGCATCACTCATTGTAATTTTCCTAGTGTACTGTCCCAAATGTTGAATATGTCGCAGGATGGGCAAGTAGATCTAGTTCCCACACTCTCAGGAGGCAGTTAAACAGAAACAGATCACAGCTCTTTTTCTTTTTATGTAATTTAAACCAAAACAAAAACCCCAAAAATGAACTTCAATTTTATGGCATGTTTTGAAACAGCAAAAAATGACCTTAGATGGTTTTAGTCATCATTTTTTGTTTACAGCCATTCTGCACTCCCAAACTCTCCATGGTGACAGCAGGTAGCACATGCAAAATCCTCAGGTGGACAGGTTGGTCCACAAGGATGCCTGTTATTAACTGTACAGGCAACGATAGGAGATCACCTGCATCACAGCCACTAATAGCACATGCTAACTTTTAGCTAGCACATACAATTTAGTGCTTGTTATTTTGGATCTTAGTAGATCAGGCACTGCATCAAACTGCAGATTGAATGATGCTGCATAAAGATATAATAACTATTTTCTCAATCAGACAGAGCTGGATCAATATCACTTTGATGGGAAACTTTGTATTTCTGAATAGATTTATAAATTATGTTGTCTCACTTTTTAGATGACTAAAGATGGATGCTGGGACACAGACTACAGAAGTACACCTCCCCTTTTAACCTAATGATACGATGAAGTATGTAAGTGATCATTTTAATACTACACTTATCCAACTCTCTGCCTCATGCAGCATCATACTGTATACATTTTCTATCATTCATCATAATCTTATTATGGTTTAGTGACTGTGAGTGTTGCCCCATCACTTGCATTGGGGGTATTAGTTTTTTATTTTAGCTGTTCAAAATCTAGTCACACAGTTCGAATGCATTTTTGTAGTGAATGTTTGGTCTCGTACATCCACATTTTCCAGCCTCAGACATAAGATTCTTGTTTCCCAGGCCTCCTGTCAGTCATTTGTTGTTGTGGCTAAGCTGTTAAAGCAGGTGCACTCTTCTTTATTAAAGATGGGGGGGTGTCATACAGTGTCGTTAATATGCACTCCAAACCTATTTCATGCCACCGTCCACCAGGTGGCAGCAGAAGGACAGGGCCAAGATGTGATCTGTAAAACCTTGGAGCAACCTTTAGAAATTGGAAGCATTCATAGTAAAATTTTTCAGTTGGTGGCTCTCTTGAGGTAAGGATGTTTAGTGCCCCACTTGTTGATTTTCACATTTACAGCTCCATCAGAAAAGGATGAGAAACACCTTCTCTAAATTTCCATTTTGCATGGAATACTGATACTAATGTTAACATAACAACATGCATTTTTTGATAAATCTACTTCATGCAAGCAAAGATCCTCTGCATCAGCATGCAACTGTTCATTATTGTATCTGGCAAAAGGAACCGCACAAAAGGAGCTTTTAAGTGTGGTGCAAAGACGTCATCAGACCTTAACTGGAGGACGCTCCTGAGCGATGAAAACAAGTTGACTTCACTTTCATTGCACACCAGAGACAGACGTGAGTGGGAGAGGACAGTGGCTGTGAGAGGAAGAAAATTAAAGGCAGAAAAGGACACATTCAGGGAGAAAAGCACTTAAGAAAGATCAATTCAGCAACAGCTTTTGTACAATAAGGGACAATGAAACACACCAACAAAGTTGTCACATACAGTGCATGTGAACAGAAGCATTAGATGAAAGACAGATGTATTATTGTGCACCGGGAGTTTGTTGTGAACATGTATGTTCAAAAGCGCTTCAGCAGGTCTTGGGATCAGCTGTTCTTGATTGAAACAGTCTCATGAGTTGATCTTGAGTTGTCTTTGTATTACTCAGATTTTACTGTCATTCGCCACTCCAGACTTGAGAATCAGGGGCAAGTCTTCTGAAAAATCAGACAAATGTTTGTCACGAAGAGCTGAGTTTATACCCCTACATGCCTCACATGCACAAACAACACTAACTGTAAGCCTGTAGGTTGCATCATTTCCTGTTTTCATAAGATTTCTGGTATAGCTGCGTTCACTGATTCAGTTATAGCAGTTACTATCTCCTCCTACGTCCCTGTCCTTTGCCTCCTTACAATTACTGCAGTATTATCAGCTTCTGCTCAACATTTATCAGCTTCAACCTAATAAACTCTCATTCACACACCATGGTTTCTTATGCAGAACTTGCAACTGGCAAAATGACGAGCAGAGAAATCAAACTGTCATTCAGCGTTTGAGCTGAGTATTGCAGGATGACTCAGACACTCCAACCCACAAGTATGTAGAGCTCACGATGCCACTACAGCATAGCTAGGATTTAGTGGGTTATGTATTTTAGATGATGTTATCAGTCGCTTAGAGAAACTCTGATGAGTCTGATACAAGACAGAGGAAGAACTGGAGTCTCAACATGCCAAGAGGTTAAGTTGAGGAGTGATGGAAGATTACAGTAGAGCTGGTTCACTCAAAGCTCTTATTTTATATCAGTTAAGAAAGACAAGCCAAAGACTGAAATGTCATTTATTACTACTTAATGAGCACTGTAACTCTACAGAGATCCTTGGCAGAAAGACTCTACTGGGAGATTTTGGGAACATAGGATGTCTGATTGTGGCAGCAGACGGAAATAGCTCCCATGGAGTCCAGATACTGGTGGAGGTGGTCTGATGACCTCTCCTGTCTAGATGAGGAGTAAGGAGTAAGGAGGTGGAGGGCACACAATCCAATAGTAAGATGGAACTAAAGGCAGAGAGAGGATCATAGAAAAAGAGAGCTGGAAGCTGATAGGCTGACAGTCAAGGTGTGTCACTGTGCTACTGGATGGGAGACATGAAGTGCTACCCCTGATGAACCAATGACAGCCGGGTCAAGAATAGGGGGAGGAAATGAGAGTGAGAGAGGAGTAGGAGGTGTTAACGGAGGGGGCTCAAACTGTTGCTGTGAATATTAGTCGACTGAGTGTCATGGCACTAACTCTGCTTTTTTAGATGCATTATTTAACACCCCCTAGTACTTTTTTAGTGTTCTTGGGTGTTTCCTTATTGGTTGGTCTGGATCATGTGACTTGTATGGGATTTCACCTCAAGCCAACTCTCTTTTACTAGTCATGAATTTATTCAAAGTAGTAGTTGATTTGTCGTTATGTAATAATGAGGCTGAAACCATGGCTCTAACCATTTTAAAAAAAGTGTATCCTGTTATTCAAAGAGCATTGCACCATGACCTGTGACACTAGTCATACAGAGGATGAACATTTGATAACATTATTTAGCTGCAAGGCCCTTCCAAAGGAAAAAGCTGAAAACGTTTTTGTATTAAAGAGATGCAGTGACTTGATGTCTATCTTGACATCTTTTAGTTTGCATTGAGGAAAGCTAAGGAATCAACCTCTGAGGAATTCTGGCTTGACTGCTGTTGGGTGACAGCGTTTCCTGAGAGGGAAAAACTTGAATTGATGGTGGCTGTACACAACTAGTAGACCTGAGCCTGTAGCACTGACAAGTGGCTGAAGTATTTAAATATTTGATTGGTAGGTGAAACCCCTTGTGACCCCTGGGTTGGTTATAGGGCAAAGGAGAGTTCTGGGTGTCAGACAGTTTTCATAGGGTCCTTTTTTCCTATGTGTGCGCACCTTTGGAAGCCTTTTCTTGTGGGTTTGTTGACTTCTCTGTTTTGTGCAGGTGTGCACTCACGACTGACTTTGATTACATGCATTTGTTTGAAAAGCATTTGCTGCTCAATAAATTAAGAACTGTATTTACATTCTTCTGTTTTATGATGTTTTTTTTATTAAATCTAACATAGTGTAAATTTGTATTCATTGCAGTTGTAAAAAGAAAAACAAACGAGAAGAAGAGCGTGGTGAACTGAATAAATATCCCAACTTTACAGCTGCCTTGTTTGATTTTCTTGAAACTCAGTTGTTGACTATCTGTCGCGTGTTTTGGTCAAGCCTCAGGGAAAGACCACCATGCTTCACATAATCTTGACTTAGGGCCTGCCTGAGAGGCTGGTTGTCATCAACCGTCTAGCGTCTCATTTCTACTGAGACAGAAACGATGGTTGATGGTCAGGAAGGATGTGGTCATACAGATGACACTGTCAATGGAGGATTGCATGATTCAGTGTAGAGATACAATAGAGACACTTTGTGTTGATCCTAATCAAACCCTTTCCTTCAAAGTGAGGTGATGACAGTATCTTTTTTCCACCTCAGAAATGTAGCCAAGACGTGGTCCAAAATAAGCTCTGTAGTCCAGAGCTCTGTCCTCTTCACTGGCTGCCTGTTCAGGCCAGGGCAGATTTTAAGATGCTGTGGTTGACTCTGCATTAAATGGCACTGCACCTTCTTACCTGACTGTGGAAATCATATACACCAGCTCAGGCATTAAAGTCTCAGGGGACCCACCCTCTGAGTGTTCCATAGGTCAGGAAGAAGATGTTTAGGAGGCTTTTCAGCCTGTGCAGTAACTCTAGAAACACTAACCCTCTTAAAACTAGTCAGGCAGTATTTTGGAGCAATGCTGAACACCCACTTGTGAACTGTTGATCTGATTGCAAAGGTTATCATTACATTCCCATATTCCCCTGTGTAATGATGTATGAATCTGGTTCGATAGTTTTTACGTAAGTTGTTACGTAGTTTTAGTAATTTACGACTCCCGGCTCTTTCTGTCTTAGCTGCACAGTTGGAAACTCGACATAAAGTTATAAATTTGTTTCTGAAACACTTACTAGTTAAAACACTAGTGACCAGTGCTTCTGTTGCATTTGATCCTTTTGAATGGTCATAGTTAGGTCAGTTTTTAACTAAACCCATCAACACCCGTGTGACTGTACTCTAAGACAGTCACACGGGCCATTCGAACTATGCTGTACTCAAGCACGATAATGAAGGAAAAGACACAACATGTGATTAAAGATAACACATTGTACAAGGAAAGCTTTAAATTTGAACAATGACAGACAAATGTGCAATAACATTTATGAGTCTTTGTCTCTATTTTGTAAAAAAAAAAACGAAACCCAACAAGGTCTCTAACGGCATCGACAGAACCTCCAGCATCCCTACAGCCTCTCCCTCGCCTACAGTCACCACACAACACAAGCGTCAATCCACACAAACTATCACAGAGATGAGGGAAAAACAAGACAGAGAGCCTTATTCATCCTGAAATTCAACTCAGCATTAGCTTTTATAGCATGAAGTTGCTCTTTCAGATGCTCTTTTGGTGCAGAAACTTCAGCTTTAGAAACCAGGAGGATCGTTTTCTTTTTCTGTGCTTTCCTTTCACCTAACTGCTCTGCACTCCGTGTTTTCACAGGCTCCCTTAAATACCTGAGTGAAATTACCCCAATAACCACATATTTGCTGAAAAAGAAACTTCTCAGCTTTCACAAACCATTGGAATTTTTCTGATTGTGTGCACATTAAATACACATTCTGAGCAAAAGGGTTAATTCACACAAGGAAACCAAAGGGAAAACTTGTAAGACAGTTTAAATCAGGGGTTCCCAAACTTTTTTAGTATGTGACCCCCTGCCATGGAAATGTATGAACAGGCCAAACCAAAAACATACTGAGAAGAAGTCAGGCGCTGAATTTAGCAGAAAATGAGACCACCTGTGTGCACATGTTGCTGTGTATTCTAAATTCATCGGCCTCCTCTGATACCATCATTATCCTGGCTTAGTTACCTCAGGGGTCCTCAACTTTGAAATGTGTAAAACAGCTCAAACATCTTCTGTTTGCAATAACCCCTATTTTGGTTCATGAAAAAAAAAATGACTATAAGGTATGCATACGTAAATAGTCTTTGATTTTAGCATACGTTTTGCATTCCCCCTTTTAGTGTTTTGTAAACCAGCAAAGGGTTTAGATTTGCTTAAGATTGGGCCTGGAAATGCACAAATCATAGCAGGACATGTAAGAGTGTTAAACCTGTGGGAGCTTTTGTATGCAGTCCAGGTAACAGACACTCTGTTAGGCACTCTCCCTTACTTAAAGCAGTAATATTGCCTCAATATTCCCCACAAGCTGCCCAGGAAACTATGTAATAAAGGAACACCTGCCACCAAGCAGATCAATCCATCTCCTAAGTTGCTTGCAGCTCAAACACTTGGAGTTACCCACTCTGAGCCAGAATCGAGGAAGTCTTCGTCTTTCATGTTCCCACAAATCTGGCTTCCTCCTCTCCCTTCTCAGTCCCACTCTCCCATTCTTCTCAGTGACAACAGCAATGTAAATAATTACCCATAGCACTGAGAGTGAAAAACAAAAACAGAAAAAGAGAGAAAATCTCCTCCTACACAAACATCTCATAAACCACCACCCTGTCAAAAATGAGCCGCATTCTCGGCTGCAGCTTTCGATCGGTGTGTCAGTGTATCGCTGAAAGTAGTAATTAGGTTGTCAGCGAGAGAGCATGCAAGAGAAACATAATAAGCACCAAACACACACACAGGAGCAGACTCACACACACACCACACAGGCTCACACACTCACAGCCTGTGTGGAGGGGACAGTTAGGGGACAGAAGAGCCATTATGAGAAAGCTGATGGCATTGTCAACTGTGTGCACTATATGTCTTAACTCCTCCCTGCAGAAATCATAGACAGTGCATTGACTTCTCTTTTTTATCTCTTAAACGGGGAACATACACATCTCTGACAGGTCATTTCAATCTAAAAATGTCACCATGGTCGCAGTGCTTCTCCCTCTTTACATTTATGTCCCACTGCTTTGAATGTAGCCCTGAAAGATCTGTGGTCTTTCCAACTTCTGACAGCTTTCTTTCTGGAATAAATCTAGAAATACTGAATTGCATCATACAAATACATACTGCATAGTAAATTGAGGATGATGAAAGAATGCAAGCAACATCTCAGTGTCTGGGTCTCTGACAGAGACAGAGGCATTAGGTGTGGATCGCTGCCAAAGCCACAAGGCAAACAGCTGCTGTGGAGTTTACACACCATCATAAAAAATATGGTAATGTGCATTCAGGAGGTCAAGTACAACCCTCCGACTTTTTTATTTGCTGCTAACAAAAGGGATGCCCTTGTCTCAGTTCCTTGTATTTTAATGGAGGAGTTGCAGTTCTTCACAACAGTGCAGCATGCGGTGGAACTTTCCATCGCTGCAAGCAAAGCAGAGGGTTGGTGACATTTTGTGGATTCTCAGCAAATGAGTCAGAGACAGGACGAGGCTAAATAGGGAAAGGTTGGTGGTGTAGTGAGGTGGGAAATCTGTTTGGTTGTATTTTACCCCATAGGCCTGCTACTGCCATCAAAGTTAATTAAAAGGAGATGTTTTGTGTTTTTTATGCTGCTATATTTTGCACATTATGCTGTCAGTAAAGGGGGGCACAGTTGATCAAAAATGCACATGTTGCCCATAATTACCCAACAAAGATGCTAGGTGATAACTTTGATAACAATTTGGTTAACAGTAGGGCCACTCAAACAACTACACAACCCAGCAACATCTGTGCAGCACAGAAGATGCTCAGCACACTTGTATTTATGGGACATCCACAGGAGGCGGCAAACGTGGGCTTAAGATTTGACATTGTTTTGGGCTGTTAACATGTTTGTGTTTTTACTGTTTAAATGTGGACATTGTCACAGATGTCAATCCTGTTAAGCTTAACCCATTACAAAAAAGCCAGAATTTTTTATTTTTTGTAGAATCAAGATGATTCCTGACCTTTTTGACAAAATCCTCAAAAAGTATTGCTTTTTCATTTTGTTCATGTTGTACTTTTTTGTTTTGGCCGAGGGGCAAAATCTAGTTTAGAAAAGATCAGTTTGAGTCTGGCTGCAGAGGGACTGGAGACCATGTACACACCAAGCCAGAAAAACAGACTTTTACACCATTGAAAAACATATTTACATCAAGGTTCATAAAAATGATAACAATTATAATAATAATAACAGCTTGAGTCTGAGATGCTATCGCCACACACTGTATGGGAGTGAATATTTTTCAGATTCAGTGGTTTATGATCACAAGGTTATCCAACAAGGGGCACTGCTCAGTCCATGTGACTGACGGTGCCCTATAGCATTTAGAAAGGAAGCTCAGAGCTCACGTCACATCCAGAATGGCCCTGGCCAATGATCAGCTTCATAACTCTGCTTCAGGAACAGACAGGTGACATAGTGGAGACTGAATTTGTGTTTTATTCCTGGAAAGATCTCCTTTGAAAACTAAGTTTTTTACTTTTATTGGGACTAACCAAAATACATAAAAAGTACGAGGTAAAACTAATTTACTGTTCCTGTTAATCATCCACCTGCACATCAGCTGGCGCTTGCGCAAGCTGAAGCTAAGGCACTGGCACTAAACTATTGTCCTCGTTGCTCAAAGTTCTGCTATTTTTTTAACAGGTGGTTGTTTGTTTCAGAGTGTTCAGTTAAATTCCTGGGACGAACAGGAGATATGACTTTACTATTTGTCTCCAGGCTGATTCACTCAGAGCTCTCAGCTGATTCATAAACATGGTGTTGGGAAGGGTGCTCTCCTAGGCCGCCCTGTTTGTGGAATAGCCACAATGGGGAGATGTCGTTTTCACCAGGACAGTTCACTGACTTCACAATTGAACTCTGCACTGTGGATTTTGCTTTGATACAATAAATATAATTTAAATCCTAATATTACTCCTAATTCTAAAGGTAATGATTCCAATTTTGTCAGTCAGACATTAAAAAAGATATATTTGAGGGAGTAGTTACAAGACAAGCATCATAAAACATAATTTTCTGTTTTTTGTGAATCTTTTCTGATTAAATTCTTAAGAAAAGGAAAAAATAGAGTCAGGCTCAGGCTTTTTTTTTCCAATTTAGACACACAAATTAATTGATATTAAAACTGACCTGATTGGACTGGATCTGATCGTGAAAAGAATCAAATTCAATCAGGACCTTATGAATCTGGATTGATTTGATTCAGAAAACCGGTGGTGATACCCAGCCCTACAAATAAATATTTGATAAATAAATACATAAAAATCACTTTTGATAAATTGCCAAACATAAATCACTGAAGATTGATCTTTGGTTTTATGTTGTATAGTAATCTCATAGTGCAAGCCCACAATGCACTGTGCAAATCTCTGGAGGCAATATGGAATCAGTTTGATGCAATATATGACGCAGCCTTGCAATTTCTACTCTGCTCTAGGTGAAAAATATAACATCTATGGTGGTGACATCCCTGACACACTCAGTGAACCAATCACAGCTCTTGTGATCTGTGTCGTCTCGACACGTTGTTACATTTTGAAGGAGGATGCACGTCAGGATATGCACTTCTCTGAGAAGTAAAGAGACACCCAGACTTAGGGGTGGGATGAGCTGTAAGCTCAGTGTAGAGGCATGAACCATGCTTTAGGCTTTGTGAGAGTATTTGTGGTGTAATTATTCATAAAGGACTGATGCAAACTGTTCAAGTCTGGGGTTGTTTTTGGGTTTATGATTGGACATACTCATTTTATTCATGTTTTAAATCATATTTCACATTAATATAGATTTTATTTGAGACTTTAATTGTCATCGATTCTGACTTTGAATACAAAAAAAAGAAAGAGAACTTTTCCATCAAGGACTCACTCATGGATTTAGTCAAAGTGACCAAATGTAAATGCGTTCTGCAATAAAAAGAACTTCTTGTGATTTTGTTAAGTTTAGCAACATGTTCTAAAGGCCACCACAGTCTCTCCTCTAAGAAACAAAAGTCAGAAATATAAATGAAAGCAATGCAGAAAGTGAAGAGGGAACAGTGTCAAAAAAAAGACCCTCACGAGCCAACGAGCACAGACAGAGAATCTGCTCTGCTGGCAGACACCGGCAGGCCCTGACAAGTAGGAATGAACTGCAACAGTAAAGGGATTTGAAGCCCCATCGTCCCACCATCAGTCTCCATCACCCATGGCTCTTGTTAGGCCCCAGCATCAGCTTCACGCAGGGTGGCTAACTAGCTTCCCACAGATCCACTTCCAACTTGACGGTGTTCTTAACTGCATCAGCATGCTGTGGCCAGCAACAACAGTCTCATGTGCTAGAAAAGTAAAATATAGTTAAAAAGACAGACAGCAGATTCAGACAACAAGCATAAATCCACACAAACACCAGTGTAGGATAAAGGTGGTCAGATCTGTGTGTAAAGAAATGAGCTTTAAAATGCAGCGTCATGGTTTTCAGAGTTAACAGTTTGATTCAACTTTGGCTACAAATATTTTTCAGCACTGATACATTTTATTTCCATGCAAAGCATTTCATCATCATCATTATTCTTAGTTTGATTATATCCAGATACTTAAAACAATTTTTCATTCCAAGGAACAGCACAAAGTTGCACATTACTGTTAATCTGCCAAATAAGCCTGAGGGTAGCTCTGGTGCAGTGAACCACAGAAGGAGAATCAATCTCTAAGATGTGAGAATAAGCAGTGAATAAGCACAGGCATCAATAATGATGTTGTTTAAACGTAATTTTCTTTATGAATAACTTTGCATTGTATTGATGAAGCGTGAGCTGGTAAAGATTTATTGGATCTACTGATGTTCAAGTTTTAGCCTTTTTGAACCTTAATTACGAAACAAAGCCTCTTGACTCTTACATGTTGCAAATTCGCCGTCAGGACAACAACTTTTGAATTCAAGGTTAAGACATGTTTGATAAATATTCTTCATGCAGTCAGTCATAGAGAAGGTGTATTGACTGGAGGGCAGGGATGACCATGGCCTTACCAGAGGCTTTTCTGAAGTTAAATAAACTATCTGGGCTGTGATGCAACCTGCAGCTTTTACTGTAACATGTTCTTTCCGTGGTCCTATAAATTGTGATTTTGAAAAGTGGAACAAACAACCCCACCCCTGCAAAAGTCAGTCCCCAAGTTTGGCCTCTTGAGTCAGGGGGGTCTGGCTCATCTCTGGACACAGAGACTGTTTACCTCAGGGACCTTGTAAACTAAGTCATCCAGACTGCAGGGATACTTTTTTTTTCCTTCTTTTTTTTTTTACATTTGTAGTGGTAGAGTTGAGGAAGTTCTAAAAATTTCAGTTCCTCATGTGTCTACTTGAGGCTGGCTCTGGAATTACCACAAATCACATACACACCAGGACAAAAAAGACTTTTTCACAGCAGAAACAACTGTTTATGATCGAGGATGTGTATTGATAAGATTTATTGATATCAAAGCCATCATCAATTCAGCTTGTTGATCTGATCCTCTATCAGTTATTTCATCGGTTCCTCCCATGAATGTTTAAAAGTTAGTCTTACAGGTTTTGTTTTTATGGAGTTTTATGTAAATAAAAATGAATGTCACTGGATCCTAAACCTCTGAACATATGTCAGGAGCAAAAACTCAACAATTCTTGTTTGAAAGATCTGTATTCTCCTGAAGGATCCTTGATCTTGAAGGGCTGATAGAGTGTCCCAGCTGTGGAAAGATGTTGATGAGGGAATCATTAAGCAAAAAGGCCATCGATATCGATGAATTGAACCATTTTATTTTGATTCTTAACTGGAACCAGTTCTCGATACCCATCCCTTTTTATGATTGGCCTGATGACGTAGTTGCCCCAGCACACAATCGATGTCAGTTTGATGTGGTATGAAATGTGTGTGTGTGTGTTGGTTTGAGGTCATGCAGCTATGTGAGAACTGGGATGATGGACGCCCAGTCAAAGACACAGCTCAGCTGATTGGCGGGCAGGCGTCCTATAGCTGTTAGTTTGGTGCCTCAAAACTCACCTTAATTCCAGTTTGGCTCCCACAGATGATTTGTTTCAAAATTTTGTTTCAGAAACTGACAGGTGACGTCATGGTGACAACCTATATTTATTAAACAGTGTATGGTCATGTGTTAGATGGGTTGTTTTGGTTTACACAGGAGAAAAAAACTAAACAGTGTGTATTTCTGATTGCCAGTTAAGGACAAAGGCTAAGTTTCCTTCAATTATTGATACAGATCAAAGATCAGTCCAAAGGCTTGTCAGGTCTAGATCAGAAAAAATTACACTAATTACTCTGTTGATGTGCGATAAAAGGCTGACTTGTGTTTGATCATCAATTCATTTTATCCTTTCTCTTGATCAAATCAAAAAGAACAACAAAAACCAAAAAAACCCTCCAGGGCTCACCTCTGAAAGTCCCTGTGAGTCTGTGCAGAAATCAGTTTTTCCTACGTGGCCCAAATACATCCTGCAGTCCATCATCTCAGCACCTTTGGCCTCCTCTTTTCTTCTACCCTCCATCCTTCTCCTCCTCCTTCTGCCTCTACTGCTGCCTCTCAACATGCTGACCCCTCTCCCCAGAGATCCAGCTGAGATAATGTGCTGCTGTTTGCTGGGTGATGACCTCGACACGGAAAGAAACGCTAACATGTTCACACACACAAAGACACAAAGACACAAAGACAGACTCATATCCGGCCTGCGGGGGGTCACTTTGATACAGGGACATGCATCCAAGCAGACTGGAACTGTAAAGCTGCAGAGCATGAAGTGAATGTCTCTTCTGGTTGTGGATGTTGTTGGATCTTTATAATCAGAACATACTGTGACATCAAATGTTTCATGTTGTTGTAATTAAAAAATAAAGCTGTCGTGGTGTGGGGCACTGATTAAAAAACTGCATACATGACAAATAACAACAACATTCAAGGATTCAAGGATTCAAGGATTCAAGGAGTTTTATTGTCATACAACCCATGTAAAACATGGGTGGGACGAAATTAGGTAAAACATACCACATTTGGTCCTAATATATCTCTTTTTATTTAGATTTAGAGAAATATTTTTGAAACATGTTTCTCAAATATAGTATATAAATGTTGAATGTTTTATCTGAATATTAAATGTCATAATTTAAATGCTAAAACAATACATGTCCTGATTCTAAATATTTAGCCGCATTTCTAAACATTTAGTATACATTCTAAATACTTAGCTTTGAGATCTTAATATTTTGCAAAGATTTCTAAATCTTGAGGCACAATTTCTAGATATTCCACTAAGTTCCAAATATTTAGTAAAGATTTCTAAATAATTAGCAAAGATTTCTTTAATATGAAGTCAAGATTTCTAAATCTCTAGGTAGGATTTCCTAATATTTGGTCACTGCATGAAGATATCTCTATTTAGAAATGCATGTATAATGGTTTAAAAGTAAGTGTCATTTGTGTTTTTTAAAGTAAGCAAGGTCCAAACCTTCTATTCAGAGTTACCAATCGCTCATCTGGTTTCCTCTTTCTGCACACAGGAAGGACCCTACCCAGTAACCTCAAGCTGAAGCTCTTTAGCCAGCTTTTCTCCTCTGATCAGGATCACAGCTGACAGAGGTGGGAGGGAAAAGAAAAGAAAGGGGGAGGTGGAGGTGGAGGTGGAGGAGAGGGCATCAGGGGAGCTCTCGAGGAACACACACTGGTTGACTCTGCAGCACCCTTCACAGTCGGAGCTGTCAATCCAATTATGCCCACAGTCTGGCCCACGAAGGCACACAAACGGTACGTACACTCTCTAACCGCTGCTTCACTCCACCCACATAAGTTGTGTACGTCTAGAGGAACGTCTACACACACAAGCGTGCACACACACACGCACTGAGACAGCTCCAGCTGAGTTCCTGACTATCATCACATCCCCTGCTCAGTGCGAGTACCACAGCAACAACATGTGCAGCAGGGGGTTTGAAACTCTCTCTAGCTAATCAAGGCATGTAAGCACCAGGATCTCCACACACTTCAAAGCCCTGCTGTTGTGTTGCTCGCCTGTCTGTTGTAAATTCCCCTTTCAGTTCATGAACTAACCCTTTGAACATGCATCCTGCCCTTTCTTCTTTTCCTCTCATTCCCTCTCTCTCTTCACTCTGTCTAAGCAACCCACCTCTTTCATTACAGCTTGTTTACTGTGCAGTTAACCCTTCTTGTTCCTCTGTTCGTGCGTTGCACCCTATTGCATTGCCTGACTGTTGAAATCATGTCCTGGAGAAAAGCATCACAATATCTCTGTTCTGCCTTCCTACACGAAACATGTCGAGTTGTGTTTTCAGAGCAGTAAGCAAGCAGAAGAAAAGCAAGTAATCTCATCCATGTAATCCAGGCATCAATCTCAACAGTTTTAGAACATCCAAACTGAATGCAGCATTGAAAATCATTCTTCAGCACACATGGCTGACAAAAGCAAGAACCAGGATTCATCTTCTCCCTTAAACTCACACATCTTACCTTCTCAACTCTTGAAGCAAGCAATATTTTTGGAGAGAAATTCTCAAAGCCTCCTTTTTCCTATGAACCCCTGTGAAATGAACTGCAGTACAAACAGCCAGGCAGAGTTGGATTCAATAACTTTGTGTAATTTGTACTCTTGCAGTTATATAGCTCATCAATAGCCTCTCCACCCACAGGGTGCTCGCTCCTCTGTGAGTGACAGAGAGCTTTTTTGGGCTTCTTGTGCAGCTGGCAGTTTGCTACAGTAACCATTGTTCCCTGTCTAACTTGTCGTAATGGAGTTTTGAAACAAAGGGAGAGGACTGAAACAGGATTGCTGCTTTTAGTTTGTGAATTAGTACAGAACTAGAGCATGAAATAGGTGTAAAACCCAAGATTCACATTTAGTAATTTCAGAAAACCTAATTCACCTTTATGTGTAAAGCTGTGTGTGTACTTTATGTAAACATGTAAACATTATATAAGCATTTTTAATAAACAGCTACATGCAGCTGTTTTCTGTCAGCATCCATTGTTCTGTAACCTTTAGTACTACTTCTTTTGTATGACTTTGTTGCACCATGCTAATTTGTAGCATGTAGAAATGCACCTCCCACCTGTTTTCACTATGATTGGCAGTAATTATCACTTACAACTCTACAGATTGCAAAGTCACCCATCACAAGTGGGTGCATCCTCCATCCTTTCTCATAAAGAGCTACAGCACTTTCTGTTTTTGTCATTTTCTTTTGGTTCAGAAGGGAGCCCACCTTAGTGTCAGAAGGCCTGTTAGTCAACAAAAGCCATTTGCCAGAAAATCCCAAAGTTCTCAGTCAGAAGGCCTCGACTGGTCAGAGGGCCAATTAGGAGGGGGGGGGTCACACTGGCCAATCATCACCATGCTGAAACGCGCTTCAACACTAAAACCCAGCTCGTTTGGACAGTGTGACCACAGGTAAACTGCGCTCAGGCAGGATATGCTTCTCTGCTTCAGCAAGCTCAGTGAGGGGCACTTTGACGCAATTCACCTTATGCATGTATACATGAATGCGGCGCATACATGATGCACAATCTATGATGTCTGATTGCTGTGATTGCTCCTCTTGACAATCATGACAATCAATGATGGGGCTGTTGAAGGGCTGTGTCAGTCAAATCAATCCAGCATAAGCCAAAAAATGGATAGTTATAACAATGTTCTCTGTGTCCTCTATTGTGCTGACTGATAAGACAGAGTCTTGTAAACAGAAGCGTTCTAGAGATAGTGGTGGGGCCGTGTGTGTGTGTGTGTGTTTTGAGGGGAGCAGTTGTGCTTGGGTAGTGTGGATTGAATGGCTAGTGTGACCCTTAGTCAGAAATATTGGTAAGCCAATTAGTCAGAAGGCCTGTTATTAAGAAAATTATACGCCCTGTAAGTCAGAAGATGTTTTTGTCAGAGGGCCCATTCATCAGAAAATCAGAGGGCCTGTAAGTCAGCCACTAGAATGAAGGCTTGTTAGTCAAAAGGCCCAATAGTGAGAAAATTAGAACCTTCTTTAGCTGCAAGACTCTATAGTAAGAGAATTAGAGGGCCTGTTAGTCATGTGGCACATCAGTCAAAAGGCTTTGGTCAGAAAACTAGGTTGTGAAGGCCTGGTGCCCCCCCCTGAGGGTATCTAGCGCGCTCCTAATCTGCAGTCTTCTTCTTGTGTTGATAGTGTGAAAACAGTGTGAGGAGAATCATGGGTAACTGAATCTATTAGAGCCTAATATTGTTCCGCTTAGATCATTGGTATTCAAGAACCAAAGAATCAAAAGTGATCACACAGGTCAGGAGGAAGATATTTGGTCATATTTTGTTGATGTTTTGTCCAACCCCCACATTGATGATAACATTTGACCAGGTGAATGGAATTTCAGCCAGAGTATTAATGTTAGCTTAGTGTAACTCTCCTTCTCATGAGGATTTGCCGTTGATGTTCCTTTGAGCAAAAGTCAAAATTTCTGTCATTGTTGGCTGTCTCACCACTCATGGTTTGAGTTACTCTTTCACTGTCAACACTTTTAAAGCTTTGTAGCTTCCTGATTTAGCATGTCAACAGAACCCAATGTCTTTCCACCTTTACTTACATATACCCCCCCAAACTGTGCCTTTTAAGAGCATAAAACTGTTGGAAAGGGGTTTTGACCAATCAGATTCAGTTATTCAACGCAGCTGGGTGGTTTGTAAGAAAGCTGAGTAGTAACAGTTAACAATAAATTGCAAGTAAAGACAGAGGTTAAGCCACTCTTCACCCATGCCGAGCACAAACATGCTACATTGGACAGTTATTGGAAGTAACATGACATCAAATAACCCCAATCTGACGTTCATTTCTCCAGACTATTCACTCTTTAGTTTTCTAGATATCTACCAGGGAACTCTGAGGGTTTTATTTCTGAATACCAGGTGCTGACGATTATTAGACACTGCATTTTTCCAGATATGATCTATTCAGCATTTAACAGGGACATTATTACCCCCAGCATAAGTTAGCCAGATGTAAGTGCTCATATAAAAAATGATTTCTGGGTTTTACTCAAGCTGCACATGTCTGACAGCAGCAGAGCACGAAAAGAGGACAGAAGAATCTGCTGCTGAGCCTGAAAAAAAAAGGGGTAAAGAGACACTTGTGAATCTGCTCTCAGTTCCCATTGCTCTAGAGGAGGGCTGTGTGTGAGGAAATATTAGCTGAATAACTTGATCAACAAAACACCGGCAACAAAAACATCAGTCATTGAATAATTCATGAAATAAATGTTTGCTTTGTCGAGACATTTACACACCATATTTTACATAAATACATTTTTAAAACAGACCAACCTACTCAATTCTGCCTCTATAAAAGTCAAATGTATAACCCGCTGTGTGGTTCTTCAGAAATATGGAGGAAGTTTAACAAAGAAGTGATGGACAGGAAATAATGAGTAAATCCCTCCTACATGTTCCTAGTCCTGACTGCTGCTTCTGAATTATCAAAGAATAGAGAACAGACGTGTATTTTTAATGCACTTATCCTATAAATCTGACCACTAAAAATCTTTACTCTACATGTGGCATTCACAGAAGACAGAAGATGAGCAGTACCAAGTATTCTCATTCATACCCACTGGTAGAACTAACTGTGTCATTGAGGAGCAATTTGTGGTTCAATATCCTTCCCAAGGACACTCTAACATGCACTGCAGGACCTGGATCTGAGCGGTTTGACCACTGAGCCACAGCCTATAACACTCCAGGCATGTATTCAAATGTCTACATCTCACAAGAAGTGTAAATGTGAAATTATGAATGTTTAAGTATGAATGGGAATGATAGAAAACAACAAACAGAGCCTGTGTCTCATGTTTATAAGAAGAGAATCTCATCTCTTAGTCTTCAGTGCTGTAGCTACAGACGGTAGAAACAGTAATGGTGGCACTTTCTGAGCAAGTTTGTTTCTATTTTCTTTAGAGGATTGAACAATGCTTAGAAATAAGTATGAAATAAATATGTCAACACTTTGCAGGCACCTAAAGTCATTCAGAATGTTCAAGACTTATTTGAGTCCTAATTTTAAGGATTATTGACTTGGCTTATCCCCAGTTCACTCATACAGTGTGTGCCCTGTGGTCTGTCAGTATCCACCCATTCAATCTGGATCCATTTCTGCGACATTGCAACACAGAGCAAGAGCACAGGAGAACCACATGTTCCTGTTGGGATTGTATTCTAACCCCCAAAACTTCAGCAATTTCATTCCATACCTCTTTCTTTCTGACAGTGTCCTTATTAAAAGTTGTTTGTCATATGGAATCATGACATTTTCCACCTATGAGAATGATCTTTTCCTGGACCATGGTTCAACATAACCTCTGGGTCTCTGACCTGCTGATATCTGGCCCTTTGCCACCTGGAGTAGTGAAGTTTTGACTTACAGGGAAGAGATATCAGATCAGAATCCAGAACACATTGCTTTATTTGTGTGTTTGTTTCAAGGATATTTAATGTGCAAGAACTAACGCTGCGTACCCACCAAAAGCGTCTAAGCGATTTTAGTCGCGCGACAAGTGAAATCGCGTCGCTCTAGACGCTCGAGTTTTGTCGCTGGTACAAATATGCCAAAATCGCTTGACGCTTGTCGCTTGACGCTTGACGCTTGCCGCGTCATCGTTGCGTCATCATTGCAGGAAGAAGCCGCCTGACGGCGGCAGGTTCCAGCGGTGCTTCCTCCAACAGCTCTTTTCAGAGCCACCCAAACATCCTAAAGAGCAAACGTCCTGCAGTGTCACTGCACAGTCCCAGATATAAAATTAAATGAAAGCATGAATGTCAGCACATCATGTTTTATGTGTTATGTATAGCAGATGTATTACAATTTAGGTTGTAGGCCTGTCAATAAATCATTTAATGAATGAATGAATGAAAACAAGCTCATTAATTTAGCCAGCCTTGATGTGTTGACAGGTATTTGCGTGTTTGTTTTCCTCCTCCTCCTCCTTTCTCTCTCCCAAACACACTGGATGAGAGAAGAGAGTTCACTCTGTATTCGTCTTCTAAAATAGAGCCATTTTAAAGCTTTGACATTCCAATCTTGAAAAATTTAATTCAATTGCTATATATTATCATTATATTAGTTTAAAAATGATATAGACAACAATATTATCTGCGAAATTGGTAGAACAGTTATCATCCAGCAGAATTTGTCATTGTGACAGGCCTATTAGGTTATAATTAATTTTTAAAAGTGTATAATCTCTTACTTATAAAACACAATAACATAGCTAATTGGTTTTCAAAAACATTCTTTTGATTAGATGGCAGTGTGTCTGCCACTTTTTTTTATAATCATATTTACCTATATAATATATCTTTAGTCTGATATTTTTTTATGTAGAGATGTGATAAAAGACAGCAAAAGCAATGCAATTAACATATTTATTACATTTAATTTTTACATAGAAATATAACATTTTATTTACATTAAAAATTATTAAATTCTTTAAAAAATAAAAATAATTTAAAAACAAAACAAAACAGAAGAGCCTCAGGGACACGTACACAATTCCTCGATAGCCAGCCCGTTCCCTGCAGAGATTAATTCTAAGCTGCCTTTGTTGAATGAACAAGAGGTGAAGTTATGTCAGTAAAGCTAGCCATGTTAGCATGCTAGTGCAACAGACTGAAAACAGTGATGCAATACGAGCAAAACAAAGAAAAAAAAACTTACTTGTTTCTCCAAACTCCTGGCTTATGCTCACCCAGGCCCGATCCTTCATGTGCCTGTCCTTATATAAAGGACAGGTCACATCGTATAGCTCTGGGTGAGCAGCAAGTCCGCCGAAACCCCAGAACGCTCTGCCTCAGACGCTTGACGCTCGACGCCCGCGATGGAGATTGACTTTGTATGTAACTTTGTCGCGCGACAAATTTTTTATCGCTTTTGGTGGGTACGCACGGTAAGACTAGGGATAAAACCTTCATAAGTGCGATGAAGTGCTACAAGTAGATGGTCACACCTTTTTATTTATTTACTGCTTTCTAGTAGTGCATCTAGTCTTGTCGTAGCTTTTGTGTTGGTTTTATTTTTGAAGTGTTTTTTTACTATTCCCATTGTAGCTTTTATCTGTTTTTATATCCACGTGTATCTTTTAAATGATGAATTCTTTCATTTTATTTATGGTTTGTGGAACCAGAGTACACCTCAGTGTCTTAGTGTTTTAGTAGTGTGTCAGTTCTGACTGTTTAAAATGGGTTTGTATTTTTTTATGTTTTTTGATTGGGTTACAAATTTGGGTACAAATAACCTGACCTGACCTATCCTAGCCTAACCTAACCCAACCTAACCTAACCTAACCTAACCTAACCTGACCTGACCTGACTTAATTTAACCTGACCTGACCTGAACTAATTTAACCTGACCTTACCTAACCTAACATATAAAAAGGGGATAGTGTTTTTCAATAGTCCCCTCTGGTGTTTCAGGAAACGTTTTTTCGGCATCTGTCTGAGACGCTTCTTTTAGCTGCTGTCTCTTTAAGACTTCCTGCTCCATGAACCCTCTTCCCTCTGATTGGCTAGCCCCTGGAGGCCTGTTTGTGGCTATGCAAATGAACCTTGAATTTTGGGGCCTTGATGAGACAATATAGTCCAGGTCTTGTGACTCTCTTTGATTTGTCTGATCTTATGTCAGCACATTTATTTCGTTATGTGGCTGAATGTTAGTGATACCCCATCCTCCACAAAGAGGTGGACTGATGAGGACTGAATTGTAAAAATGTCTGCAGCTGGATTGATTAAAACACAGAGTAACAGTCACATTCATAGCACGTCTTCTCTTCACTTGTTAAGTCCTTGACATTGACTTTTTGCTGGAAGTCACTGTTATCACATCCACCCAAAGTTTGAATAAAGAATGAGAAATCCAAGTAGGTCACAGGAGGTGACGGTGCATCCAGGAAGGTATTAGACAAAGTTGAATTTGTCCTTAAAGTAGGTGGAAAAGGGGGGAGGATTGGGGGGGAAAGTGAGAAAAGGGAATGATGCAAAGCTTTTTAAAGACAGAGGAGGTGCAAAAGTAAAAGCAGAAACTTAGAAGGAATAAGACGCTGAGTGGGAAGGACAGCGAATATAGAGGTGGTTTATGGTACAAAAGATAAATACGACAGTCTTCTAAGAGGGCAAGGCTAATGGATTTCTCTTGTTCTTCCCTCATCCTTTCTCGAACACATCCCCATCCACGGACTGCAGCTCATATTGAAAGCTGTGGACACTCGTCACGAATCACTGCCTGAAAGTAATGGTGTTTTTCTCCTAATATGAAATGACCGTTAATATAAACTGCTTTTGTTGTCATGGATTTCTGTCTGATTTCAATTGGCTCTGACGTACAGAGTGTGTGTGGATGTGTGTGTGTGTGAATCACAGGGAGGCGGTTGGCTTTCTTTGACATTTTGAACACCTTGTATTAGAGATCATGTTGTGATATTTCTCACCAGATTGAAACGGCACTTGCATGCGGCTGACGTGACATATGATAATGAGTTTTATGTGCACCATACCCGAGCGTGACATAAATCTCTGTCACATAATGATGAATGCGGGACCTCTCGTAGCCAGATTGATTTTTTTATTCAGTGATTTCTCAGCTGAAAAAATAGCTGTCAATGCCTCTTGTTGTGTAGCGGCTCTGCTAGAAGCTACATGCCCCTGTCAGCAATTAAACCTCTCCAGGAATAAACACAGAGCTACACATGTCCACCAAGAACACAGCAGTTCATTTTTAACCATTAACATTTAAATGGCTGCCACAATTGATTGGCCAGCTTTGAATGGCAATTTTAACACACAAGTGATTCTTCTTATCCCCCCTATCAGCCATGATGTAGTCACAACATCGCATCATGGCTGCTTTGGCAATTATGCTTTCACCGTGCACAGTATTTACTGTCACACACCCTCAAACTGCTCCATTTGTAAAAAGCTGGAATAAAGTGTGACACAGCAGCACAGAGGAATGGCTGCCTCTGAAATACGCCTGCTGCATAGAGAACAATGTAACACATCTAGTCAGGCCATTTTACACACAAATTTTAGACATTAAATCAGCTTTTCTCAAAATCTTTGCTACCAGACATAAAGCAGTGAATTATTTTGGAAAAAATTAACAGAATTGAAGCATAATATACACAAATTTATTTGACCACCTGAAATGGAAATGAGGAAGCCATGCAGCATCATGAAGAGCTTTAATTCAGACTATTTCTTTCTCGGTGAATTCTCTACACTTTATCCTGTTGAATAAAAGTGAGGAGTTTAAAATGAGTTCATGTTTTTATTTCCAACTTGGAATTCCCAGGGAGGTCAGACATTTATCCAAAAAAAAAAAAACCCACCAACCTCTCTTTTACTTTAAAAAAAATAAAATTGAAAAATGAAAATTGTCAAAAACAATAATTGCTTTCTTTCTTTATTGTCATCATCATCTTGGAAATTTCACATTGAAAAATTCATGTTAAAAGCAATGATTGTATTTTAGCATTGCTATCCTATTTTGATTGGAGGGCTTGCATATACTCATGGATTAATCATTACAGAGTCATTAAAAATATATATAATTTTAAAACAATAATTTGGTGATCATTTAGAGTAAATACCTTATACTGGGTCATGGTCCAAAAATCTTTTTAAGCACTGTATCTTTCTCCTTGTTAATATTTATACATCTATAATAGAATCATCAAGCATTAAGAGCAAGTGAGCTGCATTTTGTTTCAGAGGAATAAACTTACATCAGGACTACCATAGTAACAAATAATTTTGCATTTAAGAAAAGAAAAAAAACAAAAAACAGAAACAGTAAAAAATATCAGCATGATATAATTCAGTTACGTGTTAGAGGGGTTGGTTTATGTGATTTCCTCTCTTAGCCGTGTCCCTCTAAGTGGACAACAAAACACTCAGCCTCTCAGCTTCTGCCACTTGCCACTCAGTGGCCGTTACGACAGTGACTCCCACTTTTTGTGACGTCACACATTCTATACCCTTTATTGACCTATTTCTGTTGTTGTTCCAACTTTAGGTAAGCTTAAAGCTCCTAGGGAACTATCATGCGCCCTCAGTGAACGCCTATTATTTAAGTTTCGTCTAAACTTTCCCACATCATTTTGAAGATGATATGAAATCAGGCTTTTTCTTCAGCTTGCTGCTCCTCTCCCCCTCTATCTCAGGCCAACCATGCAGCAACACTAACCTTACAAAATAAGGCAGTCCTTACCATGCTGGTCCTTTATGTTGCCTTTGTAGCTCATATGGAGACATCAGAACGAGTCAGTTTAATAACTACATTAAAAAAATCCTCATTTTCATACATATAGGTAAACTGTTCATATCTGAATTGTCTACCAAAGATTCAGACACTTCTTTTTAACTGCTGGAAGGAAAAAGTGTTTTGTTTTTATGGAAAATACCAAAGATAATCAAGGGTAACTTTTGTTGTTTTATGAAGAAGCCATCGAGACTCAGAAGTTGCCGGGGAAACTGAATTTCAGAGGCTGCAGTGAAAGAATTCGATGTGTGAAGTGAAGTAATTCCTGATTCCTCCATGTCTGAAGAAGTCTCTGCTCCACTGAGCAAAGCAGTTCAGCACCAGCTGCTCAAATGAGCTTATGTTTCAAAGCAGAAGAATGAGACTGCAGGTTGTTTCTTTTCTTCTGGCAAATGTTGAGCTAAGCATTACAAAGTGTGGACAAGCTGTGGTTATAAAGCAGAAAAGGGTTCAGAAATACTCAAAGAAGTTAAGAGAAGCTCATTATTATCAGTATTGTTTGTGCAAATTCATGCCCCTCCCTTTTGGAAATCACTTTTCACAGGGATTTTGAAATATTCTAACATTTGAACAGTTCATTTCAACTTTGCAGAAAAAGCATAAAATGCTGGCTGTGATAGTTCATCTTTTTTTTTTTTGTAAATGATGGCCAAGTTGAAATATAGTTGGGCTTGAAGCTCGGAGTCTCTGGATTGAATAATGCAGCAGGGAGTCTTTTTAAAACATATTAAATGGAGTCGAATGAGTTGAATGTGAGTGAAAATGGAACAAGACATGGCTGTCTCCTCTATCTCTGCTGTGAAAGCTCCAGTCGTGCCGTTGAACAACCACAGCCTTCATGAAAAGGAGAAAAACCACCTCAGACGTACATCAAATAGATCTCTCCTTGGTGTGTGTTCTGCCTGAGGGCTTCATCAGAGACAAACGGCCTCCAACCAACTCATGTGTGACGTAGGTGAGGTGAGAGTATGTCTGCACTGGCAGTATGATGGCTCCTCAGAGTGTGTGTGTGTGTGTGTAAAAAGACTGAGCTTTTAAAATGCACGCCATGTTGGATCTCTGTGGTAGAATGAGCGTTTGGTTGTCACTGTTCCGCAGATGGTGCTTTGGTGGCGTGTGGCTGCTCAGACATGAAGTTACATTAAATTGATTTATGCATGTGGGGAGTGTATGTGTCAGTTTGGTGTTATGGGGAGTTTTACCGTTAAGTGTGTGTAGATTTGGCTGTTGGTGACTGCATTGGTTCTGGTGCATGCACACGCAAAGTATCAAATGGCATTTCAACAGTCTACCTGTCAAAAGTTAAAAAGTGCACATTACAGGGAGTGCATCGTCCCTGTAATGCACTGAACAGAAGCTACTTTCCTGCTTACACATATCTTGACAATGCGATTTGAAATGGATGACTCATCAGAAAAAGAAAAGGCCAAAACTGTTGATCCTTGGAAAGACGAAGTAGCTCTAACGTTGTGTTGATAAAAAAAACTAATTTATAAAAACAAAAATCACAAAGACTCATGATAGTTTGAGTTAAATAGATTTTCTCAAAAGTAGAACAAAGATGCCTTGAAGGTCTTTCATCCTCCAGCTTGAGATCGGGAAGCAGTTGTTACAAGTGTCACCTCACTGCAACAAGGTTCATGGTTGAAATCTCACCTGGGGCTGTACCCACCTGCTTAGCTCATGTAGCTAGACTTCCTGTTTCAACCTGAATAATGAGACAGAAGTCGAGAGTCAAGACCCATCGGTCAGATAAACAATCCTTTAATAGATACAGTATGAGCACCTCACAGCCTTCAGACAGAAACTGCAGTATGTGTGATTACAACACAAGATAAGACATGGATAGGATACTCCTTTATTCGTCTCACAACAGAGAAATATACAGAGTCAAAACAGAAAAAAGACATTAGTTCAAAACAATATATATTGAATAGAATATAGAAAAAGTAACTTGGAAAAAATAAAAAGTCATTATCCTGTTACCCTCTACCTCCACAGGGATCAGAGGGTCCTCAGGCATGAATGGCATGATGCTACTCTGCCCTATGATATTCTCTCTGGTGATGGGTTGGACTAGCTTGTCCATCTTTTCAGAGATATGACAGATAGGTAGAGGGTCAGGTAGATGTCCTCCCTGTCTTTGCTTACACTGCAGTGCCAGCACGTTATCTCCACCTCCTACTCCTTAGCTTGTGGGGAACATCAGGCCTAGCACTGGTTAGCAATGATATTCCACAGGCTACTAAAACCTGACTACATGTAAAAACAATTCAACCATGGTCATGTAAGATCTGCGGACACACACACATGAACAGAAATAGTAAAATCACCACTGCAAACATGACCAGTTTGGAGTCCATGGCCAACAAATGAAAAATGAGGCACCTAGCAATAAGACAAAAAAATTATTTTGTTATTTAGGTTTTATTTATTAGGATATTATTTCTGTCATTGATCTGATCCGTGTGGTCTGTGATGTTGACCAATAAGAGCATGGCGTGTTCTGCAGGTGGAACAGTTGGAACTGTAAGCAAACATAATAGCAAAGCAAAAGAAGAGAAATGATGTGGTAAGATGGAGCTTTGAGACAGGAATAGTTTGACTTTATATGCCTCTGTATAATATGTGTTTGGACCACTACAACAGATTTACCCTGGACTTCCACTACATCTGTCTGACCAACCTTGACTTTGTTGTGGTTTGGCTTCGTCCTCTGTCGACTTAGTTTGAGTCGAAGACTAAAGGTTTCTACTTCTCCAATGATGAGTCTCTTCTAGTTTGTGTGTTCTTTCTTGGCCTAATACACCTTTAAACCAATTGACTAAGGGTTTTTTATGTGAATTACAACCTTGTGTCACTAGTGTTTTATTCTGAAAATCAACCACTTTTAGTGTTGTTAAATGTCTAACTTCCTGTCCTGCTTGCACTGCTCTGTGTAAATTGATGCGTCATTGCTCTAGCATCTGTAAAAGTTCAGTTCCAACCCACTGGGTCTAAAGCACAAAAGAGTGGAGCCAGTGGAGGGTAGCACATTGACTTGAACTGAAACCTGTCAGCTTTGGTGCCAGACATAGATCTGGTGAAATTTGTCTCAAAAGAGAAAATGTCGGCAAGAACAGAAACCTGATATTGAGAGAGTAGCTGCTGTTATCAGTGCTCGTGTTGCGCCAGTTCCTCAATAAAATCAATATCAAACTTTTCACATTTTCTAAAACCTTAACTGGTTTTTCTCTCTGTCAATACACCTTAAAATACATTTGCAATCTCAGCTATGTTTATCACTTCAGTTAAACATATTTATGTGCCAAATTTAACACGGAGTTCATCCCATTTTTTTAAGTACATGGATTTTGTTTGGAGTCACCAGTTTGTCAGCAAGTCTTTAAATATATCATGAGAATACCACAAGTTTTTGCACAACTTCGTTGAAGTATTTCAGTCAAAGAAAAAGCTGAGGATCCAGAAACCAGACAAAAGGCCACACAGTCAGAGTGCCTGTCATATTTTGTAAACTGAATTTTTCTGCGGAGTGTTACAGCAGAGTTTTTAAGAGACATGTTTACATGACCCCAGCTAATAAATAAATGAATGAATCTGCTTTAGGAGTGCAAAAATCCCATCAAGAATGATTTATCTTCTTCACCAAAAACATTCCTTTCTGAAGTGTCTTTATTACTTCACTCAAAAGTACCACATCATTCTTGCATTATCTAAATACTGACCAAACACCTGTGAATCAACTCCAACCATCTGCTTTACACTCAAGTATAATATCTTAACAAATACATAAAGGATGATCACAGAGGGGAATAGTCTGAGTGCTTTTAGAGGATTGGCAGATCTACTTTGGGGAGCTGGGAGCAAAATATAAAGCTCTGGAATACAGAAAATGAAAAGCAGCAATCAGAGGTGATAAGGATAAAAGAAGAACAAAAAAAGCACTTTCCTGTCACAGCCCCACACTGATGCTCTTTTAACTGCTCTCTTCATATGAAAATATTTAAATCCCTGCTCTGCTTCTTCTCCCTCTGGGCACAGGAACTAAGTGATGTATGTTGAAAATGAACTTATGTGTTTGGCAGCTCCCAGTGCACAGATTGATTCTCATCACGACCTGTTCTGGTGACTCACACACGCTGCTGCTTTCAGACACACAAAGGTACAATGACTGAATTAGCATTTATTTATGGAATTCCATTTTTAATTGGGGTTCTTGCACGTTAAAACTCGCTTTTATGGCTTTTTTTTTTCCACACACAAGCAGAGCGCACTGAGCACTCACAGGGCAAATGAAAAATGAACAGAGTAAGCTCTTTCTCATTGATTCCTGCTTTTCATTATAATGGTGCAGGCACAGAGGTTATTTCACAAAGTGTTTCTTTATCACCTTCACTCTATTAAGGAAATGGAAATTATTACCGTGGGAAAAACCTCCTTTTGTTGTTGTCAGAGCTGGTCCACTAATGTTTGCTTGGACACTTTTACTGACCAGTGCCAGGGAAGCAGCTTTGAAATGGAAGCAGTCATGAAACACAGGTGGAGGTTGACCTATACCGAGAGGCAAAAGAGATAACTTTAAATCAGTATAAACTACCTGAGAAATCATTTCATCATTACAAGATCAAATGTATAATGGACATAAACCCAATGAATTCTGGGGATGGAAGAGAACTAAAAAGTAAAAACAGAACAAGGAGCTGTCCTGGTTTCTATTGGGTATGAGTCAGTCAAACTAAATTTCTCACCAAAGCAAATTGAGGGATTTGTTGGTGACACTTGAATTAAAACATCTGTTTATCGTAGTATATGAATTGTACTCAGGTGAATGCTGTTTAATTAGGATTGGATGTAGATCAGTCACCCATCCAACTAGGTAAGTTTAAAGAATCACATGGTCAGTCAGGCTGCTTGTATCACAGCAAAAGTAACCTGAGTGTTCAGACATGAATAGATATAATTCACTGAAGAAAAATTCAGATTTAACACGTTGAAGTTCATTTTATGCTGCTACTTGAGATGGTATACTCACACCCCTTTCCCCTCCACTGCAATGTCCAATGCACAGTCGGCTAATTGTGTGTCAAATACGTTAATGCAATGTGAAACTTCACGCTTGGTCACTAATGTTAAAGGGCCTCAGGGGTTTAGTGTTTAAGTGTAAGACTGTGAGAATCAGGAATTCTCCATGGTACGACAGCAGAGTTACAGTGTGAGAGACGATGGCGTCATCACATAGATGGCACACAAAAAACCCCATGAGATGTATAGTTGTGCCTGAAATTTTACACCCCCCAGGAGAATTTCTGATTTTTTGGCCTTTTCTCAGAAAATATGAATGATAACACAAAACCCTTTCTGTCACCCATGGTTAGTGGTTGGGTGAAGACATTTTTGGAAAAAAAATAGTTTACTCTTTTTAATTCATAATGACAACAGGAAGTTGAAAAATGACCCTGTTAAGAAGTTTACACAACTCTGGTTTTGTCCTGATAAATGCACAAAAGTGAACACAAATGTGTTTGAATATCTTCTAAAGGTAACCATCCTCACCTGTGATCTATCTGCTTGTAATCAGTGTGTGTGTATAAAAAAAATGAACGGGGTCATTTTTGAAGTTTCTGTTGTCATTATGATTTAAAAAGAGTAAACACAGTTGTTTGTAAATAAGTGTCCTCACCCAACCTCTAACCATGAGTGACAGAAAAGTTTTTGAGTTATCATTAATATTTTCTGAGAAAAGGCCGAAAAATCAGAAAATTCTGCTGGAGGGGGTGTAAACTTTTAGACACAACTGTATATGCTACACTGGGAATTGTTTTTTATTTCCTAACTAGAAGTAAAACTATCAGGAATGAGGACCACAAAACACTATTTTGAAAGTTGGATTTTTCCATATCTCAAATCACTTGCAGCAACAAAATAAAACTCAAAAATCTCAAAAACATTTCTAACAGAACTTATCCACTTCTGCGTGGTTGGCACCTGCATCTATGAGTTTTAAAAGATTTTTGTGCGCAATATTGAGTGAATATAGTATTTCTTAATCTGCCATGTTCATGGTCTATTTATCACATAGATATTATAAAACTTCATTAAATAGTGCGTTTGAATGCTTTTACTCCATAATCTGGAGTGATGTGCTCTTGGCTGGAGGAGAAGCATCCTACATTCATAGTCGGCCTCTGATCACAGACGGTTTAACTGTTTCCAAAAACTCCAGGAAGTACTTGGCAGTCCTTCCAAACCCCTGATGGTTAAGAAGAGAGATAATCAAATGATGTGTGTTTGTGTGGTCTGGCATCATGGCTCACGCCTGCTCACTCTTTTAAAGTGCCACTCTGTGTGTGAGTGATGCCGATATAGGAGGTGTTTTTAAAAATGAAGAAGTGAAAGAAAGGTGTGAAAATCTCCTCTCCTCTGAGTGCTGCTGCTTGCGCCAGCTTCTCCTGATATCCACCTGTCGTTCCTTTCATCCACATTCCTTCTCTTCCACTCACTCCTGCAGTTGGTGTACTTCTTGGAGCCCAGACTCCAAAGCCTTCCTCATGTTCCACCCACCAGAGTCCTGACACCACCTCTTTCTCTGTGCCACATCTTTATACTGGTTGCTTCATCTGAAACTTCACACAAATGCATCCTCTGGAGGTGTTTTTTTTTCTGTCCAAGAAAAAAATCTGAACCACCCCATATGTTATCTTTGCGCTTCGCTGTGCCCAAAACCTTTCCTTTTTTCATTTGTTTGTAATTGGATCATCTCTCTTGCAGCAAACGCGACATCTGTTTGTTGTTTTGGGAAATATTATCACTTCACACCTACAAATCACATCTGTTTTAACTTGAACATTGCACTGAGAGCAGCTCTCCTCATTCTGTCCTAAACCGTGTTATCAGAGATGCTGTTTAAAGCCCCTGAACTGGAACTGGGCTTCATTCTTCTCATGTCTGTAGCTTTATTCTGACAGATTTTACTTCTTACATGGGACCAGCCACATCAAACTATTACATTTGATCACTGTATTCATTTTATTATTTGTACCACCTCATTTTACCAAGGCTTCATAACAGATAAAGTTAATTATGGAAGGATTATTTCCTTTTATTTTGTTTTGATAACCATTTGCAAGGTTTTTTTGAGTGCCAATAGGAATCATGAGCCCTTTCAACACAAGGAGTGTACATGACAGGGTGATGAAAGCACATGCAGAACAAGAATGATAAAATTAATGATGGCTGAATTCAATTTAGCTCCATAAGTTATAGGACTCATACACTGCTATACCTCACTGGAGGCCTTTAATAGAACAAAGGCATCATAAAATGTAATTCACACCTCTGCTTTCCTGTCCATGATCGGTGGAGAAACAGTGGTATACCACCATAGGTTAGAAAGAATGAAGTGTGAAGTGATATAAAGTACAATCTCAAATAAAGGGTGTTCAGGGTTATTTGAGTTCAAAATGGAGTTAATCCACCTAACTCACCTCCACCATCACTATCAAATATTTTACTTCAAATCGTAAAGTAAAATGTTTCATCAGTTTGCTTTAATTTGAAAATAGCTTGACATGGCTAAATGCTAAAAGTTGTTTGCAATAGAAAGCATGCTTTCAGTTCACTTCCCTACAAATTTCAGCTTGATTTTCAGGAAGTATGACTTAATTAAGATCTCTGAGTGTCCTCCTCAATAAATATTGTATATTAGAAAATGGAGAAATGAACGACGAGAAGACAGAAACAACTTGCTGTCTCTTGAGGGTTTAATGAAGAATCAGCATACACATTTCTGAAGAACACTTGATAGAGGGATGGATGATTGAACAATCCCTCACTTCTCTCACATTTCCTGTCGACACATTTCTGGAACATGCATGTTCTGCCAAATTTCCTCTCTGTACGTCTGGTTCTGGGAAATCAAATTTGTGAACCCTGCCAAACATAATCTCAGACAGGCTGACCGTAGTTATCTGATTTCCTGAGAATATCAACTCCTGAACTCTTCCATGTATCTCAAAACTAGGGAGGTGTGTTGATAAGATTTTATTGATACCAATACTGTTATCGATTCCGCTTATTAATCAGATTCTTTATCAACCTCCTTGTCGGTTCCTCCTGAGAATTTTCTGTGCACAAAGGTAACTTTTCAGGTTTTGTTAACAAGTTATTGAGTCTCAAGGAAATACATATGTAATTCATTGGACCCTAGATCTCTGAACATATGTCAGTAGTAAAAACTCAACAGTTCTTGTTTAAAAAGATAAGCTCAACTGCTTCCTCTGAAAGGATCCTTGATTTTTAAGGGCTGAAAGTATCCCTCGCATGAAAAAGAATTAACAAGGGAAACGTCAAGCAAAAAGGCTATCAATATCTATGGACTGAACCATTTCTTATAGAATAACAGGAGCTGGTTCTTGATATCCATCCCTCCTCAAAACTGAATAAATATCTGGTTACTGTTGACCACTAAGTCTGACACAACACACACAGATTCACTGACGTCAGCATGTAACAGGATTTCCTGATGTGATTTATAGGCTGGGGCACTTAACAAAGTGAAGCCTCTTAGAAACTTTGGATACATATTTCCAATTAAATTACACAAGACTTTAATTTGATTTTTGCTTCCTGTTTGATTTGACAATGGCACAGTTAAACTCTACCTGGTTCCTGTTCAGGATGATAAGAAGTGGTTCAATCCATTGACACAATTACTCTCTGTAAACAACACTGAGACCTTCAATTTTCAAAATACTAATGGGTATTTTTTTTCCAAACAGAATGATAAAATAAAAGTTACTGTAGGCTCTTGGATGACTTTAGCATAACTACGGCAAGTTTTACATCATTGCTATTTCCACTTTCAGACACTAAGTGGACTACTACTGTCAGTAACATGAAACAATATATCAGTGTCATATGACATGGGGTTTTTATATTTTTTTTAACATTTTGATTTGTCTACATTCAGAAATATTGAGATCCAGTGACCAATTTGTACTTATAGACTCTATAAAATGTTGATGAAGAAAACCTGTAAAGCTATAGATGCGAGAACTGGTAAGAAAATTAAGAAGGGCATCAATATTAATAAAGTCTTATCAATACCTATCTCAAAGCAGTTCTGATACTTTCACATAAAGACGTAACAGTGTTGGTTCAAGGAATTTTACTTTGAGCTGTTCATTTGAGTCCTAATATTATTGCAACAAATCTAAAATGGGGGGTGTTGTGTGTTTTGAAGTCTTCATCCTTGTAAATTTACAGCTAAAAACAAATGTGTTTTCAGAACTCTTATTCCAGCATCAGTCTGTAGTCGCTGTCTCTTTAAGGCTCCATGCTTCAGTTACCCTCCCTTTTTACTGGTCAGCTCTCTGGAGGCCTGTCTGGGGCAGAGACCTTGGTGTTTGTGGACCACTCTTCCGAATTATGAACCAGAAAGGAGATTCTGATCAGATGACCTCATCAGAGTTAAATTTCTGTATGTAATCTTTGCTTTAAAATGTCAACAAAAATCAGATACCTGCTTTTATGAGATGGTGTTGAACAGATTTCCAATTTTGAACAACTAGGTCAGAGATTTTTTATTTTAGATACTTAGCTGTCTGTGCAGAGGCAGCATAAAGGCACAGCATCTAAACATGTCCTGCTTGTTTTTGCCGCTAGGAGGCCAGGAAACACATTCATGATCCTGCAAGTGACAGATAACATGTAGAGGATGGTCTGCGTGACCTTACTGCAGTATTTATCTGTCTCTTCCCAGCTCTGCACAATTCTCTTAAATCACTCCACATACCCGCTTGGTCTCTAAGTGGCACACATGATGAACACATGTGATTAGCCCCTGTAATGACCTCTGCAGTGTGCTTACAAATCACAGGGCCACTCTGTAACACTCTACAGAGACAGTCTCTGTTTAGGTCCAACGGCTCAGGGGGGGGTGCATAAATAGGTCAGAAACACAGTATGTAAGTTTGTTCTAATTGGAGAGGCCAAAGAAAAGCCAATATTAGCATGAATAAAGATGTAGTATGATGGAGTTATCATTGGCAAATATTTGATTCTGTTTGCATCATCTTGGGTGATGAAAAAAAACATACAAAGGTATGAAAAATAAATCTTGTTAATGAGTTGTACATCATTTTAATTGGGGTTTAATAGGGCATCCCTATCACTAGCCTTGTTCATTTCAGAAGCTTCAATAGAATCGTCGCTCAGCAATTACAAACATATATGAGCCAGATCCATGCGTCTTTCTGCACAGATTACATATTTTATCCCATAAATACCTCTTCAGGGAGGCTTAAACCCATGCTAGACCCTCCCTCTCTGTTACCGCTCTATTGATGAGGAATTATGCCACAGTTTTTCTCTGCAGAAACAACGATTTCTTGAAGATGCAGATTGATGAAGGGGTGTTTCTCTGTAAGTGCAGCTAATGGGCGTGCAGCATGTGGACTATAAGCGTCATGTTTGTAGGTGGATAAGCTGGGGTGTGGGTTCTGAAAAGATTTTATTTCCCTCCATGCGTGCCTTCACACGTGTGGGTGGGCCTCTGTGGTGTGTCGTTTGCATGTTAACAGAGATCTGTGTTAGCATGTGTAATCTATGAATATGTGTGTGGTGTAATTGTGTGCTCATGTACGAGAGGTATATAAAGACCATGAAGGATTCTTTACCTCATTGCTCTCTCCCCACTGGCTGTTTATGTTCTGTCTTTCTCCTCTGCACCACACACACACACACACACACACACACATACACACACACTCTCTACCCAGCATCCAGCCCTGTCCATCCTCCCCTCTCCATCATACTTCCCTCTGTGGAGCTGCCAGAAAAATGGCTGTCTCTTAAATGGCCCACTCAGCATGCTAAGATAACTCGCTTATCATCAAGGTCTGCGTAGACATCACACCAGCGCACAAAACCACGGACACACAACTGAGGATTTGTGCAAAGCTATGGATTTGCATAACCCGTACACACATTCACACACTACTTACTTACCCATGCATGTTTTTTGCATTCAGATGCATGCACACACACACCTGCACACTCCAAAGCTCATTTCTCATCCTCATTTCCAGCTTTCTCTGCAACTAGTGCACCCTTCTCTTCCTCTCTCACCCCTCCCGTGTTTTACCCCGTCTGCCCCATAGGGAGGATTTCACACAGAGTGAAATACAGCGTTGCCAACATATGTCTCAAGCAATCAATTTACACCACGGGGCTATCTCTCTTGGCTCCCTCTGCTTAATACACCACCACTGTAGAGGGATGCATGCAGACTAGTTTGGATGTGTTTTCGTCATGTTTACAGGCAGAATCTGTGCAAAAGAGCTGGAAGTGGTTTTGTTCTGTGACGTCGTGCTGTACCTGTGATTGTATTGACAAATCAGCCAGCTTTACACCACCTCATTTCCAGGCGGAGCAGAATGACTGAAGCAACAGTCGTGTTTGATGTGCTGACTTTCATTTACGGCTGTGGAAATTGTAATCGCTGCTGCAGAGGGGCGAAGTAAAAGTAAAGAGTTGCTATTTGATACGCGAGAATGTGGCAGTGAACATCAAAACCGGCCATCTGAATTGCCTCTGGCGCCTCTCCTAAGTGTTTTGTTTTCAAGGTAAAAATGAGTCATTGAAATTGTAATAATGATCAGTCCGGTGTGATGTTGGTGCTCTCTGTAAACACTGTGTCGTCCTGCAGCACTCAGGTAATCCCAGTGTTTCAGCACCACTAGACTGGACAGTTCCCTGCAAATTTTTCCCGCTTCGTGTTTTTCTTCAAGCGACAAAATAAATGCCTACTTTCAGGGTGAGGGCAGCAATGCATTAAGAACAAAGGAAGGAGAGAGGGTAAGAGGAGAAAAGGGACGATTAAGGGGAAAAGTGTGGAGATAATCTAACACAGGTGATTGCAGTTTTTCTTGTTGTTGCCTTTTTTAGGGTGGAAATATGTCTTGCCTCTTATCCAAGCCGGGATGTGGGGTCATTAATTTGCCCACTTCTTCTCCCCCGTCTCCTGCTGAAGCCTGCCGTTTCAGTCGATTGCCTGTTGTCGTTAAGACAACCGTCAGGATGGAAGGAAGAAAAGACAGAGGGATGAAGCCCAGATTTATGTAGACATGCCCGCACACTTACAGAGAAAACACAAAAGGTTGCAGACACACACACACAAGTTAAGCCACACACCTACACAGACACGAAGGAATTGATTCCTTTCATTCTTTTCACGTTCACGCGCGCACACGGGCTTAATCGCAACAACTGTGTAAAATGGAAAGCTCAAATGAAGAGCTGGATGGACTGATGGACTGTCTTCATTATGTTCCAGTCTGCCTCTAAAAACCACTGGGAGGAGACGCAGAGGTGGGAGAGGTTTTAAATCACCATAATCCCTTCACTGTGCCTTTTCGCTCCTGCTTTTAAGTCCCCTCTCTTGTTCTCTTCCCTTGTATCTCTTTCTATTTGTCTGTGTCGAACTACCCATGTGAGGAAAATAGGTGCCCTTCACAGTGAAATAACGCCAGGCTTCTTCTTCAAAGAAAGAAAAAGGGAACAGAATATGGTCCTTGAGGGACTCCAAACTGCCAGGAAGAATATTCCACTTTTTCATGCATTCATTCATAAGTGCCTACAGACGCCCCCTCGCTCCTTCCATGACATCTTCCCTGGCTTTAAATGCTTCTATCAATTAGCTGTGGTCTGAGAATTGCTTAAGGCAGCAGAACTGCACACCAGTGATTCAACCTGTCATCTTTTATAGATGTGGGTGAGTGTGAAGCATGTCTGCCCTCAGAGGGACCGGCGTGGCGAGTGGTCAGCCGTGGAATCCATTCTCCAGGAGTGACCCAATAAAGCAGGGATAATAAGCAATGGAGTGTGAAAGCTTGTGTTTGAAGCTCGGCTGAATGACAAGGTCGGCATCTTTACAGGTAATTCTTCCATACTGATGAGACCTGGAAAATAGGAGAGGAGTGAACAGGATTTTGTTTTTAAATCAAGACCATTTACACAAGCCAAGATTGATTATATTTCAACCCCACCAAAAACAAACCAATGCAAAATCTGATGAACCTCAGGCAATTGAAAGCAACATTTTCCCCAAACAAAACTGTTATTAAACAGATCAAAATTAACTAAGCCTCATCACAGGAGGAACAGCTCCCTGTTAACTGTGGATTTTACATTTCTGCTCTTGTATTACACAGGAATATCAAAAACAACTTTGATGAAGAAAATTACGGAACCAACTTTAGAAGTTGTATATTCAAAGCCAGTCTTTGGTCGTTATTGATTTTCTAAGTTGGACCAAACAAATTTACAAATTAAAAGCAATTATTCACAACAGAGATAGAAATGACATAAAAAAGAGACAAAAGCCAGGAATAAATAACAGACAGGCTCTGAAAGTGACATTTAAAGGGTCTGATCTGGAGAGAGAAGTTATGAAATGATGAATAAAAAGAATGGAGTAAAACCAGTCATAATACAAGCCTGAAGGGTTTATCAACAGGGCACTTATCTGTCCAACCGCACTGACCATTGTTCTCCACACCCAGCTTGACATCCACACAGAAGCCATTGTTATGAAGGTCACTTGACGGAAAAAGAAATGAAAAGGGTCTCACTGCAGAAAGTTCAGGGTGAGGACCTGCGCTTCATTCAGCCGCTGCTGCATTATGCTCCTGCGGATGACTTACACTATTCACTTGGTACAATGCAGCGCGGCCTCTGCAGCTCCCAGTCGGCCCGCATGAATGAGCGGACCTGGAGCCAGGCCATTGGCACTTTGTCACAAAGTTCCCTCAAAGTTGGATGACGGCCCACATGGGAGGCAGTATACATCCAGGAAGGTCAGGTCCAAGTGTGGGTTACACTGAGTCCGCATGGGAGCATTCTGAGCAGCACAATCTTTAAGTCAGACTCTACTAAATTATTTGCAAGACTCCTGGCTAACCTGTATTCTGCGGTCAAAGTCTGAGCAAATACATTTTTCATTCTACTTTTGGAGGCATTAACTCTTTGTGTCTGCTGTGGTTAAATTGTATACTTACCCTCTATGTAAAGAATAATGTGAGTGAGTCATCCAGAACCAAAATAACCAAGACAGTGTGAGCAAGGTTTTTTAAGGCTCTAAGTCCAAAATAAAGGTCTTTTATAAAAGCATTTTGGCAATATCATGGTTGCAGAGCAGCTTACTTTTCTTTGCATACTGGCATATTAGTCATGGGTGATTGTGGAGGCTTCCAAAGCCACACATGAGTTTCAGCAGGACGAGTTCAAAGAAAATCTTTCAGGCTGTATTAGCTTTGTTTGTAACACCAAGTAAAAGCTGATCTTTTTTATTTTCCTGTTTTATGGAGAGACTCTCCATACTCTCTTTTTTTTTTTTCCTTAGACAGTTTTTTTGTGAATCCAGTCCCTTGTAAACAACTTAATCTGAGTCTCTGCTGATTTTTAGTTGAAACATCTTCATCATAGACTAATTTGGCAGCAAGTAAGCCAAGGTCATTCATATATAATGATTTTATCAAGTTTCAGCAAAGTTGCTTGATGCGGCTTCTCCCCCTCATCCCTCTAGTTCTCTGTCCCTCTCTCTCTGCTTACACCCAAGTAAATTAAGTATCTGTTTTTAATGCACTCAGTATCATTTTCTGAGAAGAACATCCCTCAACATATGTGTAACACCTGAAAGAGTCCCCTGATGTGAAAACAATTTAACATACAAAGGATTTATGATTCTTTTAGGCTTTGAGTACATAATTAAGTGATGAAATAACACGGTATAATGTGAGATAACCTGGTTCCTCCTTCAGTCTCCTTTTATTGGTCCCTGTGTGTGTGTATGTGTGTGTCCTTCTTTGAACACAGATATTGTTTTATCCATGATTTAATTAGGAACATGCTTTTTTCCTCCACCTTGAAGATGACATGATAACCCTTCAAATCATTTAACACAGTCCCCTGCAGTCTAAATGAAACATCCTCATTATGTGATGGTATTCACACTGTATTGAACTGAATATAAGGCAATGTTTTTATCTCTGGAGAGATCCCTTTTGAAAAAGTAAGGCTGTCTTATTGCTGGGGACTGCGCCACCTTCTCCCTCTCTCTCTCTCTCTCTCTCTCTCTCTCTCTCTCTCTCTCACTTGTCTCTCTCTCTCTCTCACTTGTCTTTCTTTCTCTCTCACCTGTCTCTCTTTCTCTCTCACCTGTCTCTCTTTCTCTCTCACCTGTCACTCCCCAAAACCTTCTCACAGTGAAACGCAATGTGCAAAAGGCATTTTGAAATGATGACGCTTACGTGTCATTATAAGCCATTCATTAACAATACTTAAATGTCTTACAAAAAGGCATAATCTTGAAATGTGGGTTTAAAAAACAAAAAATACAATTAAAATAAATAATATTGATCGTTTTCACTGTAAGTTGAAGTATGCAGGAATTTTTGGCAAGTTGTGTTTATTTGTTTACACACAACCAGACTGGTCTCCTTATCTGCTGCAGCGCATGCTCACTGCCACTGACTGTAGCTAAAAGCATGGCTAACAGTGCTAGCTTCGTAAACACACCAAAGAGAGTAAAGAACAGCCCTGTGAGCATGTGCAGCATTGTGTGAGACAAAATCAATAGCAGTACACCTGACTTCCTGCAGGTAAATGAGGTATCCCGCATATATTGTACCAGTCTTTCTATGTGTTACGGCTGCTATTGTAGCCGCTCAGGATAGCGTCCCCCACTAGCATCAACACACAAAGTCACTTGTTCACTGGGCATGCTGTGATTGGCTGGTCACCAAAAAACCTATTTAAAATAATTAACAAGTGACGCTTAGCCTGGCAGGAGGGCAAGAAAAAGCCTGGCAGCCCGCCAGGCCTACAAAGCACCGGGGGAAACCCCGGTATGTTAATAAGATTGGTTAATACTTATTAATGTCATATGTTACATTCTCTGAGCTAAAAGTGCTGTGCGTTTTCAGAAAAGATCAAGTCCACTTAGCTTTGTCATATCAACTGCACATTGACAGCTTAAGCAAGTGTGGAAAACCAACTCTGATGCAGACAACTGTTCTGCACTGGTCTCTTATTGTTGAAGTTCAAGTACACAGAATGTGAGCTCGAGTCAAAACTGCTGGATGAAGATCATCAGCATTTTTGAGTGTTTGTGAGAGTAAGTGTGTATTCGTGTGTGTGTGTATTTATGTGTGTGAGCGTGGTTGTGTCTGCTTTACGATAGGAAAAGTGCACCTCGAACAGGCTCTTGTTTAATTGCCTTTTCAGTGACAATTGACTGTTTGAAAATAACATACAGTTATTATGGTTGTAGTTACAGACCTTTTGCTTTTGGCAGTTGTCAGCAGTTTTTAACTTTCCCCCACATGTACTTGGATGAGCTAATGAAGAAGACCGAAAAGCAAAAAAAACTGTAAGATGAGGACTAAGAGGTGTGTGTGACTGTGTGACTGTGTATGTGTGTGTGTTCATGCCTGACAGAGAACCTTGATCACACATCATAAAAGTTGAGCCTGGACATGGGATTCAGCTGTGTCAAATCCCTGCTTTCAATTAAGTGGCTAATGAGCTGACATTCAGGTCAAGCATGGACGTTGGTACAGGAGAGCGGTGCACATTAATGAGTGGAGAGTTCTCACAGTGGCTGCTAAATTTGGTTTAATACGGGTAAAAATGTCTCCTCATACCTCATGATTCTGCAGTGTGAGGCATTCAGGGTGTTTGTTTGTTTTTGTGTGTGTTAGGACATGAACTGTGTTTCCCAATGTCCTGCAGTAAAACTCTGCTGAATCAGAAGTAATCACTTAAAAAAACAGCCACCTGAAGTCAGTGTGATCTGAAACATATTAAGGGAGATTTTGGTGTTTACTTGTTGTACTCGAGGGTGAATGTGCAACTTTGATAAGGAGTAAAGCTGAATATCAAACAATGATCAGTTTGATGTCAGACTGTTGTGGGAAACCAAAACCCAGACATGCACCAGCTCTTGTTGTCACTCCTAGGCTTCTGTTGTATATGCTCCTTTTTGTCAGACTATGGAAACACTATCTGGTTGTTGTACTCCAGTCTAAAATCACTGTCATTGTTTTTGTTTTGGTCATGTTATCAGGACCTGGTCAGGGAGAACGCAGTCGTTATCCCCGAAAAATGCCAGCTTCTTTAGGCAGTCGTCACAGATCCTTTAAATCACAGCTATGATGACTAATTACACATTGAACAATACATGAGCTGATGCTGTGTATGACTAAATTTCTCTCTCACTCCTATAATCACCTACCTGAATGTTGTTGGCCATGCTCAAAGGCCTCTGTCAGTGACTTCTTCAGTGCACTGCTGTGTGATGTGACTGCAGGCCGGGAACACTCACAGTTTAGCAGAGATGGAGCAGAGTGAGCATGAGCAAAGAGAGTGAGAGGAGCTGTTTTCACATGCACAACTACCATCATGTAACAGTAGTTGTGTGCTGAATGTAGGAAAGAGACACTGAAACATAAATACTTGTAACTAGTATTACATCAGCTGAGAAAAATGAACCCCCCTGATTTGACAAGTTGAACTGAACAGGTTGTTGAATTAATGTTTTGGACTCTAGTCATGCTGCTACACCAAGTGCCAGCAGTTCTGCTCATGTTTAAAGGCAGGATGTGCAGGAATTTTCCATAGGTTTTGTTTCTCTGTTTACAAACAGCATCCAAACAGTGCTCCTCCTCCTCCATTGCACAGCACATGCTCACTGCCACTGACTGTAGCTAAAAGCATGGCTAACAGCGGTAGTTTTGTGAACACACCATAGAGGGCAAAAACAGCCCTGTGAGCACCTGCAGTATCACATGGAGAAACCCAAGAGCAGTACACCTGACTTCCTGCAGGTAAATGAGATACACTGCAAATATTGTATCATTCTTTCTATGAGTTACGGCCACTATAGTAGCCACTCGGGACAGCTTCACTTACTCGCTTTCATCAACACACAAAGTCACTTGTTCACTGGGTGTACTGTGATTGTCTGGTCATCACCCATAACAGCTCCTGCCCTCCGCCCAGAAGTGTCCTGAGCAAAAAATAACATTAACAAAACAGGGAGGGGGTCTACAAGGGGGTGAGGCACACAAAGACACTGACACGGTTTACACTGTTATTGTTTTTTATCATCCCAAATACCATATATTCTAATAATTCACTGTTAACATATTATTTTCAATCTTTTTTTTTCCATTTATAGTCATGTGGGTGGCTGCGGATGGTGAAAGTTGTCCTCTCCTAGGGAAGTCTCTTCTTGCACTGCCAAGTGACACACAGTCATGGTTTTGTCCACCACTTTCTTACCGCCGTCGTCGTAGGTAACGTTAAATCCAAAGTGATCCCAGACAGGAGACCGATAGGATGCCACATGGGCATCCTCTATCTCTGGCTGTTTCTCCTCTCCGCTTGCCATATCCACAACACACACGCCTCCGCCCAACTGTGCTGCCTGTGTTTCGCTTTCATCTCGAGTTGTGCATGCTTATGACCGTGATTACACACGTTCCAAACTGAGAAGATAAACAAAGGGGAAAAAAAAACGAACGGCACACATGCGCCCCGAACCACATCAGGAAAACCGAACGGTTCAGATTTTTTTCATAAACCGTTCCATCCCTAGTCACAGTTGTGCAAAAAATTCAGATTCAGGTCTCCTAACTTTAGAATTAATTCTACTTTTCCTTTTTACAAAACATTAGTCTTTCGATTAAGAATCGATCAAGGGAAATAAGTCTAATTGAAGTAAATTAGTGGAAGAGGAATACAAGACTTTAGAATGTAAAATAAAATCAACATAATACAAATTACGTACCCAAGTGCTGTTGACTCACCAGTGGATCATAAATGTTCTCCCTTCAGCTTAGTCTTCCCTCCACTCTAAAATTAGTCAGTGGTTTTACATACCCAATCCTAATGGCGACGAGCGTGAAGAGTAAGCAGCTCTTCGTTTGGTTGGTGTGTTTGTTGTGTTCAGACTGTGATCTCATCCCCTCCTAATCAGTGTTTAAGTTGAAGAGAACAGAGACTTAGTCTTGAACACATATAAATACACATGATTAATAAGGTGGACTATTTTCATAAACAACCCAGCAATATTTAGGTCAACTTAACTTTACTTTACTTGTGTAGCATATTCTATTCAAAAGTTTAGACCAGTATCTTTCAACAGGTAATTTATCTGAAGTATTTTTCAACCAAGACTGAGTTTTTTCTACCTCTGGAACCTGAAGTATCTGACCATCCACAGCAGAGCAGGATGTCTTTGTGTCTCTTACTTTTAATTCAGCTGTCAGACTGCTGTGAAACATTGCTTCACCCTGATTCTCAGTGGTACCTCCTCCAAGCTTGGGCCCAAAAGCTTCAGTATCCAATAACACAAGAAGACAAGATGGTGTTCTTGTGCCTGTAACCAGTTATTCAGACACAAATCTGTGACTTTCCCCTTAAGGAGATACCCTACATGAGGAATCAGACCCTTCTTTGCTCTTGAGTATGGCACCACACACACATCTTACCACCACAGGCGCTTAGAAATTTACCATTCTGGATGTATGCTTTGTGCATAACAGCTACTATAGCTATACTGTCACACATTATTTCAGTTTGGGGGTAAAGAGAGGCCTGTGGAGGAGCAGTTGGCAGAGGTGCCAGCAACCCCAGTGATCTGACAAGATTACCTCTCCACCCGATTCAATTAGAAGCCCACTTCCCCCTTCAGGATCTCCATAATCATAACAGATGGCTCTCAGTGAGACACCCACCATCTTTCACCTCCAAGAAGCCTGGAGAGCAGCAGAGCTCGAGCACTCATCACAGCACAGCGGAGGTCTTTTTACTGTATTACAGAGTAATACTTCTCTTAGCGCTGGTGATGTGTGAGGTGCTGAGAAATACTGTTTTAATATGAGTTAGGGCATCGTGGGTATTGGAATGGAGCAAAGTAGCAGATGAATCCTGGAATAAAAACAGTGGTGAAGAGACTGCAGCAGATTTCCGGCTACATATGTTCAAGAAACCAAACACTGAGGCTATAAAGGACAGGTTTTGATGCACCTCAGTTGATCTGACTGAAGTATCTTGGCTGTTTGAAACATTCACTTCTGTCCTCTTTGATGGAGCTGTCGAAATAATAGTCTGAAGCTGTCTGGTATTTTGTGAGAGCGCTGAAGACAAGAACAGATGAGTTTCAATCATTTAAGTCCACTGAGTCTTGTAATATCAAGCTTTTGCCTGCAGGGTGTGAGGAGGAGCAAGTGAGGAGTCAAAAGCTGTTTTTAGTCTCTTCTGAGCGTCAGATTTCTGTGCATCAGGGCTTTTGTATTGACAGGTGGAGGTTACAAAGGAAATGCCTGGTGAATGACATGTTACTTTGCTCTGCAGAAAGGTAGACTTTAAGAATATTACTCTACAAGAAATAGAATCTAGTGGAGGTGTACTTTCGTAGTTGAGTTGTGATTTAACACCCATTGTGACACATATATGGTGTTATTGTACTGAAAGAGCTTTTGGTTTTGAAGTCCCTGTTGTGTAATTTCACTGTTTAGTATGTTAAACCAGTGCAACGTATCATTTCTTTCCCTATATTAGAATTTTAAAGAACTCTTTACATTTTCTGCAGTGCCGCATCAAAAAAAGCCTGCACACTTCCCACCCACTGGGTCAATTCTGAGGTCTTTTCACTGCATCATGATGTAATACTTGTACCAGAATCACGTTATTAGTAAGTCAATGCCAATGGTTTTGTTGTGTTTTCCTTTAGCTGCAGCTTTTCTCTCCTGCCTCCACCAAAGATGTGCATACAAGGCTTAATATGTGAAGAGCTGATGCATTCTGCTCTCATTCAGTGAGTGCACTGGCACAATAAAGTACTGGCTTTCCTTTTTGTTTGCTACTGACCATACACAGAAAGTCTTTACTGACATTTACTGGCCGTACTACAATTGAGTAACTTTTCTGTGTTTTTGAGCATTTGCTAGAATTGGTGCTTCTGCTGTAGCATTATTGGAAGTAAGTATAATACAACTTTCATGCATTGTACTTTTTGTGTTGGCAACCGAGTACAAAACAGGTAGAAACACACAACCCCCACCCCAACCCCAACCCCCTCCTATTTTTTTTTCCTTTTTATTCCTGTGTTTGTTTGGGAGTTCCCCATGTAACCATGGTCGCATTGTTTACACACAAGAACAGCTGTTAGTAGCCCGTAGCATATCAATGCTAACAGGTTCAAGGCCTGATTTTCCCTGTGAGCCAAGGAGAAGTGGAAAGGATGATATTTTGGCACTGCAGTGCGAGTTAATAGATAATCAGTGTGTGCTTTCATTCATCATTATGGGGAGTATGTGAGAAGGGGAATCCAATAACATGTTCAGGGCCATGCTAACACAGTTGGAGCCAACGCTGGATATGGGCACCATATTGGAGGGATTTCATTTGCTGTGGGCAAACAGGACAAATAAGAGCAAGACTTGAAGAGAGTGGTGAAGAAGACCAGCTCAGTCCTGGGCTGCTCTCTGGTTTTCTTTCAGATGCATTTTTAGGTCCATAGTTTTTCTGAGTTACTCTTTTACTATATTAGTCCATTCAACACATTCCTATTGTTTTGTTTTGCACTTGATAGTATCTCCTGCTGTAACTATATTACATATAACTATCTAGCATGTTTACTGTTGGCTCAAGCACCTTACCACAACAATTTTTTTTGTTAACCAATAAAAAGAGAAACCATCAAAAAAGAATCATAATCAAACAAGAACAACAAGGGCTAAGAAAGTGCCCATTCAGATTGAAACTATAGTAGCAGACCAGAACACCCCACAAGATGCTCTGCCCCACTCACCTGACCATCACAGTTTGGTCCTTGTCAGAGTCACTCACATTCTCACACTTGCCAATTTTTCCTGTTTCCAACGTCGACACAGAGGGCAGACCGTTCACTGGATGCCCAACATATCCAACCCACTGACAGGTGCCATGTAAAAAGAGGCTTAGTGTTGCTCACTTCACTTTCTCTGGTCAAGATGTCTGATGGTATAAGTCAACCTTTCCTGGATGGAAACTTCACAGTTCTTGTTTCAAAATAACCTCCTTTCTTTTCACCCTGCAGATTCATCAAGTTCACGGTCACATTTGTGCTTCTTTGTAGAATGTTTCTGCAAATTTGGGATGAAGTTTGGTACAAACAGCCATGTCTCTTATTAAACCCTGGCCAAATACTTCCACAACAAGTTGCCCTTCCACTTGGCTCACCTGCTCCTTGTGTTTGATGCAACTAAATAAGTTTCTGTTAAAACTCTGAGAGATCGAGAACGTTTCAAGTGTTCCTGACAAACAGAAACACATTAGCATTTCTGTTGTCACATGGCCAAAAGCACAACTCCACATCCTTGGGTTTCCTTTCAGCTCACTTTTCTTGTGTTGACAGTGACGTTGCAGTTGCTGCTGTTGCCTTGAGCCAAATCTAGTTTTTCTACCAATTAGTGAACTTACTTCCTGTTCCTTTTACTCCATTGTTTGCTCTTTCAGCACCTGAGAACGCTGATAGGAATCCCTTGTGGCACCCAGAGGTCTTTGAGTTTCCCTTTTTTTCTTGTTCCTGTATTCATAATTGTGTTAGGTGTTGTGTGTTATTTTTGAACAAATTACAGTTAAAGAGAGTAAATCAGGACACTCCAGAACCAAGTGTGTCTAATACGGTGATGGTGCTGTATCACATACCGCAGCTTTTACATCAAACTCCACTCAAGCTACCTCCAGAGGTGATTTCTCTCTCCTTTAGTCTGTAAAGAGTCTCTCTATTTTTCATGTAAAGTATAAAACTCTCCCCTGAGTGTGGCTCATGCAGAATGAATGAGGCCCCAGTTGTGTCATCTCATGATACATTTTTTAAAATACCCAACACATCAGCTTTTTTTTTTGAGGCACCTGGGGCTGAGGGGCATACCATGTCCTTGTGTCATTATGAGTTTGGGTCCGGCTCTGGACTCCTGTCTGAGGCCGTCCTCTATTTCCTTCTCACCTCCTCGGATCCTTTTACTCCACACAACACTGAGCTGAAAAGCACAGGAAGTGGCACACAACTCCATCAGAAAGAATGCCCTGGTGGTTTTCTGTGTGCTGTAGGAACGCAACATGTGACACTTTGCATGTGACTAGAATCAAGTTTCCTCAGAGAGGGCTGTTGGCACCAAAGCACCTAAAACGAAAAAGGAGAGAAAAAACACAGCGTATCAAAAGGCACAAACAAGCCTTTTTTGTTTTGGCAAGATGAGAATGTTCAGAGAATAGAAAGCATCTCAACAACAGGCGAGACAGGGATATTGCTCCAGCCCTTTTTGTCTTTTAGCGCCGCTTCTTCTTCATTTTGCTTCAACAAAGCTGATGTGCTATTGTGCTCGCGTCAATACTGTGAAATTACGTTGCAAAATAAGACACAAACCATAAAGGCCTCTGTGTGTTTCTTTCACAAGTTATTCAAGACCTGGAATGAACTGCACAAGAGGACTGAGGCAGCAATCATCTTCTTTCTCTCCACAGTTTAATGTGTGTGTGAGCGAGTGCGTGCGCGAACGATCAAAGCGTCTCTACCCAGCATGTGTTGATCCAGCCTAGGCCAGATAGAGCTACTTAGTCCCCATAATGTCCTGGGGTCCCCTCTCATCGCTGCCTTTGAATCCTGTCACAGATAACAGAGCAGATTATATGCCTCTCCTGAGTCACTTTCAAGTTGACTGTACTCCAAAATCGCAAATCTCTCAATCTGACTGTGAACACATCTGCAGTGGAGAGCAATTCTATCCAGACTCCCATCTGACATCGTTGTTTCTGTCAGTAAGCAACTCTGAGAGAAACATGGATACAACTGCAGGGTAACGCTGTTTTTAACTTGGCTTCGATGAGGAGTAATCACTCGTATCTTCTGTAGCATGTTATTATAATCATGCATGAACTGCCCCCTCCACTGATGCTTAGAGCAAAGATTAGCGAGACAATGGAAGTGATTTGAGTCCTTTCAGATCCATAAATATGTCCAATCACCCTTTTACTCACATAGGTTGCCAACAAAAATTCACTTCTTTGTCATTCAAAACAGTAATCTAAACAATGTACGGTCTTCTTAATGTCAGGGTGTGACTTCATGTTTCTCAGCATGCTAGTAGTGACCTGCTTTTTTACTGTTAAGCAGAAGGCTGTGCCATTCAAAGGGGTTTGAACATGATCATCTCTCTCTCTCTCATCTCTCACTCTCTCTCTCTGTCTAATGAGCTACCTGACCTGCCCTCCAACCACAGCGTTTGTGTGGAAATTCAGGATCAGGGGTCGTCAGATAAACTCCAGGAGGTCTTGTTAGATAATACATCTTTGAGCAAAGGTCCAGAGCATCATTATGTCTACTTTTATTCAGTGATTTATAATTGTATATTTTTAAGCTGCTAAGCAGTCAAATCAATGTTTTACAAGTAATTCGACAATCAATGGAAGAGTCCATACAATTCATTATAAAGGTCAATCTTCAAGGGAAATATAAAACAGCCTTGCATGATTTTTAGTGGGATACATAATTCACTTATCTCCATTGGAGAAGCATTAGCCTCCAATTTTATGGTTTTATGTGCAGGTCATGTCATGTTGGCCTGAAGTATCAAAAAATTCCAAGTGAAAGAAAATTGTAAGAACTCTGTGAAATCTGCTCCAGTGGTTAATTAAAGGAATTAAGTCAAATCTTTTTTTATACATATTATATTATTATATTTATATATTGTTGGAAATTTTGCACAGCATTTTTTTTATTGCATTGCGACTGTCACCGTGAATTTTCCCTCGTGGGATGAATTAAGTATCTTATCTCATCTGATCTTACCTTCTGCGGTGAAGATTTTTCTTGCACTTATCCTCAGTTTGTGAGGTGCTTTGACACAAGGAGGGCTGACAGGGGAATTTTCATTAGAGATCCTCTTAAATTCATCAGAAATACAGGTGAGAGGATAGAAAAACAGCATTTTTCTTACAGTACCTGGTATCAAAAGAGTTAAAAGGCGTACCAGGGCCACTGAAGTTATAAATAGGTGAAAAAGTAAGAACACAAATCCACCAAGAAAACAGACTTAGCTTATTGAAGTACCCTGTTGTCTCTTCTCTCACATATCACACACTGCTGCTGTGCTCCATGCTTGCTGTGCTCGGCCTCATTAAATTGTACTATCAATTGGATTCAGCACCTGATTATTACTTGCTACTTTATAATCTCTCAAATTTGATACTTGCTACGCTCAAAAGTGTATGACTTTAATTTTGAAATATGACTTTTCTTCCCTGCAGGGTTAATTTTGGCTGAATTTTGTTAGTTTTAGTCACATTGAAATCTTGTTTACTTTCATCGATAAAGTCCAGCTAGATTTTCTCTTTCCTTTTAAATTTGCTCTTTAAATCAATTCATGTAGCAGTTCAGAGATTTGCATTAGGGTTGTGCTTGGTGTATAAATCTGCAACATTTTACTTTCTGAGCACTTTGCTTGTGTAATACCTTAGTTGAATAATTTACGCCGGGAATACACCAGATCTGTGCCCGTCCTGTCTCTGCTCTGTTGTGTGCTCTCTCATCCGTCAACTCACACTGGCTGCGTGTTCTGTCTGGCACGTAGCAGGACTGCCAGACAGCAGGAGTCTAGAGACAGAGGAGTTCCCACGCTTGGCACCCCAATGGTGATCCTTTCTTCATTTATGTTGGGCTGTAAAACCTCAAACCTGTTGACTACTGACCTGGCTTCACTCATTATTGGTTAAGACTATTATTGGTTGTATCATAATTAAATACGATCTGGTGCTGTCATGTTTTGTTTTATTTCGAAAGAGCAGTGCAGTTTCAGAGCCTGACTTTTTGTTCTACTCAATCTGCTCTGTGTGAATTGGTGTGTTGGTGCTGTAACATCCAGTCTTGCAACGTGATCCAGAGGGCTCTGACCTCGGCCTGAATGAAACACAGCAGGGCCAGTGAATAGAAACCCATCAGTTCCAGCACAGACGAACTGCAGACACATCTGGTATATTTTCCCCATTGGCTCGGACCCTTCACCCAATGTAAAGCCTCTGTTCTAGCCCTGCTGATCTATGGGAGTAAAGAAAGGTCATCACACTCATAAAAGTGAAGTTACAGAAGAATGAACGATACTCCAAGTCAAGTAAAATAAAATAAAAACACTCTGTGTGGACACTCCGGTCCTGATCCTCTAAGATCCCAAATAACAAGCGCGAAATTGAATGTGCAAACCAAAAAATTGCACATGATAATAGTGGGTATGTTGCTAGTGATCCACTATGACTGTTATATTTCTATGAGCATTTTTCATGTGCTACAATCTGCCTCAATGGAGAGTTGTGGAGAGCATTAGTGTCTGTAAACCAAAAATGAAGTTTGAAGTTTGATGCTATAGAGGAAATACAAAAAATAGAGACAAAGTCAAGAGAACTATTACATTTATTTGATTTCTCTGGTTTTCTATTCTCTATTGGCTGTTACAGTACAGTTTGGTTTGTTTCAAAACATGCCTCAATATTGACGTTCATTCCTGGTGTTTGTCATGTTGGTTTAATTGCATTGAAAAAGTGCTGTGTTTTGAGTCACTCACTGCTTCCAAAGTGCGTGGAAACTAATATACTCGCCCATCCTGTGTGACATAGCATTAAACACTTGTGAAAGCACACCAGGAAAAGGACTATGGGAGATGCCCTAACTGTGCTGATGTGCTGGAATGATCCAGGCACAAGAAAATGTAGTGTTCCAAGGAGTTTTTCCATGGGAGATAAGGCACGGTCTTCAAGCAGGTCAAAAATGGCATTGCTGACTAAACAATATGTCCCTGCTATTTTCATTTCTGACAGTCCACAAATGCTGACATTGGCACAGAAGATTCTCTCTCTCTCTGGGGTCTGTCATTGCACCTATGTCTCCTTCTCACCACAATAACAGCCAGCCGATGGAGCCAATTTGCATCTGCCTTTGAACCATCCACTTAATGCATTTTTAAGCTTGCACGTGTTTCGTACACACAAACCTTTAGAACATCAGACCCTAAGACTGTATTTCTTGCTTATGGCTTTAAAACAAAAGTGCTGTGGACACAATACAATGACTATATTGGACGTATTATCTCACTGAATGTTGCCAAGTTTCTATAATCAAGCAAAAAAGCACAAAGCTATTCACAGGGACAGCAGCAAATATTAGATAATAGATAATAGATAATAAACAGGCTTCAGCCCTGTAGCCAGTTGTGACACACCTGTTGCATGTAAAAGACCAAGCTAAACTTGCTCCCTGCAGCTCACTTAGTGATATTTACTGGAATGCATCCTTTGTATTATGTCAGATTAGACACACATTCAGGAAATATCACAGAATTTGAATGTCTGACAATCCACAAAACAAACTTAAAAAAGCATGAATTAATTTAGGTTAATACAGAGTTTTTATCATCATTTAAGCACCATAGTTTGTTATAAACATGGAAGAACTGGTCACTAACAAATATTTCTAGTTATTCTATTCTATTTCAAAATTTTCCTTTTGTTTTTCATCACTAACGCTGCTCTTCTGGCTTATTTCTGTCCCCTCATCCTCTCTTTTTGCTTTTCTTTTTTCCTCATGCAGCAGCCCATAAGTGCCTCCATAAGAGCCAGAACCAGGATTGGGACTAGCTGACATTAATTATTTTTTTCTTGAACCCTCCTGGTTTACTGAATCCTCAATCATGAATCACATAAAAAAAACTTTTGTTTATCAGTCAGAACCAAAGGGAAACATTTTTCAATGAAACTGGAATTTTTCAAAGGTTTTGTGCAAAAATGAACAGAGCTGTAGACCTTTTATCTAGTGCCCCCCTTTTTTTTTCCATAGACACTACGTTTTAATGCTACTCTTTATGTCCACATTTTAATTTTGGTTTGAAAATGGTTAAAATTGTAAAATATTTAAAATGCTGCTAGCATCTTTGAATGGTCATGTAAGATAATCCTCAGGCTCAAAAGTTTTGGGGAGTTAGAGAAAAGTTCAGCCGTAGTACAGCAGGTTCACCTGTGGGTCAATCCAACTTAATATGGAATAAAAGAGCGCTCGCCGCTTGCTTCACATAATGATCTTGTCTATTGCAGCTTTAAAAATGCATTCCAGAATGTGAGCAATCCACAGGTATCTCAATGTGAGAGTAAAAATCCTCTTCGGGTGCATTAGGTGTCTGCATAGAGGAACCATTCAGGACATTATCACACTGGAGCAAATTACAGCACACTGCGCCGCATCAGCTGCTGAATTAAATCCCTTGACGCTGCACATTACAAAAGCAAGGACATTACTATCCATCAGGACCCCACCTACTGCCAAACTAAAACTTTAGCTCCTCTTATTAATGAAGAATAAGCATCCCTCTGTGCAGCCTTCCCTATGCTAATGGGCTTGCTGTCTGGCCTCAGAGGGGAGAAGTCTGGCTTTGTCAAATTTAATCTTTTAATAAGGTTTAATTTTATAGAGTCTCACCCCCTACCGCTCCACCCCTTTCACCCGTTTCTTTATCCAAGCTGGGCTGGGCCACTTTTTCTTCCGGCAGCTGCAGAGCGCTCAGCCTCACCCAGCACACGTCAGCGCTCAGTGGATGTGACGACTGAGAGGCGAGGAAAGGGAGGATCGGGGGGTTGTGGGGGGTTGCATACAGGGCCTTGTTAATGGGTACACGATGTGCCGAGAGACAAGAAGCGCCACACTCCAGCAGACAGCGCTGCCATCACGAGGGGAGAGCAGAGGAGAGTAGTATGTGATTCTCCCACTTCAGTTATCAGTGGGTCCAAAGGCTAAAACATACATGCTCAGACGCCACACATGCTGTAGCACACACACACTCAGTGGTATGCAGACAGAATTAAAGTCAAGCATAAAACAGGAAGGTAAGCCAGAAGCCAGACATTCACACCCACAGCCGCACGCCCAGCATGGTTAAGTGAATCTTCTGAATCACAAGCTTGTGTTGGATTCATTAGGGAGCTCTTAGCAGCTGTTCTTGTTGAGCCACATCAAGGTGAAGCTTTAACACATGAATCTAACACTCAACACTCAGATAAGTCTGTGTTTTTAAAAGAGACGGGGGAATTCTCCCAATAAAAGTCTGCTTTAGAAATTGGTTCTAAACCCAAAGTCATAAGCAGCATAAAACCAACTGGGTATTGCATGTGAAGTCAAATTACTGTATTCTCAAAGGCATTATAGTGGGTGTTAGACCTGAAACAAAAACACTGCTTTAGGCTTTGATTGCTGCAGTGTGCACACGTACTACTTGTTGAATTCTTTGCAGCGTCATATCTTCCCCTCTTTATTGCTTTGACTCTTGGAGTTTGTAGCAGTTAAGGTTGTTGCTTTTTTCATGGTAATGGTGCTTTTAAGAGAAGAAAGCAAAGTTAGCCAAAACAGAACTGAGTCGTTCTGCTTCATGTTCTGTTGCTGCCATTTCATTTCTCCATGTATCTCAAAGAACATTATTGCAGTGTATGTTCTGCATTACGTTTACTGTACACAGCCCATTTACTTTAATCACCATAAAATGAGTGTTTACTAAAGAACCTTTTAAGATAAAGATTGTCATTAAAACTGAGGTTTTTAGTGGTTTCTTTGCATGCACAGATGGTGCTCAGCACATCTGAGATCGTCTTAGGGAAAAACACTGTAATTTCAGAATGCTCAGAAACATGCTATTATCATTTGTGTGCTCAGTATTTCTAAGTTTGTGAATATACACATAAGTTTAATTACCTTTGTTCCTATATTTCTTTCTCTGGTGTGATGGGTTGTCTTGAGAAAAAGTTGGATGGGAAATGTAATGAAAGGGCTCACACATTTCAGAATCTGTGTAAGCTTCACACATTCACCTCCTCTCATCAGTTGTAGCTTCAGTGTTTCAGGGAACAAATATATCTTCCTTTCATTTCCCCCCAACACTTTAAATATCTGTACTTGCAGAGACTTTTTCCCACCTGTGCAAATGAGCTTCCTCACTTTAGATCATTTGTATCCCACTGGGTTCATCCTGAGAGGGAGAGTTCAACACCAGAACACCTGTGACATTGTTCTCTTGCAGGCATGTTTGAACTACAGCTGTCACTTTTAGCACCCACAATGCTTTGGTTTCCTTTGAGATTTTATTAGTTATGTTTACATGTACTTTTCATTTCAACCTAATTTAAATCATTCCAGCTTCTCTGTCTGTGGACGCTCAATAAAGTGATCCAATGATGATAGACGTGACTCATTTAATCTGACTAAAACCATTTAAGTCACACTAACTTCTTCTTCTGGTCCTGAAGTATCAGCAAAATAAACTGTTCCCTCTACCTGAGCGTGTTGTCAACAAAGGAACACTTCCAATCCCTGACACCCACCTGTTAGGAAAAGAAGCACCTGTTTAGACAAAGACCAATGTGGTGTACTTTATTTGTTCAACAAACTGCAATGTCATTTTAGACTGGACCATTTGGATCTAGCCCTTCAGAATGAATGAATGATTGCATGATTAGTCTGAGCTGGTGGGAGGAACCATTTCCGCGAACACCTTAAAACATACCTAAACTTGTCACAAAAAGTCAGACAATTTGTGAAAAATCTGCAAAATCTACACAACCAATGTCAGACAGCTTATACTGCCTTTGACACTTCTCTGGTATTTTTTGATGGATTGAATGATTGAAGCCTAAAAGTCAGTTATGGGGCCTCCTGACAGCTCCATGAGACTGAAGATTGACTGCATGCAGTCTGTTCTGAATCATTCGGGCAGAGTGCCATCGACCATATCATCCTGTCCCATTCTTGAGGTTCCCACTTTATGGCCAGTGTTGCCCTCTGCTCTGATAGAAACAGTAAAAGAAAGTAGCTGTTGGCTGTCTAAGAAGTCTCTGAATGGACTCATCGCCCAATTTGTGTAATTGATCGTTTGTGCATAATTGTCATGGACCCTGGAGGAGAAAGGAACTATGTTACAGGAGGGAAAAAAGTGAGTGAAAACCATTGTAAATATGTGTTTAACTACAACTTTATCCTTATTCTTGTCTTTTCAAATATCAAAATTAGTTAATTGGCAAAAGTAGCTCATAAGAGACACTCAGAGCGGCCAGTTGGTGCATACAGTCTCCTGCTGTGGCTGTAGCTGTGAGGTACTTGTCCGCCTGTGAGTGGTTCGGGGCCCACAGCAGCACCAGCTGCTCATTAAGAAGAGGAACATTGATGCTAGCTTTTACGTCAGGGTCTTGAAACTCCATAAAGTCGTAATATGTGTGAGGTTTTTTGCACAAGAGTGGATAGGGGGGGTCTGAAAATTCCGTTCCCTCCCCAACTAAGCCCTGAGGTTTGCCACCTGTTTTCAGCCTGTCTGACATCTCCAGTTATAGTGAACTTGTCTTCATTCTGGAGATGGAGCAGTGGCTCACTCCAAACAAGGCCTCAACCTGGTTTTTAGTAACACTACCATGAAGTTGCCCTATCGCTCTGTTCCTATTCAGATTAATCTGTCACACACTGATCTTTGGAGCAGACACTTATTCTGTTTCCTGAATCACGTACTGCCAGTGTTTGATTTGATTGATTGGGAACAACACTACCCAGCAAGATTTCTTGCTCTAGGCTGGTACGTACACAGTGTATGCAGAACACAGACCACTGCAGCAGGGTCCAAGCTCTCAGGGTCTGACAATCAGGCACTTCATTGTCAGCAATTGGGGGCTCAACAAGTTTTCATGGACACACCCCTTATACTGAGATCTGCTGCTCACACGAATGCATGTTTCTGAAAATATGGCTGTATTTAAAGGGGAAATAAACAGACTTTAGAGCATGAATGCAGGTGTTTCTGGGGTGAGACAGAGCGAGTGACTTCCAATCTATGTTTAGTGGAATGACACAAACAATAAAGTTGGAGCATCCAAATGAAATAGAGTTCTGTGTTTTCATCGTGTTTACAAAGCTGCTGACCAGTCGTATGATCAGGACGTAATGGGGCCAAAGAGTGATAAGTCTGTGTTCAGTCATTCTGACATGTTGTGTGTTTGTGATGAATGAATAAGTGAACAGACTATTTGAACAGCTTTAGTCGTGGGCAGCAGCATGCTTTCACCTTGTGATGTTAGTCTTGATTTTATGGGCGGACTCTGAGATAATGTATGAGAATGAAACACAGGGAACAGTTTGTTTTCTGTAACACAGGCTCACATTTTTTTAATGCTCTCTGTGATTTTGTTATCTTTTCCTCTTTGGTTTTGCCTTTCCTGAGGCATTTCCTCAGACAAAATATTGGGGCTACATGGAAAAATAGAGACGAGTGTGACACCACATGCTGAGGAGTACAAGAAACTCTGTCTCTCTAACACAGCATAATAAAAAATGAAAAATCCTGTGAAAGGTTCTGAGGTGGTTTGGATTCAGAGCACTCTGAGGGAAAAAAAAGACTATCAAATGTTGTCTGGAGCTGGCACAGTACGCAGTGCGATTAACTTAAGCAAAAGCTCTGTGTTTATACTGAGCTGTCAGAAACAATAAGCTCCAGGACAACATGGTGGGCAGCTCAGGCTGGCATCAGAGGGGGTGTGGGAGGTCACACAGAGAGACTGAAAGAGCCAGAAAAAGGGGAGGGAGAGGGATGCCAAGAGAAAAGAACATGTTGGACTGCATCTCTATCTGTTTATGTGGGTGTG
>RPOG01000713.1:0-92012 GCA_008086565.1 Thalassoma bifasciatum
TCACAATTACAAAATGAAGCGAAAAGGGTCGAAGAGGAGGAAGACGAGTTTGGAGAAAGTGGTGCGCATTAAATCCCGGAGAGGTTTCTTTGTGAGGTGTCTCAAATCCAGCACCTGAAACTGATTCTTCATCCACTTTGAGGATCAACTTCTAAGATCTGTGACTTCCACAAACTCTCCCCCCTCTTTGGATCTCCAGGCTCAGGAAACTTGCAGCCTAGTTGCTCCGTTGTGTCCCCGCCACATTCTCAGCCTCACACTTCACTTTTCCTCGCGCCGACTTCTCCTTCTGTCCTCATCCTACGTTTTCCCCCAGCGCAGCAACCCTGTGAAGAAACGCACAGGTAGTAGAAAAAGTGACTTCAGAAAGAGTCCTCGTCCATTCTGCTGCGGGTTAAAGTGAAGAGGAGACGCGGAGCTGCGCGCGTCTGTGCCGAGTCCTGCTGGAGGGAAGGAGCCTGCGCGTATCAAAGTCCTGCTCACGGAGACACACGCTGTTCTTGTTTTGCGCTCTTGAGGTGGTTTTATACTCTACGCCCCTGAGCAGGCGCCCTCCCCCTCATTAACTCTTTCCTCCCTCCTCAAAGTGGACTCCGCTCTGTCAGTTTGGAGTGAAATAAACTTCAATTTAAAATCAGTTTTAGTCGTCATTGTGTTCTTGGGGCAAAAAATCTCCACAATAAAATTTTTCTACATTAACTGACTGTTATTTTACAGTGTATGCATGTACTGTAATTTATTTTTACAGTGTAATAGTGTATACTGGATGCCAATATATATGACTGTAAAATAACAGCAAAATACTGAAGTCCCTGTTTCTATTTTTTTTTCTTATAGAGTTTTGTGTATTTGTATAAATTATCATCACTATTTCTATTTTTTTTTACAAGAAAATATAATATATATTAACTCACTTTCTTCAAGGTTCCTACCAAAGAGTTTGTGACCTCAAATAATTTGATTCATGTGACTTAAGAGCAAATATTGGTGATTTTTAGTTTTTTTTTCAATAGTTAAAACAGTTGACAGATTTCCTTGTCACATACAAAGCAAATAATTTATGTATATCAATTGTTTAAATAGTTTTTTAAAGAGCTTTGTCATATTTTAGTGATTGCTTTGAAGAAATAATGCAGAAAATAATACACACAATGTGTGTTCGAGTGTTAATTTTGAAGGACAAACCTGACTTTTCAGAAATAGGACGACACCGAAACTGCAAATTCTGATACACGATTCATGTTTTTGGCAAATTACATAATGGTAGCTGTTAACTTTTCTGTGTTAAATGAAAGTTGCTTGAGATTAATAGTTCGAAGAATTGATAAGTTTATACCATGGACTGATAGATTACAAGTGCAACTGTAAAGCTGCAGCTTTGCTAAACAGGTGGGAGGGGCTAAGGTGAGCTGGAAATTAGGAAACAAAGTGATGGAGGACAAAGTGACCAGTGTGTTCTGTTTGGAAGTTTTATGGTTTTACAAAATCTGACATGGATTGAAGAACAGTTTGTCATAAAATCAGAACAATTATTGCAACTGTGGCGGCAAAATGCAGCGTGTGAACCAAAAATTGGATAATATTCCTGTATAAAAGCCGTACAGAAAACTCTGTGCTTTTATTATGGTACATTGTTCTTTATTTGTACTTGTTTATTATCAGGATGGAGTTAGGGAACAACCTGACCTCCAACTCCATTCTCATTCCAAGCATGTGCTCCCACCTTCTTGTTCCCATGATGCAATGCTGCAAATACAAATAATTACTGTTTACCATCCGGAAAGCAATGACACAGTAAAACATTGTTTTGGGGTGTGATTACACAGGGTTTTCCTGTGTTTAGACATGTAGACGTTTGAAAAAAACTCTGAGAAAATTAGTGTAGATTTTATTTAGAAATGCGTAAATTTGATCAAATTGAATCCATAGAGCGTTTTCTGTTTCATTCATTCTTAAAATCTTTCATTGCTGCCCCAATCCGTTTGCACTGAGGCTGTGATGAATATCCCTGGTGGTCCCCGAGGGCGCGCGGGGCGCACAGGCGCGTGTATCTGAGAGGAGGACACCCGGAGGTGCGTCACAGGAGGTTAGACTCTCCTGCGGACATGTGCCAGCTCCAGCAGCAGCAGCAGCTCTCAGTCTCAGTTTGTGGTTTGAACGCCGCTGCGGAAGCCAACACTTCGCTTAAGCAAGACAAATGGTGCGTAATGTGATTATCCCACGTGAGGCTTTTTTATTGTCCACTTCAAAGGACGGAGAGTTGTGTCAAATTACGCACCGAGGCAGGGGATGATGCTGCAGCTGCAGCCTGTGTGACAGTGCACTGAAGCCACAGGCACACACACACACACACACACACACACACACACACACACACACACACAGAGAGAGAGAGAGAAACCTTCACCTTTGAAGTCAAAACATTCAGTTTGGAAACAAGTGGAACCAAATGTGAAGGGAAATGACACCACAGGTCACATTACCTGCCCAGTTTGATGGAGTCCAGCCATTTAAGTGACATAAATCTTTCAAAATGTAGCAACAACATTTAATAAAAGCCTAAATTTAAAGGGACTGTGAGGACTTTCTCAGTGATCTTGAAAAAGGTCTCATCTCTGGATACATTCCTGACAATAATCCACATTAAAATGAGATTATCAGCACTAAAAAAGGTTATTCCTAAATAACTATTTTCTAAAGATGAAATGTCACGCTAAAGGCTAAAAGAAGAGCTAAAGGTTAAAACATGGGCCAAATGTTAATACACAAGCTAAAGGCTACAAAAAGAGCTAAAGGCTCAAACACTGTCTGGAAACCAAAACACTAACTAAAGGCTAAAACAGGAGCTAAAGGCTAAAATGCAAGCTAAAGACGAAAGCATGAGCCAAGGGTCAAAATACAGGCAAAAGGCTAAAACACTGGCTAAAGACTTAAACAGTCACTAATGTGTTTGTGCTAATGTTTATTCCTGTCCACATGCAGCAGTTATTCTGCAGTGATCTGTTCAAACCTGAGAGTCTATCAATAAAATGAAGAGCCAGGTTACGTTTGCTCTGCTTGGTGAGGTTGGAGTTGGTAGATGAGCACTGGTAGGACACAACCAGGATTCACTAACGTTACAGACATGTATCAGAGCACCGAGCTGTGAGGAGCAGTAAATGTAGCCAGGTACTAAACTATGCTACAAACTTACAAAGTTTACTTGTTGTCATGTTTCAAACAGCAGCGCTACAAAACTGTTGATAAAACACCTTCTCACCTTGTATTGGGTATAAAGTCGTCTTGAACAAAGAAAGTTAAAAGTTAAAAGGAAGAGATGATTTCCTCTCACTTTCAAACAAATTCTCTCCAAATAATCATGGTCATCTTTCTGCATCAATCTGGTTTAAAGCTTCATAAATAAAACTCTTCAATGAGTTGCTTCTAATAGAGTATTCCCCGTTTAATGTCGTCCGCTCAGTGCTGGTATCGTTCATGTCCTAATACGGTTTTTCTAAAGCAGCTTGAAGATCGTCTTGAAGATTAGAGTCTAAAAAGAGGCTCCGTGTTTGTCTTTATTAACCTCTGACATGCTGCGTGTTTTCAGGTCAGCGTCTGCATCAAAGAGGAGTTAAAAGAAAGTAGTGATGAGATGGTTTTTACGAGTTTAATGATGAAAATGCAGGTTTCCTGTAAGATAAAGCTGAACAAAGATCACCTGCACAGCTGAGGTTTATTACAGAAGGACAGAAAGTCAGGATTTAACTTCTGGATGGTTTTCTTCTCATCTTTGCAGCTAAGGAGAAACACATTATGTGCCCATTTTCTGCAGGATTTTGCAAAAATAGCAAGTTAGATTTGACGGAGTGGAAGCCTGCTGTTTTTCCTAGAAAGAGCCAGCGAGGATAGAACCTGGCTTAACATTTAAAAAGTGAAAAAAAAAGTTAAGACAGTATTATTCCAGAATGAAAAAAAGAACTGTTCTTGGAATGAAGACAGGAACCTTAGAACAGTTTAAAGTTCTCTCCAAGTTTACCATCTTAGTTTGTATTTCTGTGTTGACACCTCTGAGCATTAAATTTGTTTCATCAAGCTGCTTCTTCTTCTTACATTTTTATTACTTATGCAACCTTATATTTCATTTTAGGGACTCCTTTAGCCAGAGGACTCACACAAACTGTCATGACCTGTGTATTTGTTTTGAAAACCGAATGGAGATCAGGTCCTACTTTTCTCTGTTCAAGACAAGTTTTTACCGGACACAACGCAACGAGGTGATGTAATAATGAACGTTTACGTACCGCTGTTGTTTGAAATGTAACAACAACATGAAAACCTTGAAAGTAAGTGGCATAGTTTAGTACCTGGCTACATTTGGTGATACTCACAGCTCAGTGCTCTGATACATGTCTGTAACGTTTGTGAATCCTGGTTGTGTCCTACCAGTGCTCATCTACCAACTCCGACCTCACCAAGCAGAGCAAACGTAACCTGGCTCTTCATTTTATTGATAGACTCTCAGGTTTGAACAGATCACTGCAGAATAACTGCTGCATGTGGACAGGAATCAACATTAGCACAAAGAGATTCACATACATTTTAGCCTTTAGCTCATGCTCTATCTCTCTCCTGTTTATCTTTCTTGTTCTCTTCTGTCCCTTTTCTGTCAGACAGTCCAGCTCCTGTTTCCACTATTTCTGTTAAATAAACCACAGATATTATTTTCAGCAGAAGAAAACACAGATCTTTCTTCTCACTGCTAAACTCCACCAGTCGTCATGGTGGTGTCATAAAGACTGTCACTTGCTGTAAATCTTTCAAGGTCACTTAGAAAGTCCTCACAGGGACTTTAAATAAAACAAATCCTGTGTTTTAGTTTGAAAAAGTTGAAATCAACGAGGCAAGAAAGCTTAAACGCACTGTCGCTTTGTAAGAGCGAGATTTAAAACTGAGTATCATCAGCGTAACAAGACGTCCACATGATGTCAAAATAATTTAGGCCCTGTTCACACCAAAACACAACAATATTTTGCATTTTATCCTGAAATTGTAGTCGCGTAAACAGCCCCTTTGTGGGAGATGTAAGGAAAATTCCATATTTTACACCAAGAGTCCCTGATGCACAAGTTTTAGCAAAGCACAGTAATAATCTGCAGATAAACTCATTTTTCTGGTCTGCAGGGAAGTATTTTTGTGGTGATGCTGCTTCGAGGTCTAAAAAAGGACAGAAGCATTGTTTGAATCCACTGATCTGGATGATCAAAAGTCTGGATTTGACATGATGATACAAGTCAAAGCTCCTTATTTATGTCTGGACTGGAAACTACACCAAACAGACCTGATTCATCACAACACAACTGTCAACAAGTTCCCCTCAATCCAGCGCTCCAGTGCAGTTTTCAGTTTCTGTCTTACTGCTCCAGTCGCTGTCTAAACCATGCTAATCTGCTCTTTGTCTGTTTCACTTCAGAAATCCCTCTCCAGATGAGCCCGGTCTCGTTCCAAATGGAAAACAGAGAGCAGGGAGAGAAAGGCTCGCCTGCTTTGGACACAGTGGTGGACATCAAAGGCGTAGCAGAGGATCCCCCTTCAGAATAGCTGCTACATGCCATTCCAATAAGTGCGGTGTATTTGGATCCGTAGTTCAAAAGAGGCTGGTGCAGGCGGGCAGGCAGGTCTCTGGGGGCTTCACCAACAGTAGTCTGGCTGCACAGATGTTTCGAATGCCAGCAGAGACCGTTTGCCACTTCTGCTGAAACTGGAGGCTGTTAGAAGAGAGAGAGGGGGAAGATGACAGGTCACATGGTTCCCACCTGGAGACGCCACTGGGATTACTTTTCAACAAAGTTTTATTTGCAGCTCTGAGTCTGAAAACTTTGCAGCAGATGGTGCATGAAAATTTCAGGCCTGTATCTTTAGTGACCCTTCAGAAATAAAGTCGTGTTCCAGCAATAAAAAACAGCAACAGTGAGACTTTTCAAGACCAGATTTATAAAAACAGGATCACTTTCACAACGAGTTTGAGAGTCAAACGTGGCTTCAATCAGTAAAACTGATAAAAAGTTGGAAGTGAAGTCAAACATATTCACCTGTTTCTGCAGAAACTGTCTGCTGGATGTCACTTCAGTTATTCAGTCACTGAACTTTCTGTCTTGTTTGTATTGTTAAAGACATTTGATGATTAGATATTGAAAATTGCCATTAAAATCTGGGTAAGTTTACTGATAATTGCGATTTGAAATTTTGGTAAGGGACTAGTGGAAATTTTCAGGGTTTGTATCCTCTACTCAAATGTTGAAGTTTTTTTTCTAGAATTAGTGGTTAAAAATTTTTATATTCCACCATTTTTTGTTTTTGTGAAAGAAACTATAGAATAGAATAGAATAGAATAGAATTGAATAAAACATTTTTTATTGAGCCTCCATGGGTGTTTTTTATTGTCACAGCAGCTCACAACAATCAATGTGCAAAAATGCAATAATGAAATAGGATAATGATAATGGACTTATAATAAGAAATTTGAAATTTAAAAAATATCTCTTTTTACATGAAAATAATATCACAGTTCTGCAGTTCTAAATACTGATTAGTGTTATTTATAAATGTTGTATCGGATATATATTTGCATGTGCATGTATGACAAATATGCATGAAAAATATTTACGTCTTTATTCATGACTGTTAGGCTCAGTTTGTAAAAACTCAAGAAAATTTATTTCTAGTATCAGTTAGAAAATATCGCATTAGACATGTTTGCGTGTAAGTTTGCATGTGACAAACCAACATGTTTAAGATTCATTCATGTATATAATCAGGTAAATACAGTTCATATAAGTTCCCTAAAATTCCAACAAATAACAATGAAAAGTTTCCATCCCTGAAAATTCCTGGAATTTTGTAACCAAATTATTAACATGAAGTCCCTGTGGTTCCAAAGGAAAGTGTGCAACTTTTTTACAATTACAAATTTAAGGGTGCATCAATGCAATTCTGTATTTTGAGAGACATTGTTCCAAACAGAGAGTCATATATTTAAGTTTTCAGAAAAAAAGAAAAAACAAGTTTTCTACTCTGGAAATCCAGCTATGATGCTCACAAAAAAGTGATTTAAACATCTGTAATTTATGACTCAGGCAATTATGCTATTGGGCGAATGATGTGTGAAAAAAACAAAACAAAAACATTTGTAATTTGTTTAGGATTATTGCACTTTTTGGCAATTAATCATGATACTGAAGACATAAGTCAAAACATATAATTACAAATGCCTTTGTTTCGTTTGTTTGGTTCTGTTATATTGTTACTGTTTGTATTGTTTTTATGTTATTTTGTATTTGTAGGACTTTCCTTGAAACTAAGATGCTGCATCTCAAGTGGTTATCCTTTGATAAGTTCAAATTCAAATAAATCCTCGAGAAAAATGCACATTATAGGTACAAATTTAATAACATGTCCTGGTGGATTTGCACAATGCTAGATCTTAAAGAGTTAATTATAAAGCACAAATGCAGTTTGAATCAATACTTAAAAGTGAAGTTTGTTGGTTCATCTTAGGTGATCAAACAGTCAACTCTTGAGTCCAAGTTCAAGTCAAAGCTCCTGTCAGGAGAAAAGTCTTTGAAAACCAAAGATTGTGACTCAGCAGCTCCAATATCTTCCTGAAGAAGTTTTTTGTGCCGTGAAACTGAAGTAAACTTCGCTGATCGATGAACTATTGGCCTCATAATCAGAGTGATTCTCAGTAACAGCTTCAAACCTGACTCCAAACTTTCTGCTTCTCTTCTACACATCTGTCTCCTGAAGAACGCTGAAGCGACTTAAGGTGAAAGTAAACAAATTAATAACAGACATCCAGAGGAACCGGCTGCACCCCCCCCATCATCATCATGGTTGCATCGTTTGAGGAAGGAGGCCACCTTTCCCCGGCTCCTCCACATCTTTATGGAACAGTACATTGGTATGACATCAGAGATTTGAGGATTAACCAAACTGTTTTCTATTGTTTCTGGCTATAGGAGCCAGATGTTAGCGTTCACTCACAGAACAAAGTGATCCAGTAAAGAACATACATTTCGAGGCCTCTCGGCTTTAGGGGGAGAGGTTTTTTTTTCTTTCTCTGAATTACCAAGCCTCTTTTTTCTCTCCTGTGTCTGTTTGCGCTCCATCCTGCATGTTTCCCCCTCAAAGATTGCTTATTTTGATTGAAATCCAACTTGTTAAATGTTATCACTTTTGTTTATAGGGAGGGAAAAAAAAGCACAAACACACTGGAGGGCGAACAAGTGTGGACTAGACTCTATCTGACGCTCTGTGAAAGCACATTTATCATCCATCTATAATCCTTCCTGTGTTAATCAAATGATTACCCCATACCAGGAGAATTCAGAGTTCAGCGCTAATTGCTAGGTTAGGTTTCTGTTGGCTCAGGTGCTGCATACCCGACATGCTTACCTTCAAACTGCTCCTCCGTCTGTGTGTGTGTGAGTGTGTGTGTGTGTGTGTGTGAAAGGGAACAGCAGGTCTTTAAAACATCAACAATTAAGCTGTTAGGACGCGGGGAATATGAGCAGTCTCACCACAAAACAAGCTCTAACACCTTTGTCATTCTGCACAGGGTTGTTCACGTTTGTCTGCATGTCAGAGCTTCGGTCGCTGAGTGATCTATTAGTTAAAAAAGAGACGATGATTTATTACCAGGCTGATCCAGGAAAAACTGAATGAAGATCTGATCCTACTTTTCTTCATTCAAGACTTTTTACTTCTTACTTTTTACGCTGTTTTTTGAAACCTGACAACAAGTGCACTTTGTAAGTTTGTAGTGTAGTTTAGTTGCCGGCTACACTCACAGCTCAGTGCTCTGATACATGTCTGTAACGTTAGTGAATCCTGGTTGTGTCCTACCAGTGCTCATCTACCAACTCCAACCTCACCAAGCAGAGCAAACGTAACCTGGCTCTTCATTTTATTGATAGACTCTCAGGTTTGAACAGATCACTGCAGAATAACTGCTGCATGTGGACAGGAATCAACATCAGCACAAACACATTAGAGACTGTTTTAGCCTTTACCTTGTGCTCTATCACTCTCCTGTTTAGCTTTCCTCTGCTCTTCGGTTCATTTTTTGTCAGACAATTCAGCTACAGTGTCCATAATTTCTACAAAAATAAATCACAGGGATTGTTTCAGATCTTCTCTCCTCACAGCTAAACATTGTCAACCACTGTTTTGGTGTCATGGAGACTTCGAGTTGCTGTAAATAAACTGGATCCAATTCGGAAACTGAGAAATAACATTTAGAAATACCCTATTTTAGTCAATCAAGAGTTCCATCAGTCATTTTTTACCCTGAAAATAATACAAAAAAATCCTAAAAATAGGGTTGGATGTCATTTAATCCCACTTCAGATTCCTTATTTCCCTTTTTGAAAAACTGGCCCTTCCAACCAAAGATATTAAAGAAATCTTACATTGGACAACAGGGGATGTCAAACAAAGTGTTGAAGCAGCAACAGTGGGTGATGGTGCTCATGGGAAATGAAGTCTACGTCAATTCTTGACTTTTAATCTCAAAATTCTCACTTATCCCAAAATTTTGATTTTTCATCATATATTTGGCCGTTTTAGCTAAAATAAATCAACTTTTTTGTCCTAAAAATTCAACTTTTTGTCTCAAAGAATTGAATTATTCACTCCTTATTTTGACTATTCCTCATAAAATGTTGACCTTTTATATTAGAAATAAATCTTTATATCCCGAACTATTGACTTTTAATCCCAGAATTTGACTGTTTCCAAAGAATTTGACTTTTTAGTGTAATTTTGACTTTTGTCTCAGAACTTCTGATTTTCCCAAAATATTGAGTTTTTAGCTCATAATTTTAAAATTTCAGTAACATTTTTACTTTTTCTCAGAAAAATGACTTTTGTCTCAAAATTTGTCTTTTCATCTCATTATTTTGACTTATTAGTGCCTACTTTTGACTTTTCATCATAAATCTGGCCATTTTACCTAAAAAATCCATCTTTTTGTCTCAAGTATCAACTCATTAGCTCCTTATTTTGACTTTTCATCATAAAATGTTGAGTTTTTATGTTAGAAATTAATTTTTTAATCTAAAAAAAATCCCAAAATTTGACTTTGACTATCATAATTTTCAACTTTTATCTCAGAACTTCAATTTTAAGATATGAACATTTCACTTTATTTTCTCAAAGTATTGACATTATTTACTCATTTCTTTGACTTTTTATATTTTTAATTTTGAGGAGCGTTTCCATTAATTAAAAAAAAACAAGACGCAAATTCATCCAATGTTTCCCGTCACTTCTCCTCCCTCTGCTCCGTCTTCAAGCCACTTTCCTACAATTTTAACCTCATGTAATTTGATTTATTAATTTAAATGTTTCTTGAAGTCATATTTTCTGTGCTTTTTTAGCTGAAATGATAAAATAGATGACAGGTCATCCACAGGTATCATTGCAATCATCAAAAGAAACTTTGAGCTCTTACAGAAATTAAATCACGAGCATCTGACATGTTCCATTTTCCAAACACACTCAGGAAGCTTTAATTCCAGTTTTCTGTTTTATTAGAAAAAAAACGAACTAAAATCCACAAATCCAAAACCTTAACAGCAGGTACAAACTCCTTTTACATATCGAGTGTGGATTTCATCATTTACAGGAAGAAAAAGTGTCGTTTTATCAGACACTGTGCATCATTCTGTGAAATTTAACAACTATTAACATCTCTTTAAAAGGCTGAAATAATCTTTTTATAACAATGTGATAGTCTTTGCTGATATTTGGTCATGAAAAGAAGAATAAAGCTTTTATAAAAGGTTTAAGAGTGAAAGAAAGAGCTCTCTTTGGATCAAACGTTTTAAAATCACATCCAATAAATCTGAGGAAACTTTTAAATAAAATAACAACAGGTGATTTTTCTTCCAATATAAAAACTTTACAACAAATATATTTCATGTTTGAAGGAGCTTAGTTTGAGTCTTTCTTCATGAGTAAAAGTATTGAGAAGTGTTCATTTAGTTTCTCATTAAGTGTTTCTGTGAAATCAGAGTTTTATAAAAGCAGCTGCCCCTCCTCTGCTGACAGACGCGGCTCTTTGTCTACACTCTCTGTGTCGACTTCTGTCGGCTGTGGAGCGCACGCTCAGACTCCGCTTTGACACCGTGAAACCGAGAGGTCAAAGGTCACATCAGCTGTCCAGATCGTAGTCCTTCTCCTCCTGCAGGGAAGACCAGGGGGGATGTTTCCTCCGTGAGAATTTCAGACAGAAAGAGTCTCCCACCTCGTTCAGATGGTGCAGCACCTGAGGACAGGAAGAGTCTGTGTGTTTACCTTTAATCCAGGAGGAAGTTCACCTCAAAATTCCTCACAATAATGGTTTTAAAGTGTGAGTTTAAAGGTGTTTACCTGGTCCAGCATGGCTCTGGTGTGAGCAGCGGACAGGCAGAAACGAGCTCGAGCTTCAGTGATCGGTGTGGCGGGGAAACCGACGACAACAACGCCGATTTTTCTCGCCAGCATTTCACGAGAGAAAGCTCTGGATTAAAAGAAAACATTAAAAACATTGTTCTTAATATTCAATGTAATAAAAGTTAAATCTTTTAAAAGGTAAGGTTCATATTTTCTCTCCATTTCAGGCTCTTTCTTCAATTCTTTGTAGACAATCACAATAAAGCCTCCACCAGTTTATGTCAAATATTTATCCAAAACTAGTAAAAACATTATGAAACCATCAGTTACTGATTTATTTGGTGTAAATGTTGAATTTTTAAAGAGGCTTATGACGCCATAGGAGGAGATGAAGGAGATTTAATCAGTCAATCTTGAGCATAGCGTTATAAAGTAAATGCAAAGCAGAAGGACAAAAACAATTATTGGGAGAAAGATTTTACAGAAGGGACTAATGCACAGCACTAATTATATTTTTAAAGATTGAAAATAATCAAAATAATTTTAAAAATATCAAAATTACAATGGAGTATTAGGGCCTAATTAAGATTTTTTATTTTTTTGCTTCATATTTTACCAAGAGATTAAAGTCGAATTCAATTATTCATTACAAGAAAAAATGTCTAAATTAATTATTTTACTATGAGATTCTAATACTTTTGATAATTTGATGCTGATGTGCAAAAAGTTGAATTATCTCCTTGTTTGTAAAACCCAAGTTAAAGTATAATTATATTTCGACTTTATTTCGACTTTATTCTCGTGGTAAATGAAGTCATTATTTTCGACTTTTGTAGTAAAAAGATTAATTTTAACTTTAAACTCGTAGTAAAAATAATTCACTTTGACTTTATTGTTGTAGTAAAATACTTAATTTCGACTTTAATTTCGTAGTAAAATATGAGGTTGATGTGGCTTAATACTCCGTCGTATAAAATAGAGATAAGATTATAAATAGGAAAGATAAGTAAAGTGCAATAAACAGGACAAAATAAATAATTAAAAGGGATAAGAATAATAGTTGGGACTCATGGGTGTCGCCCAAGTCAGAGATTCAAAGGTTGGAGTTGTGGCTTAGCATTTCAACATTATGGATTTGCTGCAAGGAAATGCTTAAGGTTGAAGAGGTGAGAAAGATGTTGGTTGCTCAGGATGTGGAGATGCTGCAAGTTTTAGAAGGTGGTGACAGGATTTTAGAGATTAATGTGTTATTAAACATGTTGGTTCTTTTGAGAGATATGCAAAAAACGTTTGAATTACTTAATAAGTAAAAAAATTGGTTTGAATGTTTTGAACTTAAACTTCAAGCTACAAGTTTCAGCTGTCTTCACATGGATTTTAATTCCCTGTTTACACAGTTATCTGCCCCTGTAGCTCCTAACAGAGTGTATTCCTCTGTGTAAAAGTACTTAAGTCCACGTGTCTCCAACTGCATAATACAAGATAAAATTCACTGTCCAGGTTTGACCTTTTGAAAATATGCAGTGACCTCTCTGTTTTCTGAGAATGTGGAAGCATTTTCTGCTAAACCTCTTCACCACGAGGAATTCTGCTCCTTCAAACCCTCAAACTTCTCAGTTATGATTCTGGGGCGAGCGGTATGGATGATATGATAATTTCTGCAAAGCACCATAAATTAAAAGGAGCACATAACGAACGGTTCTAAGAGCCAGAGGCAGATCATTCCTGATCATTTCTGATTTAATGAGGCAGCTCTTCAGCAGAAAGGAAGTGGACAGTTTGGAGGAATTAAACCTTAAAATATGCTCTCATAATAAACTGATTTAAGTGACAGCAGTTTGAAGTGTTTCAGATGTTTTTGGTTGCAAACGGACCCTAAGTTTCGATGGGTTTATTATTCTGGAAATGTAAATCTTTCCCATAAAGTTTAAGGTTAAAACCTCCCAAATGTCACTTTTTACTACAGCTTTCAAGAACACCCTCTGATTCCTGCACACGCTGCTCTTTTTCAGCGATATCACTCATGACTGGAGCTTTCACTAACTCGATTATACCTGAGCGACTCAAAAAAGAACAGGTCAGTTTCTCATAATCGATACCTGATGCTCCGACAGACTCAGACTGAATCATGACTGAAACTTTGGAGCGAGCGTCACAGATGAGACACCTGAGCTCACCTGACCTCCTTCTAAAAAAGCGGCGGCCGAGTGCAGAATAAACATCCTGATCCTCTTTTCTTCTCCTCAGAGTGAGGTGTGTTTGGGTTGAAGTGTACTCACACCACTTTCCCGGGCATGTAGAGCAGGATGGGGACCACAGGTGAGTCATCGTTGCCGTAGATGATGAAGCCCATCTCCTTCAGTCTGGCCCTGAAGTATCGGGTGTTCGCTGCCAGTTGGCGGACACGTCTGATGCCTGCGATGAAAACAAGGACACGAATAAATAAACCTGAGTGGACTTTTCTGTGTATTTCCACATTCCTCTGCAGCGAAGGAAATGAGCTTAAAATAAGTTGGAAAAAATCAATACAAGATATTCATTGCTTGTAAAATATGGAGCAAGTGACAATTCTCTTGATAAGATTTCTTTAAATGAGGCATTAGATATAAGCTTAACTAGACAAGACAGATCTTGAAAATTGCTGTGAAAACTCATTTCAGCCACATTTTTTTAAATTGAGAAGTTTAATGTCTCATAATAAGCTTTTAATGAGCTGCAGGTTTAAATAAAACGTTGTTTTCTTAACTCAAGAATAGAATAGAAGTTTATTGTCTGACACAAAGAAGGTGACAGAAATTCATCTTTTGACAGGCCTCAGTTGCATCAAAGACACACATTCACACATTCCCCATCACACTTGTACACACATACATAACAAGAACTTTAAAAGACCTGAGTAAAAAATACACATAGTAAAAAAAAAAAAAAAAAACAAGCTGAAAAAAGCAAGCTGAGTCTATTTCTTGAAACGAGATGATTTGTCTTTAACAAATAACTCAGCGGCTTCAAAATATGATGACAAGTAATAAAAGATTGTTTAAACTGAGGAATTAATTCAATCAAGATATTTTTAAGACTGTATCACTTAACAAGATATTCAAGATGATCCATCTCGGAACAAGACTGAAATGTTTTTCCTTTAGGTAACTGTGTCTTATATAAAGTGTGATGGGATATTTTGACTGCAAATTGGAAGAAAATACTTGGTAAGATGTTGGGATTTTGCTGTGCCCCTGATCCAACTTTAAAAGGAGTTTCTGTTTCCATCTGAGCGAAGACTGTAGTAGTTTTTCCCGCCTCTGAAAACTTTCTTACTGCGTCATCTCATCCTGAGTCCTGTTCCTCCATCTGGGCCGTTCAAGCCTCCACGATGAACACGCTCATGATTGCATCTCAGCTGCAGCAGCAGATGGTTCAGTTTTGTGCGTCTGGCTTCACGATACACACACTAACATGTTGCCAAATGAGGGAATGTGAATTATATAAGACGGATCCAGACCGGAGCGACAGAAACTGCGTGGAAACACGGTGTAAGACGTATTCAGGTTAATGCATCAGGAGACGAATCAAAGTCAGCATAAGTGCGGCGTGTCCCGCTGACCCCCCTGTGTTTTTATGATCTCAGAGGAGTTTGCTGCTCGGCGGCTGCAGCACAGTTTGGCACGGCCCGGCTTTGGAGCAGAGCTGTTTCCCTCTGATTACCTGGGAACAGATTGGCAGCTCTTTCATGGGGGTGTAAGAGAGCACTTTAAATCCCCTTATCTCAGCTGAGAGAGCGGGAGAAAGAAGGAAAAAAAACCCCACAACATTCAGTCTTCTGCCAAAAAGCACAGAACCCATCTTGTAAATTGTTCCTCTCTGCTGAGATAGAGGGCGCGGGGTCAGAAACCTGCTGCCAGGCGCAGGAATCAGAGGAGGAGGTGAGAATGTGTGGACGTTTCTGTCTGTCACTTTCACCTTTTTTCAACACTGTTTGCTTTAACGTGTGAAATTCAACATCAACAGGAAAGACTCAGAAGAGGAGGAGGAGAAAAGCGAACACAGTCGTCTTTAAAGCTTCGTGATGGACGCTGCAGCTGATGTTGTAAATGTGCAGTTTGCTTTCTCCCTCCTCTCTATAAGACAGGTCAAGACTGATTTACCCACAACAGCTTTCACCGAGCTGCGTCAGACAGAAAGCATGTCTGGGTCAGAGCCAAGAGAGGAGGTTAGTCACCTTTACAAGAACGTACAATACACCTCAAACATGAGGCACCGAGATTAAGTCTTCTGTCTGAGCCTGGTTACTTTTTACAAAGAAAAGACCTGATACTGAGTGAAGTAGAGTTTCAAAATGCATAAAGAAGAAACGAGAGAGAGAGAGGGATTATTGAAAACAACATTAAGGTGAAAAAGTCTGTTCAACATCCCAAAAATGGGAATGAAAGTTTGAGAAAAAGACTCAGTAATGAGGAGCTCCAAGGATTTTGTTGATCACTTCAAAAAGTAGTTTGTTCATGTTCGATGTGAGTGTTTTTCTCAACGTGATTTAGATCAGGGGAACACACAAGATGCTCCAAAAAAGAGTGAGATTATTCCTTTATCAGGTGGATATTGTGAACTGCAGCATTGTCCTGTTGAAAAACCCAGTCATTAGCAGACAGAGCAGGGCCCTCAGTCATGAAGGACGACCCTGAACAACCGTCACCTCCATTTTTCTATTATTCAGAAAAAGCAGATCATGATGCCCCCCCACCTCCACTGTGACACCTAAAAAACATCTCAGTGGGATCTCCTCGTCATGACAGTAACGTTGGACGCCATCAGGACCATCAAGGTTCAAGTTTTTCTCCAAAACAGGCGATTTAGTGGAAGGAGCCGAGGCCTTTGAAGAGGTTTTTGTTCTTAAAGCTCTTCTCTCTCAGACGCCGTCTGATGGTTATTGGGCTGCAGTCGACTCCAGTAACGACCTTAATTTGTCTTAACGGACAGCCAATCAGCGCGGGCGAAATATTTTTGGGTCTACACTTGACTATTTTGTTCCTTTACCCTCAGGATCTTTGAAGAAATTCTAATTGTCTGTCTCACTGCGTCCGATCTCAGCAGTGATGGCGTTGCGTTGTGAGAGGTCTTGACCACGTTCACAGAGAGAAAGTTTTCAGCCTTTATCATCAGGAGGTCATGACAGAGTGAATACCTGACAGAAATTACCTTGAATCCACATTTTTGTGCAGATTTTGTCTTTTCAAAAGCTGTTCTCTTAAACTTTTGATCATCTGATGAACAGACTATTCACCTTTAGTTGTTGTTTTCAACTGCTTACTCAATGTTTTTGTCTCACTCCCATTTCTTCTTTTTGAATTCCGAAACTGTACTTCGAACCCTTTTAAGATCCAACAGAGCAAAATATAAATTAGAGAAAAGTTTCACCTGGTTTGATTAGGTGTGTATCTGTTCATAAATAGCACAAAAAGTGTGGAAATGGTGGCACATCTGTGAGATGAGCAACAGAACTGAGTATGTGGGTTGCACCACTGGAAAAATTGCCAAATCATCTCAGCTCTTGTTTTGAGCTTCTGGCGCTCACATTCAGATGCTTGATTAGTCTGATCTGGATGGGGCCTTTGCAAAAACGGGATTTATCCACGACGACATAATAAGCTGTTGACATTAACAGAGACCATTTTGCAACTTTTCACAAATGTGGCACCATCTAAAGTGAAATAAACAGGCTTTACAACAAAATGTATCACCTGGCACACTGCAAAAACTGAAATCTAAGCGTCACTATGTCTTACTTTTAGTAAAATTTGTCTTACTGTTCTTGATTTGAGCCACATTTACTTGACAAGGTCATAAAAATGTCTCATTTCAAGTTTTTTAAAGACAAAAATGAGGCATCAATTGCTTGTAACAAGTAAAAAAAATCTGCCAATGGGATAAGATAAAAGATTCTTGTTTTAAGACATCTTTCTAATTTCAAGAAACTTCCCAGGTGAATTCGTCTTATCCCATTGGCAGATTTTTTTGACTTGTTACAAGCAATTTACACCTCATTTTTGTCTTTAAAAAACTTGAAATAAGACATTTTTATGACCTGGTCTGGTGAATGTGGCTCAAATTAAGAACAATAAGACAATTTTTACTACAAATAAGACATAATGACTTGCTTAGATTTCCGTTTTTGCAGTGCAGCATTGTTACAGCCACAAAACTATCTACTAAACACAAATATCCTTTCCTTTTCTGCTGAGTTTAGTCAGTATCAGTTTGAAGTATGACTTCTTTTGCACACTGTAGTGAATCAGCAGTCTTTTGATTCACGTTTGAGTTTGAAATAGTTGTTTAAATATCAAGTTTATGGACAAATGGTCACTTGAACTTAAATGCTACAGCCTTTTATAACAGTTGTAATACATATTTCTGTTATAGTCCAGATTATGTGGCTTTTTTTCACCCTCACTGCATTGAACCCATTACACACACTTTGACAATAACATTTGATGGCACAGTAAACACGGCTCCTTTAACTTAAACTTCTATAGATTTGAGTGGAAATGGTTTAACTGTCCTCCATTTACCTCCAAAAAACCTCCTCCACCACAACACGTCCTAATCCTCCTCCCTCTGTTAGGACCACGACCAAACTACAACAACTCGTAGAGAATTGCTCTGGCAGCGCTGCGCCTGCTCTTGTAATTACTACTTCCCAGCGTGAGTGTCTGAAGCCATTAAAGCAGAAACTTCTCAGAGGTACAGAGCTCCTCAGAACACACACATGAGAATGATTTCCTCCACGCCGGGGTCACGTGTGTTCAGAGGCTGCCTCCCCTCTCTCCGCCGCTCTCTGCAGACCCCTGTAATCGTTTCCACATTTTCGGCCCGAGCAGCTGTTTGTCTTCCCCTGCAGCTCTGGACTCTCTCCTAATGCTAACATTGGTGCTGCCCTCTGGATCAGGTTTGCTATTGTTTCCATAAAAATTATATGAAGGTGTCAGATTTTCATCANGCGAGCCCGGAGCTGTGATGGGCTGCTGCTCGGTGGCTGAGCAGTGGCCAGCGGGTGCGGGGTGATGACACGTAGCCGGAGATGCTGTCTGGCCACCATTTCCACTCACCGCCATCTGTCCTCCCCACTGGGCGGCGGCTGCGGCTTCCTCGCACACACACACACTTAAGAGGGGAAGGGATTTTAAGGGGAAATGCTCAAACGTAGGATAAGAACCCTGAAACAACCTGACATCTGTTTTCGTTTAAAGCGGGGGATTTTCACCGCTTTAGGGCCCCCGAGGATTTCAGAGCGACTGAGATAAACCAGTTAAGAGAAATGTGTCCGAAATCCATCTCACATCTGTGGCGAGGAGTGACAGCTCGGAGTGTTTCCTCAGCCGCATGTTGGCCGCAATACTGATGTGGAGATACATCCTGAATGATGCTGGGAGGGAGCAGAGCCAGGAGAGCTCACACACTAAGTTTTCTCTAAGACAGATGTACTTCATACACACGTTTCAGCTTCTAGACAGCTTATAGCAAACGGTTAATGCTTACTCTCTCTTAAATTCAAGGTTAGAATGAATTAGAGAGAGCTTACAGTTGGATATGTATGACAAAATAAGGACATGCTGCAGTTTTGCATGCCTGACATTTAAAAACAATTCTGAGTGCTTTGTCAGTTTTGCCAAAGACACATACAACCCCAATTCCAATGAAGTTGGGATGTTGTGTAAAATGTAAATAACAGAATACAAGGATTTTCAAATCCTGTTGAACCTATTTTCAACTGAATACACTACAAAGACAAGATATGTAACATTCAAACTGATACACTTTTTTGTGTTTTTGCAGATATTCACTCATTTTGAAAAGGTGGGACAGGGTCATGTTTCCCACTGTTACATCACTGTTCCTTTAACAAGACTCAATAAGCTTTTGGACAATGGACAACTTCAGTTGCTCAACAGTCCGGGGTCCTCATTGTTGTACTGTATTTTGTGCTTCATAATGTTTCACACATTTTCAATGGGAGACAGGTCTGGACTGCAGGCAGGTCAGTCTAGTAGCTGCACTCTTCTACTACAGAGCCACGCTGTTGTAACAGGAGCAGAATGTGTCTTGGTTTCATTGTCTCGCTGAAATAATCAGGGACGTCCCTGAAAAAGATAAAGTGTCTTGGATGGCAGCAGATGTTGCTCCAAAACCTGTTTGCACCTTTCAGCATTAATGCTGCCTTCACAGATACTGGGACAGTTACCCATGACGCCATGGGGCACTAACACACCCCCATACCATCACAGATGCTGCTTTTGAACTTTGCTCTGAGAACAATCCAGATTGTCCTTTTCCTCTTTGGCCCAGAGGACACCACGTCCATGATTTCCAAAAAGAGTTCTGCAGCGTTTGTGTGTGTTGTTGATGTCTGACTTTGTCTTTGCATGGTAGAGTTTGAACTGTCGCTTGTAGATGTAGTGATGAACTGTGTTAACTGACAATGGTTTTCTGAAGTGTTCCTGAGCCCACGTGCTAACATCCTTCACACAATGATGTGGGTTTTTAATGCAGCGCCGCCTGAGGGGTCAAAGGTCACGGCCATTCAATGTCGGTTTTGGGCCTTGCTGCTTACGTGCAGAGATTTTTCCAGATTCTCTGAATCTTTTGATGATATTATGGACTGTAGATGATGAAATCCATCAATTCCTGCTGTTGGACAAAGTTGAGAAACATTGTTCTTAAACTGTTGGACTATTTGCTCACGCAGTTGTTGACAAAGTGGTGAACCTGGCCCCTTTCTTCCTTTTATACCCACTCACCTGTTTCCAATGAACCTGTTCACCTGTGGAATGATCCAAACATTCCTCAACTTTCACAGTCTTTTGTTGACCCTGTCTCAGCTCTTTAGGAATGTGTTGCAGGCATCAAATTCAAAAACAATAAAGTTACACAGTTTAAACAATAAATGTCTTGTCTATGTACTGTATTCAACTGAATATGGGTTAAACAGCATTTGCAAATCACTGTATGCTGCTTTTATTTGTTTTACACAGTGTTCCAACTTCATTGAAATTGGGGTTGTAATTCTTCTTTGCATTTGGAAAGATTTTGCCTATTTTTCTGCATCTTTTTGCTTTATGCCCAAGTAAACATAAGGTTTGTCCAATTTGTAATGATTAAAACATGATCCAGGCACCAAATTCTGTGTTTAATCTGCCTACAGAGGTCTTATATTAGAGAGAACAACATTTTCTGTCCCCCTGGAGTGTTGAAAATTAACACGTGTTATGAGAGCGTGCTGATGTGGAGCACAGGACGGGAGCACAGCCAGACAGAAAGCTTACTTTGGCTTTAGATGGATGTGTTTAATAACTTTAATTCAGTGTAAACCAGGCTCACGGTGAAGGGTTAATAAATAAATCCTCCTTCATGCAAGGTTAAAGTGAATTAGAAGGAACGCAGAGTGTATTTATTTTGGTCTGCTCATAAAATAGCTATAAGATGACTGTTTTCCAGAGCACATCTGCTGAGTCTTAGTGTAGGATTTGGGGGATTTCACCACAACAACAAATACGTCCAATCTAAAGGCTTTCTCGCTCTGTTCCCGCCTGTTTCTTTCAGGACTTTACTACACCCGGCTGTCAAACCAGCCCCAGTGTTCGTACTTCAAACATTATCATGCTTGTTAAAAGTCATCCTGTTAAATCTGGACCGCAGTCCCTACCCCCGCCACAAGAGGGGCCTGGCCCTCCGCCAGCTTNCCCTGTCTCAGCTCTTTAGGAATGTGTTGCAGGCATCAAATTCAAAAACAATAAAGTTACACAGTTTAAACAATAAATGTCTTGTCTATGTACTGTATTCAACTGAATATGGGTTAAACAGCATTTGCAAATCACTGTATGCTGCTTTTATTTGTTTTACACAGTGTTCCAACTTCATTGAAATTGGGGTTGTAATTCTTCTTTGCATTTGGAAAGATTTTGCCTATTTTTCTGCATCTTTTTGCTTTATGCCCAAGTAAACATAAGGTTTGTCCAATTTGTAATGATTAAAACATGATCCAGGCACCAAATTCTGTGTTTAATCTGCCTACAGAGGTCTTATATTAGAGAGAACAACATTTTCTGTCCCCCTGGAGTGTTGAAAATTAACACGTGTTATGAGAGCGTGCTGATGTGGAGCACAGGACGGGAGCACAGCCAGACAGAAAGCTTACTTTGGCTTTAGATGGATGTGTTTAATAACTTTAATTCAGTGTAAACCAGGCTCACGGTGAAGGGTTAATAAATAAATCCTCCTTCATGCAAGGTTAAAGTGAATTAGAAGGAACGCAGAGTGTATTTATTTTGGTCTGCTCATAAAATAGCTATAAGATGACTGTTTTCCAGAGCACATCTGCTGAGTCTTAGTGTAGGATTTGGGGGATTTCACCACAACAACAAATACGTCCAATCTAAAGGCTTTCTCGCTCTGTTCCCGCCTGTTTCTTTCAGGACTTTACTACAGCCAGCTGTCAAACCAGGCCCAGTGTTCGTACTTCAAACATTATCATGCTTGTTAAAAGTCATCCTGTTAAATCTGGAGCGCAGTTCCGACGCCCGCCACAAGAAGGGGCTGGCCCTCCGCCAGCTTTACCTTCTTATTATGGCCCAGCCGATACGAGGCGACGGCAGGAAGGTCCCTCTATGAACGCCTAATTCAAGCAGCATGGCCGTTTCCTCTGTTGCTTTCTAATCAACTGCCACAAAAGCGGTGCGGTTATGTACTAAAGTGTACTTTTTAATGGAGTAAAGAGGAATTAAAAAGAGTCACAGCCGGGGGAACATTTGTTTGACACATGAGTGAAAGGGGAGGGTGTGAGTGAAACAAACGCTAACTCTGATCTGCTCTAACCTGCACTGAAGGCTGAATATTAATGTTTTAACACAAACAATGGTTACCAGGTCCACAAAATAAAGCCAGGAAGATTTCCAAACGTCTGATCAGATAAAGAAAATTCACCCAAGGCTATTGGAAACATTTCAGAGCGATCAATCTCTCATACCTCATGGTATTGATTATTATTGTTATTATTACTAATATTATTAGAGATTGTTTCATCATAGCAACAAAACAACTTTCTCCCTCACTGCAGCATCTACAAGTTTCCACTTTCACTTCTAGATGAAGTCTGCCTCATTGAGAGTGATCCTGACACTAAAAGGAAGAAAAAGCAGAAGTGACTTAAAGTTGTATAGATTCTTAAATAACGCCGTGGCAAAAAACTAACCATGGATACCTTTTTGAGTAACAGCAAAGGGTAGCTGTCACTGACCGATTGGCAGATGTCACTAAGTGATTGGTGGAAGCCACTGAGCGATCAGTAGGTGTCACTAAGCAAACGGCAGGTGTCACTGAAATTTTGGCTGTTGCCACTGAGTCACTGGAAAGTATTGCCGAGTGATTGGTAGGTGCCACTGAGCAAATGGCAGGGATCACTGGGCATCTGGCAGGAGTCACTGAGATTTTGATGATGTCACTGAGCAATTGGTAGGTTTCACTGACAATTGGCAGATGTCAATAAGCAAATGGCTGGTGTCACAGAGAGTTTGGTGATGTCGCTGAGTGATTGGTAGGCTTAACTGACAATTGGCAGATGTCAATAAGCAAATGGCAGTTGTCACTGAGTGAATGGCAGGTGTCTCTGAGCAAATGTCGGTGTCACTGAGCTGTCAACGGATGTCAGCGATTTTTTTGGCAGGTCCCAATGAGCCCAACGAGTTATTGGCAGGTCTCAATGAGCAAACGGCAGGTGGCAACGAGTGATTGGCAGGTGTCAGTGAGTGATAGGAAGAAGTTACTGAGGTTTTTGGAGATGTCATTAAGTTTTTTACAGGTGTCAGTGAGTGATTGGCAGAAGTCAATGAGGTTAGGGAGATGTCACCGATTTTTTGGCAGGTGCCATTGGGTAATTGGCAGGTGTCATTTTGCAATCGGTGGGTGCAACTGAATAATTGGCAGAAGTCAAAGAGAATGCTGCCATACCATAAGCCACTTTTAGATCCAGGCCCTAGAGTTCTTATTTGTTAAATAAAAAGTGACCAGTGCAGCTTATTTTCCTTGTTTTACATTATTCATTTTGACTCATGTGAACATGTAAAATAAACCTTTTTTTCCATTGTTATTATCGTCTGTGCTGATTTTTTGATCTATGTTCAACGATGAGTCATTTGAATGTTTTATGAACTTTTTTTGAGTTACATTCTGGCAGCAGCTTGATGTGAGCAGGGCTTGAGTCCAAATGTTTTATGTCGCACTGTATCATGTTGTATCACATTGTGTTTTCTAGTAAAACAAGCCAATAACATAAAAACAACCATGTCTTTTCATTCTTATCTGTGCTGAAAGGATTAGAGAATAAAAAATATCCTCGAGGTAAGATCAGGGGGAAAAAAAATCCTCTTTCAAGGTCGTCACAGCGGGTCACTCATTCCTAGTATTTTGAATCCCGTAAGTTGATTTGGCACAGATTATAATTCAGACGCTCTTTCTGACACAACCCTCCTTATGTGTCGCGGCCTGGGATCTGCACTAACGACCTCCTTTAGTGGCTGCTGGGAGCAACACCGCTGTTCAGAGACCTGGAGTCAGGGTTTTGCTCAAGGACACTTCTGCACATGACTGCAGGTGCTGGTATCGACCTCCTGAAGGTCACTGAAATTATTAAATAAAATTCTGACATTTCTTTGAAAAAAATCTGGCCCTGAAGTCAAAACTCTGTTATGATTCAGACACTTTCCTTTCATAATACACAGAAAAAGTCAGAATTACAACTCTAAACATCTACAATTGATTATTTTTTTCAGTCCTCTTTCATTTTTCTATTATCCGTAAAATAGGAAAGTTTCTAATGTAAGAGTTAAGATTGGCAGGCTTAGAAAGAGGATATTCTAATGTTTGTGCACTGATAAATTCCCTTTAAAGGAAAATCAGGTAAAGAAAGGAAGCAAAATCTTAAGATAAACTCTTAACCTATCAAGGATGGATTGATTGTTTACTTATTTCTTTCACTGTTCTCTTGTACTTTCAGTTTTATTTTGGGGTTGTTTTTAAGATCCTCTTTGTTTTTTAGGGCATTTTGCTTTTGTTTTTTTTTCATCTTGTTATAAAAAATTGAATGTTTACCTTCTTGTGAAGTCAAATTCAAGTTCTCTGTCAAGAACCTGCTTCTGTGCCCTTGTGTTTTATTCACTTGATGTGTGAAGATATAAATCAGATTGTCAGGAACTTTGACAAGACTTTCAACTTTGGAATAAAAACATAAAAAGAAAAAAAAACAGGCTTTAAGTGTCAAAGAGTTTATGCAGACAAGTGAGACTATCCTAAGATCTCTATCAAGCACCTTCTTCCCTGCGATGTATCCTCCAGCAGCTCCAAAGCTCTTGGTGAACGTTCCCATCATCACGTCCACGTCGGCCGGGTTCACGTCGAACAGCTCGGTCACACCTCGTCCCGTTTGTCCCACCGCTCCGATACTGTGGGCCTCGTCCAGGTACAGGTACGCCTTATACTTCTTCTTCAGAGCCACGATCTCAGGAAGTCGCACCACGGAGCCCTCCATGCTAACAACACAGAAACAGAGAGTTATAAAAAGGTGGACACAGATAGTTTAGTTTTTTACACACTGATTCTTTGAGTCTCATCCTGCAGCTTGTGTTCATGTGTTGATACATGTTACATAATCCAACATGAGGAATCCTTCCCTCTCTCTCTCATCTCACACAAACCTTTTAAGGCTGCAAACACACAGTGAACATGTTGGACTCAGAAAAAAAACACAGACTTGCTCTCCTGTCTGTGTGTAAGCGTCTGCACTCAGTGTGACATGAGGCAGACTCAGACCAGGACCCATGTGGACTTCAAAGGTAGTCCCAGGATGTAGCTAAAGCATGCTAACCCTTTATCTGAGCCTTTTGATGTGATGGAGGGAGCTTTAGTTTCCTCAGTGCTGTTTCTAAAGACGCCGTTTCTTTAATGTCTGCGTCCGACATGAGGCTGCCTGATAATGTGGATATTAAGATGTTTCTCAAATTAGCAGCTTTGTTGAGAAACTGATATTTAATTAAACCCAACTAATGACCCTGTTCATGTTCTTCCTTCTAATTTGCTGAGAGTTTTGTTATAAAAATTCAGTAAAAACTGAGGCTGGTGATTGTAAGCAGCTCAAATCTGTCACTTCTCTGACCAAACTGACTTGTAAAGTGCTAACAGAGCCATAGCTTCGCCATAATTTGAGATTATTCCAGTGCAGACTCTCACTGCAGGATTTCTCAAATATATTTTCAGTAAAGTAAAATAAAGTTAGCTCCATAGTTTCCAGTAAAAAAAATTACCTTGGAAATCTGAAATGACTAAATGTATTCAATTTCCTTTAAGAAGCTATTAACTATTTATTCTATATTGTTTTGCCAAATTCTTTAGCACAAAGTTTGTTGACATACAGAATTGAGATCACATTCACAAAACTTTGAGATCCTAAGAAAAGTCAAAATTTTATAAGTGAAGGTCAAAACTTTGAGATAAAAAATTGAAATTGAGTCAAAATTTCAGATGAAAGTCAAAATTTTGACATAAAAAAGTCAAAATTATCAGATAAAAAGTCAAAACGTTGGGATTAAAAATTGAAATTATCCATTCAAAGCAACAAAATTTGGGGGTAATAAGTTTAAATTTAAGACTACATTTTAAATTTTTGAGTTAAAAAGTCAGAACTTTAAGATACAAACATCAAAAATATGAGATAAAAGTAAAAATTTTAAAAGTGAAGGTCAAAACTCTGAGATAAAAAGTTGAAATTTTGATATGAGTGAGATAAAAAAGTCAAAAATTTGGCACAAAAAGTCAAAATTTCAACATGAAAAGTCAAAACTTTGAGATCAAAAGTTGAAACTTTCTGTTCAAAGAAACAAAATTGTGGAGTAAAAAGTTGATATTTTAGACAAGATTTCAAAATTTTGAGCTAAAACATCAAAAATATGAGATAAAAAGTCAAAATTTTGACGAGTCAACATTTCAGATATAAAGTCAAAATTTTGACACAAAAAGTTTTAATTATCAGATTAAAGAATAAAAAAATTTGGATAAGAAGTTGAAATTTTCAGCATTATTTCAAAATTTTGAGTGAAAATGTCAAAGCCTTGAGATAAAAACATCAAAATTATGAGGAAAAAAGTCAAAATTATCTTATTAATGAAAAGCAGGTCACAAGTAACAGATTTTTTTTCCAATTTCTTTGAAATGTTCTCTAAATTTCGAGCTGAGTTTGTGACAATTAGCACATTTTTTTTAGATTCAATCACAAATCACGACAGAATATTTGGAGAATCATCTCAACATTGAGCTGATTAAAAGCTGCTGATTTTGATTGAAGCAGGCGGTGTCACTCTCACTTCTGTTAGCTTTCACTTTTTCTTGTGCAAACTTGAAATACAAGGATTAATTTCTTCAGAAAGCAGGAAAAACTCCAAGTTTTTCAGTCTGTGGTGTGTAAATCATGATTAGTCAGTAGTTTACTGGGTGACACACACAGATCAGGAATCAACTAGGACGACTTCCACCTCACTGAGTGTGAATGTGTGTGTAGCTGAATAACAGCGCAGACAAACAGCACAACAAAGAGGGCATGTTTTCGCTCAGATGGGCTGAGATGTCATGCAGAAAGAGAAAAGAAAATGTCTGTGATAAACAGTTGGAGTCGGAGGGTGCAGCCAAGTCAATCTGCGTGTCTCCATTTGGCTTTGATTTGGAGCTAATGAGCAGATGGAGAGGGTCACTGAGACTCAGGATCACTCACTGCACACACACACACACACACACACACAATACCTTTCTCCTTTCTGCGGTAATCAAACACTACCCGACTATACACACACACAGTCACACACGTATACACACTGCCTATTATTCAAGGGTAGAGAGAGGAGAGCAATTGAGAAAGAGACCATTACAGGAAGTGCTAAACACAGGCTGGAGGCTCCGCTCAGGTTACAAATGAGGATTTCTACCTGGACCTGGCTCTGCATTACTCTGCTGGAGACCACCTGGAAGAAACACTAATAGAGAGACACAGCTGACCCAAGAAGTGTGTGTGTATGTGTGTGTGTGTATAAATGTGTGTGTAAGGCTGACCTGTAGATGCCTTCCACCATGATGAGGATCTTTTTCCAGGGTCTGTGGGTGCGGGGTTGTCCAGAGACGACGGCTTCTCGCAGCATTTTCTCCAAACTGTGCATGTCTGAAACACACAAACACACAACGATTTAACCTTAAATATGCACAAGAAAAACACTTCTCACTGCCAGACTTTACCAGAAGAGACAGAGAGTTAAATTCATGGAGAATCTGATCAAACACAGACACTAAAATTCAGAATATTGACCCTTTTCCACTATACAATTCCAGCCCTACTCTACTCTACTCTACTCGGTTTGGTTTCCTCTTCCTCTAGCCCGACTACAGACTCACGGTGGGCGTGGATCTTATAACACAGCTGCGCTAAAGTGCTGCGCAGAAGTGCGTGCATGTCATCTATAACGCAACACAAACATAATTTTGTACTAACATATGTGCCACCATGGTCTTTAAAGAAAAAAAAAAGCTTTCAAAAGATTTCATTAAAGTAATACAGCATCTCAATGTCGGGCGTCATGACAACGGAGGTAAACAACAGCCTCGTGCTGCTGCACGCGGAAAACGAAGGAGCTGCTTCCTGACATCAACTCTTCCCTGGATCCAGTGAGATCACTTTAATTTTTGATTTTTGTTGATCAATCATTCTTCTTTGAGCTGGTTTTCCTTTTTGGTTCCCTGTGGATTAATGGACTGATTGGTGCTTAAAGACTCTCGTGGCAGACAGATCGCTCCTGCACCGACCAACTTTGATTTAATTTAAAAGACTCTTTTAAGCCAACTATCTTTGCTGTTAACTTCTTTTCCGTTTAAAAAGGACTTTTAACTTATTTAGAGATCATGAAGGAGCATTTTAGGGCTGTATTTTGTCTTCATTCAGTCTGGTTCTGTGCCGTCAGGTTTAAATGTCATTAAAAACCCGTCGCTGACTTATTCGTTTGCCTCTTGTAAGTGATTTATACAGAGTCAGAAAGTGAATTTTCGAAGACGACATTCTCTGACCAATGAGTGACCGGCAGTCCGTCCACGTCACCTTTTAGTATTGGAGAGAGCAGGTACTAAAAACTGGCATCTGACGTGTAGCACTGCGCCTGTGGAAACGCAACAGAAACCGAGTAGAGCAGGGCTAAGACGGGTCAGTGGACTCAAGGCTGTGGAAAAACTACAAGAATCTGCATTTAACAGTGATTTACTGATGATCAAAAGTTTAAGTCAAAATTTAAGTAGGAATCGGTCTTTCATGACCTCCTGATGGTAAAGGGTAAAAAACATTCTCTCTGTTTGAACGTGGTCAGATTTTTTGAGCTGCATAATTAAAACCTCTCACTGCTGAGGTTGGACGCAGTAAGACAGACATTTTACATTTCTTAAAGTCCTGAAGGTTTGGGACAAAATAGTCAAGTGGTAAACTCAAGAAAATACGTCTGCAACAGGCTTGTTAGAGCCTGATATGTTCCATGTAAATGTTATCAAAAAGATATTGAAACCCAAAATGATAACAGGTTTTTTTTTCATTTTGGAGTTATTATGTTTTGGGCTCAGCATCTGTTACACTATCAACCAGTAACAACATTTCAGGTTTTAATACATTTGAGGTTAATTTTCAAACTGGGCTGTTCATGAAGACACAGACTTGATCCTACTGACTGAGGAATTCATGAGGGCACTGATATCAATAAAAATCTTATCCTTTTTTCAATATTTTATTCCATTTTAGGTGTTTTTCAGGCTGTTTTGAGCTGTGGTCTTAAACTTTTGATCAGCTGATGAACAGACTATCTCACTTCAATTGTTGTTTTCAATAAATTACCACCTCTCTCTTATTGACTCTTGCTCCTGTTTCTTCTTTTTGCATTTTGAGACTCTACTTACAACCTTCTTACGATACATCAGTGCCAGTGTAAATACACCTGGTCAGACAATTTTGTTAAGTAGTATATCAGACAGACATATTTTCCCTAATGTGAGCTCTCTCTCTCTCCACCTCTACCTCTTATATGTTGCACAAAACACACTTTTTGCAACATATTAAATGTAGCAGTAGGTATTTTGCAAGGATCCCAAAAAGAAGCAGCAGAAACACCTTTCACAAACAACAACAAACAGGAAATACCTCTGCAGCCTGATGTTAATAAACACCTGCAGAGGCTGTTAGAGAGATGATTACTTCACTAAATGAGCTAAACACGGGTTTGTCCAGGGGTCTGCGTGCATGCTTTAAGTATAATTGACATCCTGGCCTCAGGAGAAAAACCTCCCTGTGGTTTTCAGATCTTATGAGATGAGAGATATGCTCCTTCTGCACTGAGGTCGTCCACCGTCACAACTTATTGGCACCCTCGTAGTAAACTTCACACTGACGTCAGATTACACCGAACGTTTCCCTAATTTAAACGTATCGACTATTAGACAGTATGTACTAGCTATAGCGAAATATAAGAGTGTGCCTCCGACTATTTTAGTGAAGGACTTCGAGATGTCTCTTCTGAAGTACGTATCAATAATATATCAACATAGAGGAGCAACCACACAGGGGTCTCTCCAAAAAGAAACACGTCTCTGTTCTTACTCCCCTTCTAGTCAAGGGTCAATTCGAGACTACAGTCTATTTGGTGTCCGACTATACTCTAGGACGTGGTGGTGCCACTACTCTGTTCAGATTTGTCGACATAGGTATTGTACAGTAATAGAAACGTAACTGGGACTCCCTCGTGTTTACGAAGAAAGAAATAGACTGAAACAAAGCTCATGCTCTGAATGAAAACAGTGAAGTGTTTGAGAGAGAGAGAGAGAGAGAAGAGCGGGCTTCAAAAGGAGTGTCCTTTATCTGTAGCTATTCGAAGGATTTCGACAAACAAGCCTGACGACGACGACGACGACACACCGGGTGAACCAGTTCTCCTGCTCCTTGATATGAAACTCCATCTCTGTTTAACATGCAACACGCAAATATTTCCAAAAGCATAAACAAGGGATGAGTGAAATTCAAGACACAGGCTGCAACAATTAATGTTGACGAGGGACTTTATGACTTTTAACTGTTGGTGCAACATCCTCCAAGTGTTTTTAGTACTTATATCTATAATCTGTAAAACCCTCAGATTCATGATTGTGAGCCCAAAAACATTTTGAAGGATCATATGTTGAGTAGCTGCACGTGTCTTTCAGCCGAAACATGGTAATTCTTTGTTTGACGTCTCTATTTGTTCTCCATGTTTACCTTTTTTTGTAGCCTTGTAAAAGATATTGTGCTTCACAGGGAGTATCCCCACTGGAATGAAGGTTAAATGAGATTAACCCCTTACATCCCACCTAATTCTGGTCTATATATCAAACTGTGTTTCAAAGCTTATAACTGAGGAACCATCTCAAATTCATTAGTGACACCACTTTTGAGAGATTGAAGTCTCTAGTTTCAGAAAATGTCACTTTTCTATATGTGGATTAAGTCCACATCAGGATAAATGCAGCTGAAACACTTTTTTCTCATTATTTTTTGTAACCATTTTTAAATATCATTAACATTGAGATGCTTCATGTCAGACATAAAACATCCACCACATCACTTCTACACCTTGTCATCTACATCTGGATGAAATTTGAGCTTTCTAGGTAAAGTAGTTCACTTCACTGTCCACCCATTCATCCCAAGACTCTGTGCAAACAAAATCAGCTTTGTTAGTGCTCAGTGTCCTCTTTTTAGTCAACTCTTGTGGAAAAGGTTCAACAAAAATCATGAAATTGTAGCTCACAGTCTCAGATTGTACCTCTTCCGTTGCGGACATGAATGTGAATGAAGACGCGCAGCAATAAAAAGGTCTCGCCAATGATGTATATGGCTACAGCTGGCTTTGCATGAAGGGTAAAGTAATTGGTAACTGTTGGAGTGACTGACAGGCCTGTTAACAATCAAACTACCCTCTAATAGAGCTAGTAAACAGGACCACAGTGGGCCATGGGCAGTCAAGCAGGGAGTGCTTGTTGTCCATCACAAGCTGTCCTGGTATGAAAACTTCATAGAAAACTATTGGGTCATTCTTGTCTTGCAGCTAGAACCCTGTTGAAAACAAAGACTTGCAGCTTTGTCAGATTGACATTGAGGAGGAAATGCTCTGAGACTGTGAAGCTGCTGTTATTGATGAGAACGGACACGACAGACAGACAAACAACGGACTTTACAGGAGAAATTTCACCACTTGGAATAATTTGATGAAACAACACTTTTGATATGTTTGAACTCTGGATTCCTCTGGTGGAAAGGAGAGTGAATATTCAGGGTACGGGCGTCAGGATGTGACGNGGTCCAGCTGGCTCCGTCCCTGCTCTACCAGCAGCTGTCACTCTAATGTGGCTCTGCCTGCACAGTAAGTCCAGTCCCTGCACAGCCTGTCCCTGTAGGATAGGGTTGGCAGTGAGGTTTGACCCCTGGTCCCTGCGGGGTCTCTGTGGGGGCCGTAGCTTCGGGGGCCGCCGCACCTCTCGGTCTGCATAAAACGACCCCGTTCTCATCACTTAAACAGTCGACCTCTCTCTCCTCCTGTCCGAGCCAATCACGGATATTTATGCTGCGTTTTGCCCCCGGTAACCCGTGGCTGTCTGTGTGAGACAGGCCTGAGTTTGGGTAATCATACCCCTGAGTGCTGCTCTTAACAAAAACCTGCCCTGTCTTGTCAATGTGTCTGAGAGCAGCCGTGCCCGGAGCCGCGTCCTCCCGGCTACTGTTATGTTTAATTATGATTTTAATTAATGGGGGTCGGTGGGGAGATGTTCACAGCTGAGTTTAGTTGACTGTAATTCATTAATTTAGGCCATATGCAAGAAAGGAACAAAAGCTTGGCTAATTAGATTAATTTCCGCTGTGCTGTGAAAGTGACACCCGTATATATATGTGAGGATTTCCTTTTTAGGTGTGAAAAAACCTGCACCTTTCCTCATTTGATCCTGCTTCCTACAGGGCTGAGCAGGTGATACGACATGCTCAAATGGGCGCATCAGGAACTGGGCCAAAAGCTTCTGGATGAAACTACCCAGACAACAAATGTGAGCCAAAACACACTCCTGTTTACCAGTAGAGTTGCAGACTTTTTGAAGGACAGGGGCAGAAAAAAAAGGAAGGGGTTCAAACAGTGTGCATTTTTACTACTCAAGAGAGAAGTTTATCATAATCTAACAAGCCAAGAGGTGAGTTTAAGGTGTTTATCCATCCTAGAGGGCAGTTTAGCACACGTTTTGGATCCCCAAAGAGTACTTTAGAATGTGTTTTGACTCCCAAAAAGGTCTCTTTTTTGTGCGTCTTGGTTCCCAAAAGACCACATCAGCACGTCTTGTGTTTAGAGAAGGCAATTAACTGTGTTTTGGCTCCCAAAAGAACAGTTTTGCTTGTGTCTTGGCTCCAAGGAGGCCAATGAAGCTTGAGTTTTGGCCCCTAAACCGGCACTTTAGTGAGAGTTCGGCTTCCAAGAGGGCAATTTCACATGTGTTCTGGTTCCCAAGATGGTACCTTAGGACATAAATTGGCTTTGAAGAGAGTAATGTAACACATTTTGGCTCCCAAAATGGCACTTGAGTGGATGTCTTGGCTCCAAAGAAGGCAATTAAATGTGTGTTTTGGCTCTAAAAAGGGCACTTTTGCTCGTGTCTTGGGTCCATGGAGGGCAATGAAGCTTGTGTTTTGGCTTCCAAGAGAGTAGTTTCATGTGTATCTTGGCTCTGGAGAAGGCATTTAACTGTGTGTATAGGCTCCCAAAAGAACAGTTTTGCTTGCGTCTTGGCTCCATAGAGAACATTAAGCTTGTGTTTTGGCTCCCAAACGGACACTTAAGTGAGAGTTTTGGCTTCCAAGAGGGCAACTTCACATGCTTTATGACTCTCAAAATGGTACTGTAGTACACGTATGGGCTTCAAAGAGAGCAATGAAGTGCGCTTTAACTTCTACACTGGCACTTGAGTGGATGTCTTGGCTCCAAAGAAGGCAATTAACTTTGTGTTTTGGCTCTTAAATGGGCACTTTTGCTCACGTCTATGGTCCATGGAGGCCAATGAAGCTTGTGCTTTGGCTTCCAAGAGAGTAGTTTAATGCGCATCTTGGCTCTGAAGAAGACAATTAACTGTGTGTTTTGGCTCCCGAAAGAACAGTTTTGCTTGTGTCTTGGCTCCAAGGAGAGCAATGAAGCACATTTTGGCTCCCTAGATGGCACTTAAGTGGACATTTTGGCTCCAAAAAATGCAATTAGCTATGTGTTTTGGCTCTCAAATGGGCAATTTTCTTCACATCTTGGGTCCATGGAGGGCAATGAAGCTTGTGTTTTGGCTTTCAAGAGGGTAGTTCAATGAGTGTTTTGACATTTAAAATCAATTTGTAAACTGTAGTTTTCTATTCACTTATTGTTGTAAACTGTCTTGTTATCATGTTTGGCTTTTATGATATGTGCTGCTGCCCTCTTGGCCAGGTCACCCTTGCAAAAGAGATCCTGATCTTCATGGGCTATTTACCTGGATAAATAAAGCTTAAATAGAAAACTTTGAGGGTGTGACTAAGGGCACTTTAGCTCATGTTTTGTCTCCCAAGAGTGCAATTAAGAGCATGTTTGGCTCCAAAAAGGGCACTTTAGTGAGCAATTTTACAGCATTGGACCAACCATTGGAGAGGTGAGGTTGTGAACCACCTCTCGCCCCCCCCCCTCTATGCACACCACTGCTGCTTACAAACGTCGTAAGTCTTTTTATATTCCATTCAAAGGATTATTTTATTGGTTTGTCTGTAAATAAATGGCGTTGATTTCTTGAGCTTCATGTTTGTACTGTGGGTGAGTTTGATTTCAGCTTGAAGGCAGGGTGTGTCGACACTGTGTGGTATTAAGCGTCTAAGATTACAAACCTTGCCAACAAGCGCAGGAATGTTCATTGAGTTGGTTGCGAAACCCATCCCAAAAGCCATGGAGGACTCTACGCCGAGGAAATCCGCCACAAGTTGCTCCAGCTCCTCGTGGATGCTCAGGTTACCTGCATGACAGAATGCAAAACATAGATCACCTGACGGGAGCTGCTGTAACTTTTAGTTGATCTGGTTAGACTCTGGATTTTCTCTCCTTTTTCGTCTGACCACAAATTTTGTCAGAGATAAATTCTGCCTGATAAAAAATCCATGTGCGAAAGTCTGGCAAGCACATCTTTGCTCTCTCTGAGGATTGGAGGAGATTTATAAAGATTCAAGTTGTGCTAAATTTGTAATTCACTGCCCCTTTTCACCCCAGGTAATACCAAGTGAAGTCCTGCAAGACTTGAAAGTGTTCTGCAGCCGTTTTTGGGAGCGCACAGGCAGTTGTTTATAACCCGATGTGACAGCTGGGGACTGAAAATTCATTTAGAAAAATTGATCAGATTGTAATCTGTCACCTGGCTGGGTGTTTTTATATTTTCTGCAATAAAAATGGGCTTTTTGGGGGATCTCTGGGGGGGCTTTCAGCTGTGGCCTTGTGGGCAGCAGATAGAAAGAAGGATTACTGTTATAATTGGGAACAACAGGAAGAGAAGTGGACAGAAAAAGGCTCATTTAAACCTGCTTTAGAGACACAACGCCAGCCCTCCTCACAGCCTACATTTTGAATTTGTCTTTATTTGTTCTTATTTTGATCCCTGAAAATCTAAACCACAAGCTTCATATGGTTTGTGGAGGAAAAAGTCATCTTACTTACAAAACATCATTTCGTTTGATAAGCTGTCCATCACTTTAACAGTTTCAGGCTTTTAAAAATAGCAAAATCAATGTCACCAGTCTAATTTTTGATGGTTTCACTGGCTTCTGTAGCTCATTTAGAGCTGTCAGTATTAATATCAGTCTGTTTTGCAACCAGTTTCTGGTTAAACTCCCTGATTAAGTGGCTGTACACTAGTTTAACCACACACAGTCTGCATGAAACTGGCAATTGGGTTCAGTTGTGTTGATACCAGATGATAAGTGGTCAGTTTTCTGCACATAACAAAAAGCATTCAGGCCTGGCATGTACGTATGTTACAATATAAAAACAGATTTTTTTCCGCTATGGTTTTTGCATTTTCATGTGAAGTGTTGCAACGTATATTGGTCGTATGAAGCTTGTTAGCCCGTATAAATCCATAAACTACACCATCATTGTTTGTGCCATAGGATTCAAAGCGTGCGAAAAAAGCAGCGTAAATTGCACTTTTATATTTCTTGGTTTCATTTAGTTTGTGGTGATTGTGTTGCACTGACTCGTGTCTGTTTATCTGTTGAATTTTTGTCCACGACTACAAATCAAATTTCTTCCTTCCAGAGATGATCAAGAGTTGAACTGAACTTCACTTATAACCAAGGAAAATGTTTTCCATTAGGGGGCGAAATCATAAATATGTCGGGATGATTTTATGTCAGGATCAGGATCTGGGTTTTATCAAGATTGTTTTTCATTTTCAGACTATTTTTGACCTCAAGCCCCAAATGTTTCTACGCACCAATTTTCAACTTTTCTCGTTTCCTCTAATGTGTTTTTTGACCTCTCACATTGTCACATCCTTATAAAAACATTCATCTTGAGGCATCAGGTGTAAGAGTCGTTGAGTTTCTGCACATATTCGGCTCCAAACAAGTAGCAAATGCACAGTGTTGAAATGATTTAGAACATGATTTATTATGTTTCTGTAATTAATGTATTGAAAGATGAAAAGCTGGGGGCAAATTGGACCATAGGCCTGACTTCTTTGGCTCATACACAACAGACATCCGGCATTTTCAGGCTTACAAAGAGCTCAACAAATAAATAAAATAACTGCAATGTTATGTTTATTTGATTCAGTCCCTAAATAAAGCAGCCGCTCATGCTTTCATCTGTTGAACACACATAAAGTCCTGAGATTGCAACTAATCTTCATGAGTAGTTTTACAGGAAATAACTCAAAGAATTTCTTCGAGTTGGCTCATTAAACAAAACCTGATAAAATTGGCTAATGAGTGAGCAGATTGTAGATTTATTCCAGCTGAAAACAGACATAAAGGAGCTGGGACTCATTTCTTTTGGGAGGAATGTCTGCATTAACTTGCTTTTCTCGCCAAACCTTGACTCGACCCTGGGTGAGTGAAAGAAATGAATGGATCGATGTATAAAAGAAAAACCAAGCTTGTTTTGACGTCATGAAGCCGAACCCCTTAGAGGAAACGATGTGCTAACTGAATATCTGTCCGGATCAGACACTAAACACAGCAGTCACAATCAATAAAAGTCTGTAACCACAGTAAAAAGTTCAAACAGACTGTTTCAGGAAAGCCTGGAAACGTGAATCGACAAACGCACATAAAAACCATAATACAAAGAAGCAGCTCTGTCTTTGCGGTGGTTTCCATCAGGCTTTTCGCCAAGTCTGATCGATTCCTGCATTTCCTGGACCACTCAGCCCCACCGCCCTGCTGGCATGTGCAGCTCTCTGGTCAGACGGCATCGGCGTTTACTCCGAAGAGAACATTTCACTTAGAGATGCCTGGCCTCCTTATTGATACGTTAACCTCCTGAGACCGCTCCAGGTCCGTCCTGTAAGACGACTCCTGAGCTGTCATGTATGAATCTCATTAAACTCAGTCACCTGTCCTCTCTGAGTGACCTCCATCACCTTTCTGACGTCATGTTTGCAAAGCTTTAAAAACCAACAACAGGGTCAGACAGCTTTGTTTTCACAGACGGAGAGATTAAAGATGCAAATCAGGCAGTTGTCTCAGGTTCTTTCAGTGTAAACATGATTGAGTTTTTTCTTTACAGCTTTGGCTTTCAGAAGTTAATCATTTCTTTGATCAACCTTGACTAGAGTCTGAGCAGACAAATGAAGCTTTGACTGCTTAGTTTTCACACAAAAAACTCATTTGCACATACTCACAAGGCAAAAACTGAAATCTCAGCAAGTGTTTGTTTACTCTCTCATCATAAATCTGTCCTGTGCAGAAAAATGTGTTATTCCAATACGTTCAAAGACAAGAATGACACCTAAATTGCTTGCAAATAGTAAAAAAATCTTCCACATTTTTGGACTTGTCAGGTAAATGTGGTTGAACAAACCTGATGAATGTCTTAAGTGTGTTCATCAGCTGGTAGAAAGTTTAAGAGCACAGCCTTTAAAAGACAAAATCTGCACAAAAATGTGGATCAGCGTCATTTTCTGTCAGGTATTCTCACTGTCATGACCTCCTGATGGCAAAGGTTAAAAAGCTTCCTCCTCATCCTGGTCGGATTGTTGAGCTGCATAAACGAAACCTCTCATAACTCAATGCCACCACAGCTAAGGTTAGACGCAGTAAGACAGACATTTAGAATTTCTTCAAAGATCCTGAGAGTAATAGAACAAAAAAGTCAAGTGGTAGACCAAAAAACATTTCACCTGGATCTGACTGGCTGTCCGTTAAAACACGGGACAATTCTAAACCTGAAGAAAGACGGCAGAGCTCTAAGAATAAAAATCTCTTCCACTAAATTGCCCATTTAGACTTTGATAGAGAGCGTCATGTTCTCCAAGGAGGAAAACTTGAACCTTGATGGTCCTGATGGCGTCCAACGTTACTGTCATGACGAGGAGATCCCACTGAGATGTTTTCTAGGCGGCACAGTNGGGGGGGGGGGGGGGGGGGGGGGGGGGGGGGGGGGGGGCATCATGATCTGCTTTTTCCTTCAATGGAACGATGGAGCTGACAGTTGTGCAGGGGCGTCAAACAGCAATAGGGGGCGTCCTTCATGACTGAGGGCCCTGCTCTGTGTGATAATGACTGAGTTTTTTGCTGTGCTTCGCAATGTCCACCTGACAAAGGTCTTCTTCTTCTTCTTCTTCTTCTTCTTCTTCTTCTTCTTCTTCTTCTTCCAGAGGAATAATCTCTCTCTTTTGAATTATCCTGCTTATTCCCCTGATTTAAATCACATTGAGAACATTATGGGATGGATGAAGGGGGAAGTTTACAAAAATGGACGCCAAACATGAAGCATCTTCACCACTTGGAGCAACGTTCACACTCACCTCCTGGAAACACTCACATCAAATATGATCAATATGGATCAAGATGAGATAAGATTCCTTATCCTGTCTTGATGTTGGGTCTCTGTTAATAAAATAACTAAATACTCTAACATTAACAGGTATCAACCTGCTAATGTTTTGTAAAGTGTCTTGAGATAACGTTTGTGATGATTTGGCGCTATATAAATCAAGATTGATTGTTTGATAAAATAAATAAAGATTGATATGAACAAACTTATCTATTAAGTGATCAACAAGAAAAGTGGAGCTCCTCATTACTGAGTTGTCTCACTCCCATTTCTCCTTTTGGCAGTTTGATACTCTACTAAAAACCTTTTTAGGATCCAACAGTGCAAAAAGTAAATTTCTGCAATTTTTAACTCTCTGATGCATGAATTATGAAAGTCAGAGTCAGGATTTTTCCGTTGAGTGTTATTACTTGTCTTAAAGCATGAAAAAAAGTTTTCCATTTATTTTTTTTTCATATATTTGTAACTGAGCATTCAACTTAAAAAAGTGTGAACTTAATATAAATATGACTTATTTTTTTGTTTGATTTCTTTTCTTTTCTTTTGGTTATTTCATGAATAATCTTTTTTTAATGCTTTGCAAAACATTTTAACTCTCTTTCATCCATTTTAACACTGAATAATTTATAGTTATTATGCTGTTTTACCCTCAAGTGTTTGTCTATAACTTTTAAAAAAAAAAATATTTGGAAAAAGAACTGAAAACATTTTTTCAGGCCCTAAGAAGAATGAAAACATCCTGACACAGGCTAATATGAATTTCCACCACATGAAGCATTGAATTTAGGAGTAAATAACTTTTAAATAGGTGTCCACTGTAGTAGCCACTATGCACCACAGGGTTAAAATAGTCTTAAATTTTTGTGCAGAAAATGTAAAGTCTTATAAGCCCATTTTTACTGAATATGAGACTTAAACTTCTGCTTTTCTTCCAGTTTTTGCAGTGTAGTAATGTGGGTTTGTTAGCTGCACACAGTATTTATTGATAACTGGAATGTATGGCATCAGTTTCTTGTTCACTGTGTGTTAATGATTGTGAGACAGGTAGGCACAGGGAGGTATCCATTAAGAGCAATCCTTGAATGCGTCACATGTCTGTTTATTCACAGGGCGTGTTTTCAGTGCCCTTTGGATCTCCTTTGGATTAACACTCTCTTTACTCTTGCATATAAAGTAATTGTTGGAGAATGATTCATGAGTTTGTGATTTTCTAAAACCCAACATAACTGAACCGGTCTGTTAACAAATAATATCTGGGATTTAGTAGGAACTGACACAAGAGGAAGAATATGTTGGAGTAGAGGAGGGTTGAAATATTTGTGAGAAAGTGTCTGTTGGAGCAGGTTTTGAGAGGGTTTTAGAAGCAGAAATAAAAGTTAAGTATAGATTTAACTTAGGTGTTTCAGTTAAAATACATTTATGAGGATTTGTACTCGATATCTTCTGTGATTCCCGATACAAAACGCTGCACATGAAGTCAAACACTGGTGGTTGTGGCATCACTGCTCCGACGGAGATACTGGGCCTTTAATAATTGATGCTTAATAAGATCCCATGGGAGAAATGCTTGTTATTCCTTAACCCTCTGAGTCAGGCAGCTGAAACAAACCCAGAGAAAAACAGTCCCATTTTGAAAGAGAAATAAACATATAAATAAATCACGTGGATGAATAATGGATCTTGCAGAAGAGTGTGTGTTTGTGTCAGAGAGAGAGGAAGAGCTGTTCTCGTAAAACTAACGATTCCATGCCCTTTTTATTCCTCTGCTTTTCTCTCTTCTCGTCAAAGTGCTGATATCATGCACAGTCTGCTGCGACCGACCCTCTCAGAGCTCCTGTGTCAGCTCTCAGAAGATTTACAGCAGGGTGGTGTCAGAGGAGCCGTAAACTCAACGTCACTGAGAGACGGAAAAACACAACCACACTTTTTAACTAAACTTTGCTACTGTTGGTGTGGACGCTCGAATGAACACCATAATGGTTAACTATTGACCATCGACCACACAGAAGATGCCTCATTGCATAATTTTATACACCAAAAGGGTATAATATGATCGTAAAGTTTGTATTTTTCCTTGTTTTCTGCAACTTTACATCGCTTTTATTTAGATTAACTCCCTTTTTTCTGACTGCAAATATTGACCCTGGAGAAAGTCTTTGTTAATGTCTCTTCAGAAGGAGTTTTAGATAAGATAAAGTTTTTAATGTATCACTTACTGGTTTCTCCTTAAGGAAATTATGTCAGCTGCATTTTTGCTTCACTTATCTACAAGAAGACAGACTACATGTACTATCTGTCTTTATTTAAGTCAAAATCAACCTCCTCTAAGTGTTTTGTGTTACAGTTGTCTCCCTTGGCCTTTGTTCACACAGCTCCAGGCTCAACCAGACACGAGCACTTCACTCTCATAACTTTACGTCATCATTTAGTGTCCTTTGTTTACAATAGGCAGAGTCAAAGTCAACACATTTAACACAAGCAGAGACAAATTTTTGAGCAAACACTTGACATCTGCATCGTAAAAACACTGACTTTTTTACCAGCGTAGTTTGAAATGACTGTCTTGAGGAACAGTTGTGTGAATTTTACGCCACATCTACATTGCGTACGGATGCTTGTGTAACTGTAACATGCTGAAATGCATCTCCTTCAACCATGAAACACTGACTTTACAGGTAAAATGTGTTTGGACAGAGTACAGACTGCTCCTAAAGGATGTAAATCTAACCAACTTCCTACTCTTGCTGCATCCCTGCAATGGGTCATATTGTATGTTGATGTATTGTATCCCATCCTACTATACTGTACTGTACTGTATCTCATCCTATTATATTGTATTATACCATTTAGAGATGTTTTGCATTGCATCCTAACATATCAGCTTGTGTCTTATCCAATTATATTACTTTACTATGTATAGTATCGTGAAGACCTGAGTTAAATAACATCATAACACATTGCATCTTATTGTTTCCTGTCATTGTCTGTGGTATAGTTTTGTTACACAGCATATCCTAAAATGAGCTATTACTCAACAGTTAAGAAGGTATTAAGAATGTGAGTTTGCCCAATCAGAGGCCGAGTTCAGTAGATTAACAGGCTGGTGTCCTACATTAAAAAAAAAAAAAGAAACATTGACTTAATGAAAGTCTTATATCAACTGGTTGCATGTAACTTAGCAGAGCCTATATTTTTTGCTTTCAACTAACTTATAACTATTAGAACTAGCTCACATAATAAATTCAGCAACATTTATTTTTTCAGTCCATGGTTGTAAGAGATTGCTTTGTTTTGTTTTGTATTTTATCTCATCAGTTCATATTGTGTAGAGCATTTTTGTACGATATACTTTTGTATCGTATCGTATCATTTTGTGTCTTATACTATCATGTTGTTTGGGTTTGTATTACATACCACTGTGTGGCGTCAGGGGTTATGTTGTAACATTAAGTGTATAATCAGTGGACGCCATGACAGTCAGCTCTAACTGAGGTCCCCACTAAAACTGCTCCCCCTGGTGGCTGGCTGCAGTATAGGTCAAAATCTTCATCTCCTAATTTATTCCAGATGAGAGGTGGAGAAACTTTAGAAAACAATCACATCTTGTAGAAATGTTTCCCACATCCTTACATTGGGGTGATATAAAGATGTTATTTGGCTGCTTTCTGTTCAAGTCCTCTTTTTTTCTAAGGAGTTGGTGTTTCATTAGTTATTAAAGGCTAAAAAACGGGTTATAAGTTGGGAGATTAGACCTTCAAAATGAAATGAATCCTATTGTATTGGTTCGTATTGTGTAGTATTTCATGTGGCACAGTTTTGTTCCATGTGATATTGTATAATGTGGTGCTGTGGCGTGATCGCTTCATTTTGTGTTGTATCCTATGACAACCATGTACTTAGTTTTGAAAAGTATTGCTTTCCGACGTATCGCATCACATCATATTGTATCATATCCTATTGTAGCATGGTGTCATATGTGCTCTATTGTAGCATTTACTTTTATAAGGGCTGTCTTATCTTATCATATTGTTTGGGAATGTGTTGTATTTCATCATAAAGTATCAATTCACGATGTGCCATATGGTATTGAAGTGTTAAGTTTCCTTTTGGGTAGTATCGGATAGTAAAGTGCCATGTCTTGATGTCTCACATCATATAGTTTCATACGTATCCAAAGCCGTTGTTTTGTTGTATCATGTTGTGTCATGTCTTATCGTAGCGCTTTGTGTAACATCTTCTTGTGTCTCACTGTATCCCTTTGTTGTGCGTCGTGTCATATCATATCCTTTTGTAGCATGTCCTGTTATATTGTGTCATACTGTATCCTACTTAGTTGTGTTGTATTATTGCTGCACAAGGGGCATAATTGGCCTCAGGTTCTAATCACAAACAGAGGTGGGTCAATGACAAATAGAGGGTGTAAAAACGTATTTTTAAAAAGTTCTTTGAAAATGGATAAAAACATATTTATGAGAAAAGAATCATGTTTTCTAGCAGATTTCAGTAGTTGACCAACATTTCAAAGTTTTTAGGTTCATTACTTTTTAGTATTTTTAATTTGAGCAGCCAAAAATGTCAGGTGGCGCAACCAAATATATGAAAATATATTTATATGTTCCTGTTATTTTTTCTGTGTGAAATTATTGGCAAGTATCTCACAAGTGTCTGTAGTGACTCATACATTTTCATTTTGTGTGTTTAATTTCTTTTATTTGTGAATAAGATAAATAATTTGATGTTAAAATAACATTTCACATTATTACATTGGTTGTACCACCTGACATGGAAATTGTTCCAGTCACCAATGAAGTGAAAAAACCTTTTTTATCAGTATTTCAGAGAAATCTACAAACTTTTCCACTTGGTCACAAATGTCATTTGGGCTCCTCTGGCTGATGCAGTTTCCTGTTTCCTGTTTTATTCTCTTCACTTTAAAATAAAAGTCTAATGTTACGGTTGCACCACCCTGACATTTGACAAGGTGAAAATTACGGGACAAAAGTTTTTTAAATTTCTCAACAGCTTTAACATTTTTTTCATTTGCAAAGAATGTTTTATTTAAAAAGGTTCAAGCATAAAATAATGCCACTGTATTTTTAATTTCCATTTACAATAACTGACATTCAATTTTTAGAGTTCAATTACTGTGGATACTTGTCAGGACGGTTGCACCACCTGACATTTTGGGGGTTTGAGGAACCAAAACACAAAAAAACATGTTATATTTTAATAGTTTAAAGATGTGTTCAAATAACACAGGTTTCATAGAATAAAGAAATACATGTGATGAAATACTCAATTAATAATGGAAGGAAATATTGCATTCGGACACAAAAAAGGGGACGTCACGTCATTGACCCAGGTATATGTTGTTCCTTTCTCTCTTCAGCAGTTTGATAAATAAAGGGAAAGTGCACTTAAAGGAACTCTTAAAAATGTTGCAACACAAAATATTACAATACTACCTTGGTATGATTTTCACCCCCCACCCCTTGACGGCCTCTTAAACAGGTTCAAGACCAGCTGGAAACCTCGAAGATGAAAAAGCATCTAAAATTCATCTAAAGCAGCAGATTCCAGCCTCTGATCCGTCATGCTCTCACACTTCCATCACACACATTCATTTTGCATCCTGCCTCATGTCCAGGGTGATGTTACTATCCTCTATGATATAATTCCCCTCTCTGCTCAGTGTGCACCAGGATGTAATATCTTATGCCCAAATGGTACATAATTCAACCGAGGCTGAATAATTCATCGCAACAGTGCAGCCACTGAAAGATAATTAAACAAGCGGGCAGTGTAATTCACAGGAAAGATAATAAATGATGGCGTGTGTGATGAGGGAGATGGAGTTTTATTTCCAGGGGCTTTCAAAATAAATGTACGAGCAGGAAATCCAAAGTCATGTAAAATAAATTAAAGTAAAAAGGGTCACCATATGTTCTCACAGATTGTGAGTGGTATTTTTTTCTTCTAGGTAAAATAAATCCTCTTTATGAAACTAGGACAAGAACCACACTTCTTTTCACACACTGACCACAAACGTACCTATTTCCTGCCTTGTGCTGCACACCCCGACTCCGTACTGACGCGTTTTGTCGGCCACAGTTGTCAGGAAATCAGGGTTGTTTTCAGCAAACCCGAGGTAGTTGTAGGAGCCCACGTTGATGACATCGTGCAACGTCCTCCCGGTTAACCTGCAAGTGTGAAACATTTGGAATCACTTAAGGTTTATTCCCCATTCGACACGCACTCAGAGAATTGATTACTTGCTATAAAAAGTAATCAACATTTAATGAATTATAAATGAAAACATAAACTTGTTTCTCCGTCAGTGGAGTTCAGCTCATGAGAGGCAATTATAACAATGTTTATTGGAGGTAAACAGAAGTGACTGCATGTGTTAGCTACACTTGTTGTTCCTGTTTCCTTGAACAATTTTGAAGTACATAATCAAATATTTACAACTCATTTTAGCAAGAAAAATGAGCTCATGCTGCATTATAATATGAAAGTGCACATGAATCCAGAGGAGTCTATTGATCCGACTCTGTCTGTGGTGGAGTGGTTACTGAGGGCAGGCTCCGGTTTCGACTGGAGCTCGTCAAAGAGAGCAACAAAGAAAAGAAACGATAAATTAGAGCCACTAAAACCTGAAGAGATATTTGGGTACAAATATGAAATATTGATAAAAGACACAGGATTAAAACCCTGCAACTAAAATAATCATATCAGGCTCTGACAAATAGATTGCATGGTTCGTAATATCTGTCTAAAGTTAATGTGTATTGATTTCAGAGAGATGCTGTGTCTGAGAGTCAAGTGCACTTTAAGGAAAAGCAGTTAAGCTTTTATTCACTGAGCTGTTTTGGTTAAATCAAGGGCAGGACGAAAGCTTCAGCTGAACTCTGCTGCTGTTTTCAAGACTTGAATTAGACCTTGCACAGTGACTAAATTAAAACTCAAAACTGTGCTTTGAAAACTTTTTCATTTTGGTTTGTTTTCATTCTAAGGCTCCAAGAAAGAGTTCACTTTCAAGTACATGCAGACACGTTTACTTGTGCTAACTATTGTTGTACTCAAGACCACAAGACTTGCCTGAAACCAAAATACACTGAGACCACAACGAGACCAAACCAATGTTCTTTTTAAAGTCAAGACCAAGATCAAGATAAGCTGAGACCAAGACAGGACCAAACTTTTCTGCCTGTGAGCCCAAAAATAACAGTGACTCCCTGCTGTAGGAATGCACCAATATTCTATTCAAACGCAGACAAAAACAAACAAAAAAAGACGAAGATACTTAATTTAGCTAATGTGATACCTTTGTCATCCTGGTTTAGTCTCCTCAAGGGTCTTTGAAAAAAAAAAAAAAATGCAGAAAACGGAGCAAACATTTTCTGTTTGCATGGCTCCATATCAAATTTAGTCCCTGCTTTGTTTTGTATTTATACAACAATGGATAAAATATGGATGAAGAATGATTCTGAGGCATTTTAGAGGACTCAGGTAGAAGGAATTTGTTTAAAACTCTCATTGTGGAGTGCACTGACATTTTGAAGGGCAGGGGCAAAAGGAAAAAAGCACACACAGCGTGCATTTTGGCTCCTTTAAGGGCACTTTTGAACATGTTTTGGCTCCTGAGAGGGCACTTAAGCTTGTGTTTTGGCTTCAAGGAGAGCAGTTTATCACATTTTAAACAGCTTAAAGAGGTAGACTGGTTTGGTTTGCAAACAAGGAAGGCACTTAAGCACATTTTGGCTCCAAAGAAGGTACTTTAACACAAGTTTTGACACCAGTGAGGGAGCTTTAGCAAGTCTTTGGCTCCTGGGAGAAGACTTAAGCATATTTGGATTTCTAAAAAGGAACTTTCGCGCATGTATTGGCTCCTGAGAGAAGGTTACTTATGCACGTGTTTTGGCTCCCAGAAGGGCAGTTGATCATGTTTTAACCAGCTAAAAGCAGATTATTTAGGTTTACCAACCAAGAGGGCCCTTTATTGTGTTTTGGCTCCCAAGAAGGCATTTTAATGCAAGTTTGGCACCAAGGAGGGACCTTTAACAAGCGTTTGGCTCCCAAAATGACACTTAAAGGCCTGTTTTGGCTCCTAGGAGAGCACCTTAATGTGTGTTTTGACCCCTAGTAGACTAGTTTATCATGTTTTAACCAGTTAAAGGAGCAGATTGGTTTGGGTTTCCAATCAAGAGGTCACTTCAGCATTTGATTTGGCTCTGAAGAAGGCTCTTTAGTGAAAGTTTGGCACCAAAGTGGGCACTTTAGGGCGTTTTTTGGCTCCCAAGAGGAAACTACGGCACGTGTTTTCAACAATTGGACCACAGGCCTGTGCACACCGCTGCTGCTGTCGCATCACTGTCTGAAAAATTATGACATCCCGAAAGTTAAAAGGTGAAATCTTTGAGCACTAAAACCTTTAATCCAACCCTGTGAAGTAAGTCTACAACATCTGCAGAGACAGAAAAGGAGCACACCTTGGTTTCCTTGCAGCAAACAAACTGATAAAAACATCACAAGCATGAGTATTCAAAGAGACTGCTTTATTTCACCAACTGACCTATTTCTTCTCACTTCCAATGTAAACCTGTCCACCACTACAAAACCCATCCGCACGTCTCTTTATCTATTCACCACAAAAGACAAGCCGACTGCCCCATTTCTCCTTCTCTCCGTCACATTAAACCTCTTTTTACATGAAATCCAGCCCCAGCACTCTGTCCCAATTCAGGATGGCAGATCACCTCCCCACCGCTCTGTTCATATTCCTCTTAATAATATATTCCCTGACCCTACTGTGCAGGAGAAGGAAATCCCAGATACATCTAAAATTCAGGGCTGGCCTATCATTGCTGAAACATTTTTCCATGTGCTTTGGTTTCTATCTTTCCTCATTAGTTCAGCGAAGAGGAGACTGAACTCACAGGAGCACGAGTGTGTGAAGCCCCAGAAGAAAAGAAGAGCTGAATGTTTTATACCACATGTCTTATTTTTTATGATAAATGATGGGATCATGGTACCTGAACGTCCAGTTGTAGTCATCGGACACTCTCTCCATCAGGTCGAACACAGGTCCAGGTAAACTGCACACGGGACGGTTCCAGTTGTCTCGAACCCTCATGTACAAGTTTCTGGTGTAGAAGTTCTCGAAGTCTTGATAAAGTGGAATAAAATCCTGGGAAGACAGAAAAACAGTTACAACAAATGTCAACCAGAGGTGGATCATTACTGAAACTCATATACAGTTCTTCTCCTTAAAAACTAAAATAATTTAACTTTATTGTCTCTTGTTTGTTCCTAAATAGATTTAGATAGTTTTTAGGATATGTAGGTGATATTTCATGCAGCACATTTGACCACGACATGTTTTTTTTTCAATGTTTATGTGTTAAAATACGGTAAACAACCAGATATTTGACTCTCTTTTGTTTTCAAAAACTCAACTTCATTCTTTAATTGTTAACACAGATGGAAAAACAGTTGAAAAAATTGTTGCATGACAAAAAATATTCTAAAGTTCTCATGTAAAATGTACTTTTTATCAGTGTTTTCAGCTACTTGTGTGATTTAACTGTCTGATAGTGTTTGTTCTGCATCTAAAAATGATTTGCTTTCTCTATCAAATAACAAAACACTTCCATAGCAACGTGGTAACACTGCAAATAACAGGTGTGACACTGTGAGACTCGAAATTGGAGAAAAACAGAGAATTCTGAAGTGTTAAAAAAGTTCTTCTACAAAAAAAATTAACAAAGAAATGAGGTTACGCTCTACCTTTAAGCCTTTGTCTACTTATATTTGCGTTGAAGGCAGGAAATATAACATTGATAATGGGGGAATAGACAGAAGATTCCTCATATGATGTCTCCATTGGTTGAACATTTGGATAACTTCAAAACTATTGCTGGATACAGATGGAGCAGTGCAAACTGAAATCATCCATCTTCTTTATCATTTTAGGATAAGCTCTTTTTAAATTCTGTGATCTTTTCTTTGTGCATCTCCCAGAGCAAACAGTCATGAACCAAGACAGAGCAGATATGCACTCTCTACCCTCTCATAAAAGAATCAGCAGGTTGAAAATATTTTTCATTTCAGAAAAAGAAAAAACATGCGTCAAAAGACAAATCACATGCTGTATGCAACCCTGAGTTCAAGCAGATGAATAAGTCACATGCAGCCTGCTCGACTTGTTTTCCATTTCTTGAATTAAAATGGAATGATGTTCTACTTGAGGAGACTGTTTTACATTCAAACATGTGAAACACCTCTGCAGGTAACTGTGGACATAATCTCCCATAAAACAACATGTGACGTGCAGAATATGATCCTTAACAGCTGCTACATGTTTTATAACTTGACCAATAACTACTTACAGACAATGACATCCACCATAAACATTTGAACCTCCCATGTTTGATCTATAAAACCACAATTGCATCAGAGTCAGAAAGCTCATCCTTCTTTTGTTTCAACACAAAACAAACTGACGCTTAGAGGTTCCTCAAATAGTGATGAAACATAACAGAACTGATTTTCTTAAGATTTTGTTTTAACTGCTGATTTGGGTTTGAAATATCAAACCAATGGTAAAATATTAGGTCTTCTGTGGAAGTGCTTCAGTCTTATCTGGAATCTAAAGCACAGTAACAAAGACAGAACTTGCATCCTCTGAGATTTAATTAGGTCTTCAGGAGAAATTCTCTGTGGTGTCCTGTCTCACCCATGGCAACATTAATGTAGAGGAACATGATGGCAAAGAGGAGGCAGAAAGAGAGAGAGAGAGAGAGCTAGAGAGCGAAATTATTCTAAGGGAACAAGATGTGTTGACACCCAAGGCATGTGCGCGCTCCTGAAAGTGTCTGGGTGCACACTGTTACCAGGATATATGAGCATGCATATGTCTTTATGCCAACCGCGTGTTTTACCCACCTTCTGTTCCTCTCTTTCCTGGGCGACGTGGCACTTTTCTAAGCCCACAGCTCTGAGGAAATCTCGGAGGTAGCCAAAGAGCGTGACAATGCCAAAGCCCACGTATGTCATGACAGCTACGTAGATGGGCGCCTGTTCAAAGGACTCCTGTCTGTGCTGCCTGGAGGCGACACCGGTCCCAGGGACATTTTTCTGTACAAAAAAAAGAGCCTCACATAAGCTGTCTCACAGAACAGACAAGAGGGAACAATACTGTTTGAGGAAAAGTGGCTCACTTTCAAAAACAGGGGTTATGGTGAACACAGAAATTTACCTGTATTCAAATGAGATGGGCAGTAGCCAATACGCATCCAAAGCAGCCACCAACATAAAAATTTTGCATTGCAGAACTAAGTGAATCATTTCTCTTTGCTAAAACTAGATTCATTAATGATTTGGTATGAATTATGACTCATTTCTTGTGCGGAATGGAAAAATGATGCTGCAAAAATTATGAATTTGCAAATTTTAATAGCTGTTCAGTAAGGTGACAAATGTGCTGAGCTTGAAAATGTAATATAAAATATGTAGCAAAACTCAAAATATAATAACAGATCATATATCGGGTCATTGTAACAAACTGCAATCTAACAAGCCTCATAGCATAGTTGCCTAAGTTGGAGAAATCTCAATGAAATAAATTAGTTAAAATTAATAAGACAGATAATATAAACATTATATTGAATTAGTAAGAAAAAATACATTAAAAATCTTTTATTTTGTAAACTGAAATACGTTGTTAATACTATGAGGCTAACTGTAGAAACTTCTTTATTCACAAACGGACATTTTCAGAGTCACTTTTAAAGTTTTCACTCTTTCACCAAGAATTCAAGTCCCTGGTGAAATCATATCTCTTTGTCAATGACAAAAAATGCATCATATTTATGGATTATTATCGAAGTATTTTCCCTGAAACTTTGTGAACCTTGTCGTAGTTAATGAATTCATTTTTCAAGGTGGTGGGTTTTTTATCCCCCTTATTTTTTTTTGCTTATTTTTCTTGTTGTGCTGCCCTTGTTTGTGTTGTTTGCTTTCTTTTGATTTGTTGTTACTGTTGTCTGTTTCAATTAATGCTTTTACTTATACACCTCTGTTGTATGTATTGGAGTTGTTGTTTGTTAACTGTAAATAAAGGTTGTTTATATATATACATATATATATATATATATATATATATATATATATTTTTTTTTTTTAAATAATCAATTAACAAAACAAACAAACAAAACAAAAACAAAACAAAAAAAACTGTGCCACGGAACTCTCGCGAGAGTTCATACACTATGTTAGGGTTGGTTATGGTTCAGTATGACGCAGCGATATTTGCTCACTTCACTTCGGAGACATTTCAGAACATCAAGGTATTACGTTTAACAAAAAATGAACATATTCTTAGCCTATTAACGTCATTGTTACGCAAGAAACACAAAAAGTTCTCAAGGTGTTTTTTTTTTTTTTTTTCTGTGACAATGTTCGACAAACAGTTCGCCAACTCAGGTGTTTCGATAAAGAGGGTGACCATGTTTAATGGCGACGTTCACAGTTATGCTTTTTAGAATTTTATATTAACGTTGTATTATGAGTATATTTTGCCATTTTATTGACAAAACAGGTCAAAATGCAGTCACAATGACTCATATCGTGTTCGGAGAGTGTTAAACTGACAACCGTTCGTCTCGACGCCGCCAATTAAGACGGTCACATTTTAGCCCGTAACACCTGCAGCCCGTTAGGTTGATTGTTTTTTGTTTAAATTAATTCAAAACACTTGAAAAGACGAAAACGACCTATTTTGAGAGAGTTTTTGAAGACTGAGAATACCTACACTCGACGGTAAGTAGTGGAGAAACGTTAGCAGCATTTCGAAGGTTAACGGCTAACGGTCAGTTTTACACCTGCGTCATCAAGAATGCGCATGCGCACGCAGCCGTTACTGTTTACAATTAATTAAGGGGCTAATGTAGTGATTGATACTAGTAAATACATGCGTAAGGGTATTTAAAGTAGTAAATAAGAAATAATTTTTAAAAAATTCAGTGGTTTTAAGAAGTGTTGCAGTCGTCGGTTTAAGTCGGTAAGTAATGCGAAAATGTGCCATTAAAAAAATAAGTAGCACAACCTGTTATCTAAACAAACCACTTGGCCTACTTCGCAGTGATAATCTACCTAAATACATCTCATGAGGAACTCGCCTGTAAAGTTATGCACATAACAGGTAAGCTTACGTTACAGTGTACAAACATGTATTCAAACAAACCCCCTTCCTCACCTACTAAACTCAGCCGGGAGGCAAAGAAAACCTGCTTTTGCAGAACGGAAGAATGTCAGGGCGGGGTCGTTGATTCATTTATTGCCGTTTACGATGTTCTTTATAGAGAAACTTACCAAAGCACTTATCAAAGAGCAACAGTTGGCACGCCTAGATACTGGAAAAGTACAATTTGAGATTGAAAAAATAAATAAAAGCGCAATAAGTTGCTTATATTCTGCATGCATAGTGTTTAAAACCAACAGATTGTGCACGTGATGTAAAGTCCGTTCGCTTTCTGATGAATGACCATTCTGTACGTTTACGTCATACGTCACTGAGGTTGTTTCAGGACAGGAGCCCCTAAAGAAACATCCGCACAGATTCAACTCAAAGACGATAAGATAAAAGACGCAAACGCGCAACTGTTGCATTGAAGCTTTAACCCTAAGAATTGAAACATCCCGCCGGTGCAACACTCACCTCTCTCTTGCCGTGATACCCATTTATCTTGATGTAATCGTATTTCACCCCATTGTGGCTGAGATGCGTCTTTAAGTTGCCGTTAGTCGAAGTTCTTGTCATGTTGTCATGAAAGCAGAGCAGCGACTGTCTCCTCTGACTGTCAGGTAATCTCACCGGCGAGCTTCACTCAACTTACAAAGGTAACTTCCTCTTTCTGTTGTGGGTTCAGCCTCCTGCGCTCTGTTTACTCCTCATGTGCTTCTGTGAGAAAGTCACACTTCACTTACGGATCTGTTTCGACATCGTGACAAACTGACAACTTTCTCTTCTCCTTTTGGGAAAATGAAACTCACATTATGATAAAAAAAAATAATATAGAAAATAAAGTCAAAGAAGGGATTTGTAATCTAAAATTACACATCTGCTTTGTTTTCACACCCCTTGTACATCAAAGTTTCAAAATAAAATCAATACTGTTTTAATTGAAGGTGCATGAACAGCATGTGTACGGATTTATTCTCTTTGTACTTCCATTACAAACACCCACAGTCACATCCCTTTAAACACACAGAAGCTTGTGTTGTTTCCCTTTTATCACAGCTTATCAGAAAACAGATCTCAAACAAACCTAATCTGGCTTTGACTACTTTTTGGGACAAAAAAACAGAGGCTGAAAAAGGCAGACATCTGATATGAGCAAGCTGAATTCAATACTTCTCACTGAAGATAATAAAATACTTCCTTAGTTTGTTTGAAAAAAATTACAATGAAGTGAAAAAACAAGACCCCTTTTGCATTGATGCCTGACAGTGGTGTGCACAGAGGGGGGCAGGGGGGTTACCGCCCTTTTCCCTGGCCCAAATTTTGAAAAGCACTCATTAAAGTACCGTCTATGGAGACAAAATATGTGATAAAGTGCACTTTAGGGAGCCAAAACACACTCTAAAGTGCCCTCTTGAGAGACAAATGTGTGCTAAAGTTAGGATAAAGTGCCTTCTTGGGAACCAAAACAAACGCTGAAGTGCCCCCCTGGTTGGCAACCCACACTGATGTGCACCTTTGGCTGGTTAAAACATGATGAACTGCTCTCCAGGGAATCAAAACAAATACCAAAGTGCCCCCTTGGGATCCAAAACAGGTGCTTAAGTCCCTCTCAGAAACCAAAACATGTTGGAATGTCCTCTCTGATGCCAAAATATCTGTGCCCAAGAGTCTTCTTGGAGCCAAAACATTTGCTTAAGTGCGTTTTGGTAGCCACAATACTCTTGAAGGGCCTCTTGAGGGCCAAATGCATGCTCAAATGTGTGCAAAAGTTCCCTCTGAGAAACCAAAACACTCCCTGAAGTGCTTTATTTTGCACCAAAACATGGGCTGAAGTGGTCTCCTGGGAGCCAAACTGGACTCTTGATAGCCAAAACGCATGCTTAAGTGCTCTTTTTGGGGCCAAAACACACTGTATGTGCCTCTATTTTCATAGCACACCAACGATACCTAATGCATTCTGTTTAACTTTTTTGCATTAATCTTCAAAAGATAAGCCACTTGTATTTGTGTCGTATTAAATATTGCAGGTTGATGATGTTGCTCTGGTTTTGTTTTTGATCCAGAGCTGAGAGGACGTCCAGGCTCAAAGACCCTTCACCCTGGTCTCATGCCTTAACCTGTGTCCTGTGGTCCTTTCTGTAAGTACTTTTCTTATTGACCACATGCAGCCAAACAGTGAACATCTCAGGTTTCATCTTTGAGCAGTAATGTGCAGCTGAGCTCAGATTAATGATAAACTTCACACCCCCAACAGCTCTTGTGGCTTTGTTTTAAATAGCTCAGAGAGTTTAAGAGCCGGATATAGGGCTTTTATTTGCAGTCAGTGCAGCGAGTCCTTTAAGTAGATCATTGACTTTGGAGTCATAAATCACACACACTAGTACACACAGGTCAAATCAAAGATTTTTTTAAGTACGCTGCCTACTGACGGTCTGCTGTCTGCCCGAGATTTTCCATCCACTCACACCGAGAGCTGGCCTGTTAGTAAAAGGTCACCGCCCACACTGTGGTCTTGTGGTGCTCTTAGTTTGTGGGTGCACAAGCAATAAGGATATGCATGCTTTAGTGACAGGGAGTTTAATGAGGCTGTTCTCTTTACTATTGCTGCTCGTGTCTGTGTGGGTGTTCGTGAGCACAACATAAGAAGCAGACAGAGTCGGTGATAATGTTAGAGGTTGGAATGTAAGTGCATGTCTGAACATTAGGCCACGAGATCGGGAAATACTTTCAATGACTCCATCTGTTTTACACACTAACTACTTTCCTGTTGGATATTCTGCTGGTGCCTTTGGACAGGGAGGAGATCAGTTGACAGCTTTATTTAATAACAGTAGAGGAAAACGAGAGAGGACAAAAAAATATGTGGGTTAAACAACTTTTTCACATCACTGTAGAAGTTTCAGTGTAAGAGTAAAGTGTTTTGATTGCTCTCGGGGAAAATGAGTTTTTATCAACAGCAGCAGACTGAGCCTGATGGGAGCAGCTCAAAGTTTGAAACAAATGGACAGAAATACTTATCTGTGATGCTTTCTTTCTCAAGTCACATTTGTGGTTTCTCACTAACCTTACTGGCTGTATTTACCACTCTGTTAGTTTCTCTTTACATTCAACAACTTTATAAAACCATTTTAAGCATCTTCAAGCTGACTCCAGGGTTATTTTTCCTCCCGATTAAGAGTAGTTTCTGCATTACTAATTTCAGAAACAGATCTGTATTGTCCTGAATTTGAGGAAGAAGTTTCATCTTTACAGGATACAACATTTTTTTTTTATTTTACTGAGTTTTATCTCCAGAGTGCTAAGGAGATACCAGTCTAGAGAGAAGTTACATGACCAAAAAGTGCTGTATCCCTGGGTCTATGGGCCTGATCTACTAAAGGTTTGCGTGAATAAAAACATGTGCAAACTTGACAGGGAGTGCAAAGCTAATTTACTGATCGAGAAAATAGCAAAATTCTTGGAGGAAGAACCTGCAGTGTGATTTCTCAAATTGATTGCAATCTGTGTTTTTGTGTCTATATTTAGTGCGTTTGAAAGGCAGGTGCGAACTGGCACAACGTTACACAACAAAGGAGAGAGAGAGGATCCTTTGGACTGTCAGAAAGAAAGATACAAGAGACATATTTTCTGTCTAATACCATTTTTAAGCTGCTGGAAACTCCTTCAAACTCTGCATTTTCTTTCATCTGGATCATTCCAGCACACCAGCACAGTTAGTGCCCATGTGTTGAATGCTATGTCACATGATTCTAAGACCTTCCCTGTGATGTGCACATGTCAGATTGAGGAGGTGAACACATGCATGACTCAATAAGCAGTTAAACTGACTTCTGTGCTTTACTTAAGGGCACTCTTTAAGCGCCCAGGCATTGAACCAGCAACTCAGCAACTATACGCCTCATGTCCACACTTAAGCAGACAACCCTCCAAGTCTCTTTAAAGTGAGCTACAGTCACCCTGATGTGTTTCCCTGCATTCTTTAGTTATAATTTCTTAGAAATGTGTCTGAAATACAATCTGGCAGTGTTTTTCAGGGCATATGTTTAGATATATGGTTGGAGAAATGCATTCTGGGACATTTTACAGCCCCTCTGGTAGTGTACCCTTTGTTGTCTCAGGTAGGACACTGTGCCGTAATATGAAGAATCTCTGGATGATAGTGTCTGTTATTTATCCTCTGCATTGTGAGAGGTTTTATGACAAATATGATCCCGTTTAGAAACAAAATATCTGAGATAAGGAAATGTTTCGGATGACTAATACAGACTTTTTTGCGTCTCTGCCAACGTGTTCAATGAGAGACTGTTTCAAATCCTGTCTGAGATATTTGATGACTCAAACACTCATGAGCTATCTGAATATTACACTGAGAGTAAAATATGATTGGTTGACTGTGTCTGAAAAACTAACTCTCCTTTTATCCCTTTCTGTTGTTGTGTTGTTGTGTTGGTGTGTTTATTGGGGGTATATGAGGTGAAGAAAGTGCGCTATGGGACATTTTACAACCTGTCACACATATTTTAGAACTATCCGTCTAGAATCTCTGGAATTTATGATGTGAGATTAAGAAATGTTCAGGATAATAGTATCTGTTGTACACTGTCTTCTGGTGTGTTGTGACAGGAAGCACATGTGATCGAAGCACTGCACGATGGGACATTTTACAGCCTGTCTAATGTCATTTTCAATCAAATCGTTTATCTCTACAGATAACAGACTCTCTTCTTCCACAATTCATCATTTGACAGATGTAATTTCCTGCTTTTACTGCCCACAACAACAACCAACAAAACACCCTCTGCACTGACTTTGACACACAGCTTTTAAGTCTTCATTTGAATTGTAAAGCCGGCGCGGCGAGGCCTCTCTGAACGCTCTGTGTTGTGTTTTGGCTGAAAACACTGAGACCCTGTGGGATGACACGCGTCATCCGCCATCACTGTAGCGCTGCTCTCACTTCACACTAACTGATGAGGGATGGTGTTGTCTAATAACTCAAGACTCCTGTCAGAGAAGGGAGGGGAGAGGGGTGTCAGGCTGACACTTGCATGTCTGTAAATGAGAAAAGATGACAGAGGAGAGCCGGGAGGTCACGTGAGATGCAGAAAGAGAAAGTAATGGGGAATCCGGATTAGTCTGTTACAGAGAGAGTGATTGAATTGGTTGCAGCATGCAGCAGTCTTATAAATTAAAGGTATCCGCTGCTCTCACCTCCTTTAGGCTCTGCGTGGAGTCTTGAACAGAGCTGTCACAGCTCCTGGTGCCTCCCTGCCTTCACTGCAGGATTGCTTTCTTCCAGTGGGACCAGCTGTAACCTACATCTGTCAGGCTTCATTAGCTGTGTCAGTCTGGATTGCACTGTTCAGTTTGACTTACCACAAATGCTTTGTTTTCTTAATCCTCCCATTTAGTTTGCACATTTTTGCAATTTGAAGTTTGAGTGATTCTTCGTTTTGCAGTCGAACCATCATTGTGAATCTAACTTTGAGGGAGAATCTCAAAATTAGGCTCATCTCTGCAGGGAAATTCTCTGTTTTACACTTCAGCAAACATCTATCATGATTTTCTCTGAGCTAGCTTCATTTTATTTGCTTCCACTTTGGTATGGATCAATATTTTAATTTCCTAACAGGATTGATCTTTCTTTTTCTCACCCCTGCCTCCTCTTCCCTGCATTTAAGGTTATTAGACACAGTTTTCCTTTTAAAGATGAGAGAAAATTAATTTATACCCTTCAAGAAAGAAGAGAGTCTTTACCTAGAATACAAATTCACAGTGAAGGGATCTATAGAGGGAATGTGCTGCCCACAGCACCCAGTGGGACGTCTTATTCCGCACTGCTTTCATGTGAAAGTCATGTTAAATGGGTTTCCTTAAATACATAATGAATACTAATCTATATTTGATCTGCCTGCATGCTCTGAACAGATTTATGTACACATTTTGTTAGCTGTGGTAATAGATTTTCCTCCGGATTTATGATCCAAGGGTATTTGATGTTTATTTGATTAAAACAAGGTCATAAAACACTTTGTAGAGTCAAACATGCTCATGTTTTAATAGAATAGCCTGCAGGAGACAGGGGTTGCCCCTCCACCTAGTGGTAGAGCAGGGAACAGCACCTCAGGGTGCAATCCTACACACACACCCTTGCTTCCTACACTCTCCTAATATGTTTCCTTTAATGGCATGTTTATTATCGGTTTGCATTTAAGCAGATGTAGATTTAGCGTACAGTCATACAACCCCAATTCCAGTAAAGTTGTGTAAAACATTAACACAAACAGAATACAGTGATTTGCAATACTTCATAACCCATATTAAATTCTGTGCATAACAAAGACAAAATATTTCTTGTTCAAAATGATAAACTAATGGTTTTTTTTGCAAATATTCACTGCAACAAGTTCCTAAAAAGCTGAGACAGGTTCAACAAAAGACTGTGAAAGTTGCTGATGCTGAAATAACAGCTGCTTGGATCATTCCACAGGTGAACAGGTTGATTTAAACAGGTGAGTGTCATGATTGGGTATAAAAGGAGCATCATCCCCAAAAGGCTCAGTCCTTCACAAGCAAAGATGGAGCCAGGGTCACCACTTTGTCAACAACTGCGTGAGCAAATAGTCCAACAGTTTAAGAATAATGTTTCTCAACTTTGTCCAACTGCAGGAATTGATGGATTTCATCATCTACAGTCCATAATATCATCAAAAGATTCAGAGAATCTGGAGAAATCTCTGCACGTAAGCACGTTCCGGGTTTTGGTTGTAACTTACCGGCACTGGAAACTGGGGAGTCCGCCGCGACGTAATTTTTGGGTGTAGTAACACATTTCCTATATAGCACGTGGGCTCAGGAACACTTCAGAAAACCATTGTCAGTTAACACAGTTCATCACTACATCTACAAGTGACAGTTCAAACTCTACCATGCAAAGACAAAGTCAGATTGTTGTTAAAGGAAAGGTGAAGCAACACAGTGGGAAACATGAACCTGTCCCAGCTTCTTGGGAACATCAACAAATTCAAAATGAGAGAATATTTGAAAAAAAAACATACGGTTTATTGGTTTATTAGTATCATGTCGTTGTAGTGTATTCAATTGAATATAGGTTAAACAGGTTTTGCAAATCTTTGTTTTTGTTTTGGTTTTATGTCCCAACTTTATTAGAATTGAGGCTGTAGTCTTACATGGTCCGTGACTCATCCTGGACTTATCCTTATAGTGTTTATACATGAACTCTTGTACTATTTGAGGCCAGATGTAATGCAGCGCTATATTTAAACTCCCCCCGGGGTGCCATTAAATCATGTAATTTCTTCGTCAGGCCTAGTTGACCTCGTTTTAATACCCACATCAGGCAGCATAAAGGGAAAAAAAAGAAACATAGAAGTAGGATCTACTCTAGGATCAAGCTTTACATTTTTGTATTCATTATATTTAACTTCAAGTCTCTGTATTTCGAGGCTGGATTGGCAGGAAGTTGATTTGTATTGTTCTAAACTGGCATGTTTATCTGCTCCAGGACAAGGTGCTAAATCTGCTGCATTCAGACCCCACAAGAAAAGATCATAAAAGTTTGATTCATTGAAAGGCTGTTGTTGTTTTTTCTTGGGATGAAAATACAGAAAGAGAGAGAAACGGACAAAAACATCGCATTATATCCCAACCTTGGAGATGGCAAAATTCAATTAAGCTTAAGTTATTTAAGCAGATTAGGTTTGTGTTTTGGAGCATTGGCTATTCTTGCAGTGGACTGCAGTAATAGTCCCATATGACAGCAGAAACACAGGCCTGTAAGCTCCTGCAGCTGCAGTACCACTAACCTTGAGTGGGTGTTCACATCCACAGGGGATGCAAGATTCCCCCGTTCTCTTCAGAAGCGAGCGTGAGAGTGGGGAGGGAGGGGGGGGGCAAAGACAGACTCAGAGACGGGTATTTATAGAGAGAGTGGGAGAAAGTGAGATTGTGGCTTGAAAGGTTAAAATAAGAGGGAGCTGCAGAATGACAGGGGAGGAGAATGACAGCGTTGATGGGCGAAACACACAGAAATGAAGGTTTAGACACAGAATGGAGGATGCTGCAGACAACAGCCGCAGTTTTCTGAATCCTGCTGTTAATCTGAGTCTCTGGAGGTCAGGATGGCACTTTATTGTCTGCAGTGACCCTAATTAAGCCCTGCAGATACTGTGAATGACTCACTGAACGACTGCAGGAAACATCACTTTAGGACGTCCCTTGTTTCGCTGCTGTGCCAAACCTCCATCGTGTAAAAACATTACTTTACTGTGCTGCTCCTAAAAGCAGTTCTAATCTCATGAAAGAGTTTAAAGTAGGGGTCGGGGATATATCAGATATACTCGATGGATTGTGGGTTGCTGCATGACCATCAAGTATAAGTTGTCACGAAGGAAAAAAGTGGCTTGCATATCTCGTCAGTTACAGGTTGTGTGAGGTTTTGGGCTTGTTCTCTAAAGTGTAGTTGCTGATTTGTGCTTGCTTTGTTGCCTGTATGACCCCCGCCTGATTCTCTCCCAGCTCTCCACAACAATAAACAAACGTGACAACACGTACTTAAGTTTCAGTTTTGTTTCTATATGAGTCTTGATATTTTACAGCCAAATACCAAAATACTGCGAGCTCGGATGTTATTGGAAACCAAACTGTAGAAGTTGCATTCCCTTGCAGCAAATGCGTTGAAATGCTGAAGCTGAATGAAGTGAAACAAAGCAGAAAATGTGGAACATGTAAACAGAGATAAAAAATGATATGGGCATTGAAAACATTAAATAGATATGATTGAAAATAAACAAAGAAAAGTAGAAGGAGTAAAGAAGGAGGGAGGAAAGTAAAAAAGCAGAGAGGAAGAAGAAATAAAGGAGTGAAGAAGCAGAGTGTATATACTGAAGTATATACAATTACGCATACTTAAGTTTCAGATTCATTTTTGTCAGACCTTTGTTTGGTGTTAATTCACAGCTGAATACCAAAATAATGTGAGCTACGATGTTATCAGAAAACAAATAAGGCTCAGCAGTGTCACCGTCAACGTATACGAACATGTAATAACACATCAAAAAAAAAGAAAAGAAAAGAAAACACATAAAAAATAGATAATTTATGGAAATGTAAGGCAGATTAAGTCACTATCAACCTTATTTTATGTTATTTTCAAAGTGTAAGTGGTCTTCATGGTTGCAGTTTAAGAAATCTAATGAGATTATCATATGAAACATTCAGCCAGATGAATAAATCTGAATGATTTATTTTTACTGTAACTAAAAATATGTGACCATATAAAGTTTGGTTTGAAATAAAAGGTTTGTTAAACTTAACCTAATTTTGATTTTCCCCTTTTTCCATGCAAATGTTAAAAATCCCACTAAAGTGTCTGCTTAAATCATGGTACTGGTGTCATTTTCTGCATCAAAGGGTTCAGAATATTGAGATATATGTCAAAATAAATATTGAGACAATCAGAGTCTTAGGCCATATTGTGCAGCCAGAGTTTGGATATGTATACACAACAGAAATAATATAGGTAGCAGCATTTTAGAAGTGTTTTTAATGATGAGTAGCTCATACATGAGTCAGAATGTGAACTCAAACTCTTAATATTCCCATCTTGGTAGAATTATGTCACTAAGCAGACAGCTAAACCTCTAAATCACCTCCTCTGAAGTCAAATTTGCCCAAATCTGTCGTCTTCTCTAATCTGACAACTGAAGGAACCATTTGTTCCAGATTCAGAGGAATCTCTCGGCCTTATGGCATTGAATCTCTGCAAGGCTCCAGACTCCCACTGAGCCCGCCACCCTCCCAGCTGTAATTACTGTTTCCTATCCATCGGGATGGACCCAACCAGGCCCACTGAGACCGTGCACTAAATCTCCGTCACGTCGTCAGTCAGCCACACAGATAGGTAGCCGGACAGCCAGGAGAAGGCGAGGCCCCCCTCTGGAGGCGAGCGTCTCTCCAGGGTGGCTGATATATGAACCGACAGCGCCTGATTTTAACGGATGGTCTCTCCTCCCACACTGCGCTCTTCTGAAGTCATTGTCACACCGGGCAAATGTGTCCGCCAGGATAGATGGGAGTTTGCCGTGTTCAGGAAGGGGTGGAGAATATGTTGTCTTGTGGATACATGGCTGATGAGGTGGTGCAGGCAGCCAGTTGGTTACAGAAAGGGAAGATGTGTAGGAGAGCTGTGCTGCAGAGGAAAAAGAATAAATGAGGATGCTCAGGGCAGAGTTGGAATCAGAAACAGTTCTGTTACAAAAAGATGGTATTCACAAATATCAAACTGCTGTTTACTTAGTTGCATATATTGAATTTATATTTATATTTGTACAGTGAGCTTCGACTCCTTCAGTCAGAAGAAGTAAAGTCAAAATATCACCCCAGTGGTTGCTGACAGTCATGCTCACCTCGTTTGTTAGCTCATGAACCGACTTCAAAGATCCCACAAAACATATTCTTGTGTTGATTTGACATAAACACTCACTGTAACAGATATTTCATTCACTAAACTAACACACACAGCGCTGCAGGAGCCTCATTGGCCAATAGAGGTGTCAATCATGACATTAGATCCTCTCTTCTTTGCATCAGACAACTTATCAAATTCAAACTTCTCTTACAAAAAGGGACAATTTCATATAAACTGACACTGAAACAGTCACTGTCTATGTTTAATGCTTGCTTGGTAAATCTATTTGGTTCCACTTTGTATGATGGAAGATGCTGTACTGTGACCAGTCACCAGGGGGAGCCTCTGAAGTTATGGCTTCACTCTATGATTCAATATTCTGTGTTTGCACACCACATAGAGTTTGAGAGTTTACTCAATCCATTATTTAATTATTACTTCTTAATTGACGCCTAACTGAAATTTATGCTAAAAAACTTCATCAATTCGCGGCACTAAGACCCTAAGACAATACCACGCTGAATGACGAAGTTTAGCAGTGAGATCTGTCTTTTTTCTTAAAGAAAGGAATTTGCGTTTTCTCTGCTTGGTGAGTTTGGAACTGGTAGATGAGCACTGGTCGGGCATGACTTGGATTCACTAATGTTACAGACACGTCTCAAAGCACTGGGCTGTGAGTATCACTTAAGAAACAGTCCGTCTATTTTCACAACACTAAACTACGCTTCAATCTAAGTTGGTAGATGAGCACTGGTAGGACATAACCAGGATTCATTAACATTATACGTTACAGTCACGTCTCAGAGCACTGAGCTGTGAGTAGCTAAGCTTAATGTACTCGGCTACTAAACTAAGCTACAAACTTACAAAGTTTTCTTGTTGTCACATTTCAAACAACAGCGTCCGTAACTGTTGATAAATTCATTACCACGTTGCGTTACTTCCTGTAAAAACTCGTCTTGAACAAAGAAAAGTAGTGTTAAAAGGAAAAACCGATCTCCATTCGCTTTCAGTTTCAAAACAAATACATAACAGTTTGAGTGAGTCCTCTGGCCAATGGAGTCACTGTACATTTTCCTTACAGTCACTTTAACACTGTATTTTTAATAATTCATCAGCTACTAAAGACAACAACTAGCATATTTTGCCTTTTCAAGCCCTACCAACCTAGTAGTTTGCTTGTGCATCCATCTGCATGACCAAAGGCAGTTTGGTGTAATCCAACTTTTCAGTGTTGCAGTATATTTAACATTTTTTTCCCCATTTTAAATAACAGAAAGCTGTGAAGAATGATGACAAAATGTAAATTAAACTGGTCTCCATGGACGCCAACATTCCTGGAAACGTCACAACTAAAACCTCCAGAGTAATTTTGCTTAAAATTTTTGAAAGCCCTAAAAGAGGGTGTTCAAAACGTATTTACTTGTGTAAATTAGACATTTACCAGCCACAGAACTTGACATAAAACACTGACAACAAGGTCATCTAACGAAACAAGCACATGATGAAAATCTTAATATGAAATACAAAACATATGATGCTTCAAACATCTGATAATGTTGGTTATTAAACAGGTTACCTTTGAAATATGAGGCAGACAGATCTAAAAGTGGAAACTGTGGTTGATGGTTGCATAGTAGAATGAGTTAATCTATACAGTTTGGATCCATATTACAATGTAGAATGTCGCGTGTTTGCTTCTCCAGTCCTGCAGAGATTTCATTTCAGGGTTAGTTTTAACATGTTTTACAGCCCAGATTTTCATTTTCCTACTGGAGTAAATGTCATGTCAGTGCGGATCTGAGCTTCAGTTACAGAGTTTTATCCACGGCTTGTTTGCAAGTGAGATATGATATGTGCAGCGGTAACAGCATTGAGTTTTTGGACAGAATTATTCATGAGACCGTCTTAGAGAAAGTAAACAAAAGAAACAAAGGAGAGCAGAGGGCTAAGAGCATCAACAGTGTCCCTGATCGATGAGCTCGTAGATGTTGGTTTTTCATGTTAAACCAGGAGCTCAAAGTGATTCAGATGCAGAATTAACAAGAACGTCTGAGCGACATGAATAGAGCGAGATGTAAAACGTTTCATTGAGCTTTGTTGCAGGCCGATCTCACTGCCTTTGGTTTGAAATATTGATTGTTTTTTTATCTTGTTGTCCAAAGTAAATAAAAGACTTTTACTCGAATCAATATGAGGCTTTGAAATGAGATGAAATAATCAGGTTTTCTCACAGGGACAGGTTGGAAACTGGCCCTTCATTTTGGAAAACACTGACATATTCACGTCTGTGTGTGAGAAAAGTCAATTTAAGCATGAAAATAAGTGACACTGTGTGATATATGGAGGGTTTGAATCAATGATGGAGCATATACACTTGAATTAATGATGTACAACCATTCAGAGCCGTGTTTATCACTGTGTCCATCAAAGCGCTGAGACCAGTCGTGCTTTGAGCTGGTCTGCCACGCAATCAAATTTGCATTAGTATGAAAAATGAAAGAGAAATAAAACAGACCAAGAGAGGCAGATCGCTGAAGGGGCTTTTTCTTTTGATAGCCTGCTTAGTCGAGCACAGTTATTATGAGAGTATCAATCCACATTACAACACACACTGCTGTTCCACTCATTTACTGCACGCCAGCAGTCCTCAAATGGGAATATCACAGTTACTGTGTTTAAAAGTCACGTCCAGTGTTTGTTATTCTTGCAGCTTCTGCAGGAGATGAATGTTAATAAGGCTTATAAGACATGCACAGCTCTGACTGCTTGTCTCTGCGCTGCACACGGCTGGTTGTGGAGAGGAAAAGGCTGTGAACTTGACTCTTATGCCTCCTGTTTTGCCTATACATGGGTTTAAATGTGGTCGCTGGTGCAAACTGTTGTTGTAGAAATCCCCGAATCTGTCTGTAAATTGATCAAAACACACTATGGAGTCGTGCTGAACGGTTTTAGAAAAAGATCTAAATGCGATTTTTCTGGCTGATACAGCGATTTCAATTAAATTCACGATTTTCTTTAAATCAAACTTAAGTGAAATTTTCACAATGTACGGTAACATTTACAAACTTGACAGAAAATTACATCAAACCATTGAAACATCAAAAGCTTTTACTCTAATGCGAGGATGAAAATGACAACTGCAGGTCAGAATTGTTTCCGACTTTGAGATAAAAACTCAATATTTTAATATGAAAAGTGAAAAATTTTCAGAAATATAGACAAAATTCTAAGACAAAAAGTCAATAACTTCCAGAGTTTAAGAAATCAATTTAACATTAGGTGAAAAAAGTCCAAACTTTCTCGTGTAAGGTCAGAATTTTAAGATTACAAAAGTCTAAGATAAAAAGTCTACGTTTTGAAACAAAGGCAGTGTTTGAGATAAAAAGTTGAAATTTTGATATAAAAAGTCAAAATTCTTAGATTTAAGTCAAAATTATACAAAATACATACAAAATTATAGAATAGAAGGCAAAAAAAAAAATTAAAAAGAGGATTTTTAGAGTCTAACACCTATTCCTGCTTTTTCTAAACCAGACTTTTTTAAAATGTATTTTTAGTTATAAAAACCGAAGGACAAAAGGAGCCATCTTTGACGCTTAAATTTTAAAAAGAATGTGGTGTTAAATATTCTTAATTGTGTCAAGTTAAATAAAATAAAATACAAAGAATTAAAAACAAAATATGACAATCCCAAGGAAAAAAGGATTTTTCCCAACAGTCTCACACTCAAAGACAGGTGTGTGTGGAACAGCTGACACAACTGATCCTGGGTCAGTCTGGAGCAGGAAAAAAATCGCAGCTTTAGCGATCACATGATCACGATGTTTGAAATTGCGATTTCAATCAGAAAACAATAAATCGTTCAGCCCTACTATGGAGACGTGCTGAAATGATGACCTCACTGCATAAGGATTTCCAAGCTGGGCCTCAAACACCAAGGTTTGCTTTTTACAAGCCTCTTGATGGCTGGCCAATCAGAGGAAAGTGGGGTTTGTGGAGCGACACCCTTAAAGTGACAGCAGCTACAACCTCAATTCCAATGAAGTTGAGATATTGTGTAAAACAAAAACAAAAATAAAACACAATGATTTGAAAATCCTCCTTAACCCAAATTCAACTGACTATACTACAAAGACAAGATGATTATAATTCAAACTGATAAATTTAGTTTTTTGCAAACATTCACTCATTTTGAGTGCAACAGTTTCAACACGTTCCTACAAATTTTGGGAAGAAAATTGGGATTTTTATCCCAAAGTTTTGACTTCCTGTGGGCCAAAAAATCTCAACAAAGCCAATTTTTATTTTTTTAAACTGGTGGAAATGGACTTCCATACCAGAGGGACAGAATAAAACTTAAAAAGCAAAATACCCCCTCTTTAAAGAGCAGCTGTAGCTGTCAAAAACTGGAGTATCTGGATCTGGATGAATACAATTCTCCTTAAAAACTGAAGATAATTTGATTATTTTGGTTGAAAACAGGCATGAAATTAAAAACCGTCATGCTTTCCGGGACTCGGCTTCCATGCAGACTCCACAATTTCTCACACTTGGCTCGGTTCTCTCCCGAACAGGTCGATAGGGGAAACTCCCTGAGCAAAGAAGGAAGTTAATGGTTCACTTTCACCCCATGAAAGAAGGATCAATAAAACAAATGGATGCATTTAACACAGTATTTCTAAACTGTCCCTGAAAAAAGTTACACCAGATTGAGCATCCTGCTATTAATTCACATCATATTTCCACTAAACGATATTTCTAAATACGATTCTGTTTCAGCTGTTTCTCCCTCTCCAGTTGCATCCACCCTTCAGTCACTCATGTCACATCGACAGGGAGACAAATTCACACCATGAGGTGATATTTTTTTAAAAACCCTGCCTCCGCTTTGGTGCTAAAAGCTGAAGTGCTAAAACCTCACTATTCTATCGACCGATGCTCTGATTTGTGCTCAGAGCTGAGAAAAAGTGATCCTGCAGGTTTTCAGTTCATGTTATCATCACTTCAGAGATCTGTTGACTACTTTCAATCACTGTATGGTGTCCAGAGCGCTTTTTTTGTCTAACTAGGATATGATAATGAGGAGAAATGGCTCCATTTAGCTCCTTTTAGGTTCCCACTGAATAAACCAAACATGATTCATCCGCATGTGAAACAAGTAGTTGACATATGTTTCATTTCTGCCTCTAGTGACAAGAAACCTGTATTTTCTACATGTTCCTTTGAATGTAAAAGAAATGCCAAACTATTTTCCACCATAAAAATGTCACGAATTCATCTGAGGCTTGCTGAAGGAGAACTTGAGTTTTATATCACTGCATCAAAATGATTTTAAGTATCACATCCACATCAGCCAATGGTGAAACGAATGGGAAGAAAGTTGGAAGAAAACTTGCAAAAAAAATGGTACAGAAATGGAGAAAAAAAAAGAGAAAAGTGACTAAAATCTGCAAAAAAGCATTCACGAGTAGCAAAAAAGAAATGTCATGGGTTGTTGTTGTTGTTGCACCATAATTAATGTCAATGTTTACATCTGACCATGTGTTTGTTTGAAAACATAAGATTTGGGATCTAGAAATAATTGCACAAGAAAATCGCAATTGCAATACAGGGAAATACTGGCAATAATCTAAAGACTTTATGTCCTCTTTCACCATTTTTCTACATTGTGCCAGCTGCACTGCAAAAACTGAAATCTAAGCAAGTCATTATGTCTTATTTTTAGTAAAAATGTGTCTTACTATTCTTGATTGGAGCCACATTTACTAGACAAGGTCATAAAAATGTCTCATTTCAAGTTTTTTAAAGACAAAAATGAGGCATCAATTGCTTGTAACAAGTGAAAAAAAATCTGCCAATGGGATAAGATAAAAGATTCTTGTTTAAAGACATCTTTCTAATTTCAAGAAACTCCCCGGGCGAATTCGTCTTATCCCATTGGCAGATTTTTTTGACTTGTTACAAGCAATTTACACCTCATTTTTGTCTTTTAAAAACTTAAAATAAGACATTTTTATGACCTGGTCTGGTGAATGTGGCTCAAATTAAGAACAATAAGACAATTTTTACTACAAATGAGACATAATGACTTGCTTAGATTTCTGTTTTTGCAGTACAGCTGGTACAATGTAAAGAAATGGTGAAAGAGGACATAAAAAGTCTTTAGATTATTGCCAGTATTTCCCTGTATTGCAATTGCGATTTCTTGTGCAATTATTTCTAGATCCCAAATCTTATATTTTTAAACAAACACATGGTCAGACGTAAACATTGACATTAATTATGGCGCAACAACAACAACCCATGACATTTCTTTTTTGCTACTCGTGAATGCTTTTTTGCCGATTTTAGTCACTTTTCTTTATTTTTTTCTCCACTTTTGTACCATTTTTTGCAAGTTTCTTCCAACTTTCTTCCCATTCTTTTCACCATTGGCTATTTTTACCGCTTTTCACAGTTTTTTTTGGTCACTTTTTTCCCCATTGTTGCTACCATCTGACTATTTTCGAAGTTTTCCCAGAATTTTCTTGCATGTTTTTGTTGCTTTTTGTTGCATTTTACTCACTTTTCTCTCTTTTTTTCTCCACTTTTGCACCGTTTTTGCTACTGTCTGTGTATTCCTTAAGTTTTCTCCCAATTTTCTTATCAATTTTTGCTTTGGCTATTTTTACCGCTTTTCCCTGGTTTTTTTTGGTCACTTTTTTCCCCATTGTTGCTACCATCTGACTATTTTCGAAGTTTTCCCAGAATTTTCTTGCATATTTTTGTTGCTTTTTGTTGCATTTTACTCACTTTTCTCTCTTTTTTCCCCACTTTTTCCCCATGTTTGCTACTTTCTGTGTATTTCTCAAGTTTTCTCCCAATTTCCTTGTCAATTTTTGCAGCTTTAAGACCATTTTTGCCACATAATTTGCAATTAATCGGCAATACTCTCACTCTTTTTATTTGCTTTAAAACAAATGCACTCCTTTGCAAGAGCCACATCTTTGAAACAGTAGGTGATGGTGCTCATGGGAAACGGTGTCTTCATCTTGGAGAAACACCGCCACTTCTGGTCACTAGTGTCACTGCAAAACGAAACTAATATTCCTTAAACTGTCACTGGAGCTCCTAAACGCTAATTGTGTTTTATGAGGCTCAAATGACAGTTTTTAATGCGGAAGTAAACACAAACATACTAAAACTTCCTCAGGAGACCCTGAGGTTTACTTAATTAAATAATTATTTCAAAATATTATTTTTAAGCTATTTCTAAACTATTTTATTAACCTGTAATATGTTATTTAATGTCATCATTTATTATAACAAATAAGATAATAATAAGAGCTTATATAAAAATCACTTATAAACATAATCTGCCTGGTTATTTATGGTTGTTTTTTGTCATTAGACTCTAAATGTGTTTCCTCACGTCCGGTGAAACAGATGCGGTGTTATTACACCGCTAGAATACACGGTAAACAAAGCCAACATTAGTAGAGCCACTTACTTTTTCATTACCTTCTTTGTTATCGCTGTCACTATCTGTTTTTCACACTGGTTAAGCAGCATCCTGGAATAACGTGTCTCCTGTTAATTTCACACCCGATTCCCGAGGCTGCAGCCCTCTTTCTCTTCACCGTTATTTCCCTCAGGACATCGCACGACGGCATCTGAATGAGGGGAACAATCCAAGGTCAGGGAAATATCCATACATAACACAGAACCTGCAAAGGGAGACTTGTGTTCCTCTACATGACAATCATTACAGGAGTGATATTCTGTCGGACAGGTTGTGCTAACGAGAAAAAAAACATCTCTCAGTCTCTGCGGGCTGGTGTCTGAAATTGCAAATTAAATGTACAGATGCTCCATAATTAAAGCATGAGGCTTGGTGTTTAGCAGCACAGTTTGATACCAGTCTCTACGTCCAAAAAAAGATATTTAGAGTGGAAATGCATCCTTCACTCAGCTTCCCTCGACTGGTGACTAATCACTCGTCTCTGCGCTTCAGCCGGCTTTCGCCTCCAAACATATTAGTGAAGATGATGATGAGTGACAGAGACTTTCACATCCCGCCCCAATTAGCGAGCAATCTTCAACATCCACCATAAGAGGAGGGTTGACACATGCCCGTCAGTCACTCACCTCTCTTTTTATCCTCCCCCCTGACCGCACACAACCCCCTCTCTGTACCCCTGCAGATACTCAGGGGCCTGTCGCTAACGGTGTCACAGCCAGCCGCCGTCATTCTCCATGTAAGCCCTCGCTTTTACAACCTCAGACTCACACCCAGTGCACTGAAATCAAGAGAGTGTGAAACTCACCACATGGCAAAGTCACATCAGGGGCTTTGAAACGTGGAGATGCTGAAATCATCCACTGTTTCCTAATGAAAGCCTGAAAACCACCAAGTCAAAAGTGGGAACACAATTAGCTTTTAGGAGCTTAAGCGACAGTTTGGGAAGCAAAAACCGATCCAACCAAACTAAGAAGCTAAGAAATAACTTATTTAGTCTCATTTTAATTTGCAGATTACGATCAGTCTTGTAGTTGAGCTCATAAGTTTACATACCCCTGGCAGTTTTTATTATTTCTTGGCCATTTTTCAGAGAATATGAATGACAAAAACTTTTCTGTCACTCATGTTTAGTGGTTGGGTGAAGCCATTTATTTACCAACAACTCTTTTTAAATCATAACGACAACATAAACGTCCAAAATTACCCTTCTTAAAAGTTAACATCCCCCAGTTCTTAATAGCGTGTATTTCCCCCTTTAACATCAATGACAGCTTGAAGTCAGCTCGTTGTGGATGAGGGTCTTTATTTTCTCAGATGGTAAAACTGACCATTCTTCTTGGCAAAAAGCCTCCAGTTCCTGTAAATTCTTGCTCTGTCTTGCATGAACTGCAGGTTTGAGATGATATTGAGGTCAGGAGACTGAGATGGCCACTCCAGAACCTTCACTTTATTCTGCTGTAGCCAATGGCAGGTCCACTTGTCCTTGTGTTTTGGATCATTGTCATGTGTGAACGTCCAAGTACGTCTCATGTGCAGCTTCTAGGCTGATGAGTGTAAATTTTCCTCCAGTATTTTCTGATAACATGCTGCATTCATCCTTCATTCATCAGTTTGGACCAAGTGAACAGTCAAAATTAAATAATACACTTGAAGAAACAATAGAAACACAGCTCGCTCACACTCACTTCAACCTTTTATGCACATTGAGCAAGTCCTTTTGTTACGCCAAATGACAAAAAAGAGCATTTTGAACAGCTTTACTTAAAACAGCCACTTCTTCCTCTAAATTTTTGTGTCATACAACAAATAAAATAAATGATTGAATTACTCCACAGCCACTTTGAGACGATGTTAAGAGTTAATTTACAAAAAAATGAAACTGCCATATGCTCTCTAAGCAAAGAAAACAGGAGAATATTCAGCTGAAACAGCTGAAAGTCTTCATTTTGAGAGTGTTTGGAAATTAATACCACATGTTTGGAGCACAAAGCAATGTTTAATTCCAAACTAATGAAATACTGCTTTCAAACAGTGGCGAGGATAAGTTTCAACAGGTATAATTAAAAGCAATTCAGCGTATAATTAAGTTAATATGCAACCAAAAATTCAAAGTCTTTTTAATAGCTGTTTAATGCTAGTAGTTGGCAGTGTCTGCTCTCAGTAATTCCAGCTCTTGAATCTAACGATCCAAACAAAGCCGAGCGGTATTATAGTGTCATTCGAGCAGCTTTTAAAACCTGCTAATGTCTCATTTCCATAACCATCTAACTGGGAAAACAACGGCAATTATAGGACTGGTATTAGCATGAAGTGACACCCCTGAGCCGCAGTCATGCAGCAGGTGGGTAATTGGCCCTGAGCTGTACAGCGGCCGCTCTGTGGGACTGTCCTTGTCTGGTGATGGGGACGCGGGGCACTCTGCAGGGTGGACTTATCAGCTCGCTGCCCTCTGAGCCAGCTGCAGCGTTTCATAATTAACCAACCGAGACGAGGAAGGGTCAGAGAGAGACGTACTGTAACTATCTCTGCGCTCTGAATGTCTCCCTCCTCTCCCGTCTGCCTGCTCCTGCTCTCCTTCCGTCACATGTACAGTACGCTGATTATTTGCATGGCCGACAGTGTGTTAGCGAGACAGACAGAGTTTTATTAGTGCGAATGAAACCGGACTCCAGAGGCTGCTCTGGTGTTAATTGAGGTGTAATGTGATTTGTTTTTCTGGCCCTTCAAGCAGCCCTTCCCACTCCATTGAGTCCGATCCCCTGCGATTATCCTCTAATGGCCTGTGTGCTTTAAACAACCTGCTACAGTCGATGATAAAATGATAAGGTTAATGCTGCAAAGACGCGATGCAAAGTGAATAAGCGTTTAAACATCCTGTCTTTAAAAAACACTGCAGTGTGCTTAAGAGAGCTGTCCTTAAACAAAGATTGTCGCCGGCAGAAGTCAGGGAATTCAGAAATAAAGGGATGTGTGTTTACTGAAAACCCTCTTTTCACCAAAACAGTGAGTTTGATCTTAATCAGGCAGCAGCTCTTTGTGTTTCTACCTCCAAAAAACACTTCTAGAGTCTAGATATCTAGCATTACTATCGAGATATGAAATTTTGTTCGTATCGTTCAGCCCTCATCTGGTGTGGACTTGGTTTGTTTATTTTGAAAGTCGATGTTTTAATGTGTTTTCGATACAAGACTTCCAGTCCTGCTCTTTCTACTCTGTGCAAATCTATGCGTCATTGCTCAGGCACTAGAAATGCAATGGAATAGAGTCGGTGTGAGTGTGAACCATTGACTGTATAATGAGTGGAGGTAACGACGTTCAGCTCAAACTGAAGCCTCCAGCAGATGCCCCGCCCCCTGGTGTCTGGCTGCAGTATAGGTCATAAGCCCCGCCCCCTGGTGTCTGGCTGCAGTATAGGTCATAAGCCCCGCCTCCCCATGTATTCCAGATATGAGCCGGGAAAACTTAAAAAAATTACGATACCTCGTAGAAACATTTCTCTCATCTTGACGCTAAGGTAGTATGACGATGTCATTTGGCTGCATGGTGTTCAGGTGTTTTTTTTCTGAGAAGTTAGTTTCTCATTAGTTATTGGACGTTAAAAACCTCGATATAAGTTTCGTTTTACGATAGTTGACAGCTGCCGTTTGTGAGTAGTTTTTATCGGGGATATAAGAAACTTCGGGAAAGAGCCAAAAGGAGACTAAACCTTCTGAAGAAGAAGAAATAAATACTTTTATTTCTCTTTCTCGTAGAACGGTGACAGGCGGAAGCACGCTGTTAATTCTATATACAGTCAATGGTGTGAACACGATGACTTCTCTGGACACAAAACAGAAGTTTACAACCTTTTTTCTGCCAAATCTGGAGAAATTTGCATCTAACTAAACCCAACTCAAACTTAAAGAGTCACACAAAGTAAATATAATCTGTGCTAGTGGCCTGAATTTACCACAAAAGCTGAAAAGGATCATAGTTTGCATCTGGAGGTGAAATGTTCTGCTGTAGAGAACAGTGAGATACAATGTTGGATCTAAATGTTGGAGTGTAGCCGTGTTCCTCCCTGCGTATAATTGCCTGCCTCCTCATCTGATGCTCACCTGCTCTCTGAGACTCTGAGGGCTGTTTGCTTGTCACAGGTTGTGTCTGGCCTCCTTTTGTTTGTAGCACCCACTGTTTTTAACCTCCACCCTGCCTTTGAGTTAGTATGTTCCTGTCAGGCAGCAAACCCGGCTTGGCAGGCCCAAAACAGCCAGCCCTTCCATTAAACATTCATGAACTGCAGTGCAGCGGCACCAATGCAGAAAGGTCACTCAGGAATGATCGCTTTAGTCGGCTATAGCGGGCTCGCATCAGCACGCCGCCGTGTAATAAATAAATACGTTCCCCGCAGACCTGCACCTGGTGGCCCGTTCCCGCTGTAATAGAAAAAAGAAATCCCATTGTTGCATGTTCAGGCTCCTATATGTTCTCTAAGTAAAATAAAGTGACACTGTCGAATATGAGCCACTCACCTGAATCCAACACCTGTGTCTTTGAATAATGAGGCCACTGATTGGAGCTCTAAAGGGGCAGTTCACCCCAAAAAACTCTTTTTACTCTCAAAATTGAAAGAAAGATGTGAGATCTGTCCAAATTTACTGCATACCAAATTTAGTTAGACATTTTAAAACGGTAGACCAAGTCAACCATTTCAATTAAAAAGTCCAAAATATGAAACTCAGTGTTTCAGCAGCACAATCATCAGCTCTTCAGTGTTTCCTCTCCTGCCCCGGGCTCCACAGCTGGCACATGGTTTGGTTAAAAAGTTTTCCCTAAATTAAAAGATCACAGTTAAAGGTCTGCGGAGGATGACGAGGGAGCGTATCACTCCACTTGAGAAGCATGTTGACTTTTTCCAATTTAATTCTTTGGGCAGGCGTGTTACAGAGGGATGAAGCTCTTCTGATGATAGCAGACTCCTCCGGTCTCATTGCTGAAATGCTTAATGATGTTCAGAGCAGGATGAACGATGGCTACAGGCTCTTAGAGAACTTCACCCAGGAAGGAAAGCTCTCTCTCTGTGTTTAACTCCATTTCTACTCACTGTCTAATTTCACACAGGAGTATTAGTTGTGAGTTTATGTGTTTGGTGGCATTTTACATGAGCTTTACCTGAATGAAAGCAGTTTGTGAGTCTGCGTGTTCTCTTATAAATATTTTACTTCCTTCAGTTTTGTTTCATTTAATTCTGTTGAGGATGTAGATTACCTTTTCTTTGCTTCTTTCCCAGCATGAATATAAATTTCTGCCCTGATAACTTTATGGGAACCCTTTTCTACTTAAGTGGCCCTGGTGGCAGTTCTGGTTCAGAGTTAGTTTAACTGGAGAAATAGTTCACTTCACACCAATAGTTTGTAGATTTCTCTGAAATACTGATAAAAAAGGTTTTTTCACTTCATTGGTGACTGGAACAATTTCCATGTCAGGTGGTACAACCAATGTAATAATGTGAAATGTTATTTTAACATCAAATTATTTATCTTATTCACAAATAAAAGAAATGAAACACACAAAATGAAAATGTATGAGTCACTACAGACACTTGAGAGATACTTGCCAATAATTTCACACAGAAAAAATAATAGGAACATTTAAATATATTTTCATATATTTGGTTGCGCCACCTGACATTTTTGGGTGCTCAAATTAAAAATACTAAAAAATAATGAACTTAAAAACTTTGAAATGTTGGTCAACCACTGAAATTTGTTAGAAAACGTAATTATTCACTCAGAAATATGTTTTTTATTCATTTTCAAAGAACTTTTTAAAAATACTTTTTTAGACCCTCTTTTTGTCATTGACCCAATAACCACAAAATAGCCATGTTATTATATCACTAAATAAGAATGGGTCTAGAAATAAGTCTCAAATGTCTCTACGAATCGAATGCGTCTCTGAAATGTTTAGGTCTTAAATGTGTCTGTGTCTCAAATACATTTTGAATACATCTAAATCTTGAAGGTGTCTACAACTCGAGGGTGTTTACTAGGGCTTTTTCTGTCAGATATTGCGATTTCAATTCGATTCACAATTTTCTTCAAGTCAAGCTTTAATGAAGTTTTCACAATGTACAAAAACATTTACAAACTTGACAGAAAATTACATCAAACCAGCGAAACATCAAAAGTTATTACTCTAATGCAAGGATGAAACTGATGAAAATTTATTAACAATTTTGCATCAAGAAGTCAATATTTTGATATAATAGTCCAAACTTTAAGATATTTAAATCAAAATTTTGAAAGATTAAAGTCAATATTTAATTTATTGGTCAAAACTTTGAGGAATTAAAGTTGAAATTTTGAGATAAAAGGTCATATATTGAGATAAAAAGATGTTTTTTTTAATAGCAAGTCAAGTTTCTAGCTGAAAGAATTTTGCAGAAATTAACATTTTAAGATGCATATTTGTAAAAAGTGAGTAAAAATGAGTATAAAATCATACAATTATGGGCGTGACTTAAATTTAGCATATTGAGCATATTGGTCTGACATTTTTCTGACACTGATTGAGAATCAGGTCTTTCTGTTGATGCTGATTTTACTTTGCTAAAAAGTCTGTTTGTTCTTCATCCAAATGCATTAGCTCCATCCCTAAAGAAGACTGTTGTTTTCTAGGTTTGTTTGACTACAAGTTAAAACCTCTAAAACAGCGATTCCCAACCTGTGGGTCGTGGCCCCCTGGTGGGCTGCGAAGGTATAGCAAGCGGGCCGCGGAATCATTTCCAAAAAAGTTTTTTATTGGAGTGTAGTTGTATAAAGATACAAGGTACAAATAGAAAAATTAAGATACAAATACAAATAATAACATTTAAAATGTTAAACTTGGTTAGGTTTTAAAGGAAATTAAAACAGTTCAGATTTTACTATATGAAAAAAAGTCCCCTAGGTAGCATGACCTGAAAAATAACAACAACCTGAAATGTAATAAAAAAAATTGTAATAAATACCAAATTTGCAAAAATTGTCACAGCTGTAACCGAAGTGCTGAGCCTAAAAACGAACAAAAAAGATTAAAATAAAGCCCAAAATTTAATAACTGCACCAGAATGTAACAAGTTGTCATATTTTGGGCAAAAAGTTATCACGTTTTGGCTTAACGTGTTATATTATTGACCAGATATCTCATTTTGGGTTTTATTAAATTATTTTTTATTATGTTTTGGGTTATTGTTACGAATGGGGTTCTAAAAAAAAAAATGCATATAACAGCCGAACTTATTGGGTTGAAAGGGCCTCAAACATTTTTGAGCTTTAAAAGTGGGCCCTGATTTGAAAAAGGTTGGGAACCACTGATCTAAAACGATCTTTACTGACTGATCGACATCTGTCCCCCTGCAAAGAAAACTGAAAATAAGAATGAAAAACACAACAGCAAGGCTCAGTTTGCAGGAAGAAGTAATACGATCATAAAGAGATGGGAAAGATAATTGGGTTTGAGAGTGAACTGAGATTATACCTGACATGAAGAGCAAATATATGGAGGAGAGGTGGGCGGCAGGCTCACAGTAATGCAGATGAGAGCTACCTAATTTATAAAAAACACACACATCACATCCCTGAAACCAAACCTCCCCTGGTTTGTTGATGCCATATTTGACTATAAAGGCACAAACAACATCAAATCAAATCAAAGTCTTTTTCTCTCTGTTTGCAAGATAAACACAATCAGCCTCTCATATCTGTCTGACAGCGTTCAGCCTCCCCTGCTTTATGGAGGAGACAGCACAAAGGGAATACTAGTCAAGTGTGTCATGAAGTGTGAGTGTGTGTGTGTGTGTGAGAACATCATCCCAGTGAGGAGAAAGTTTGACTCCACTGAAGTCTTTCTTCCAAAGTTGCATGACGAGATAAAACCTTCGGCTCTGAGCTGAAATCTGAGGCAGAGAGAGAAAAAGCAGATGAGTCAGCGGCAGCAACAAAATGGACGACGTGGATGTGAATTCACCGAAATAGTCGACTTTAGGAGTCCTACATTTTCACTTTGATAACAACATCATTTTTCCTGAGAAACTGTGAAAGCAGGGTTTGATTTTTCTGCAGATCTGAGTTTCCTGAAAAAGGGAGGATGTGCTGCAGATATTTCTCTGCATTTATACCAGACAAGAGCTACAACGTGTGTTAGTTCCCAAAGTGATAGGACAGGACACTTAATATATTATTAAACATTATATTTTATTATATTTGATGATATTAACCCTTTAAATTCAAGTGTATACAGGCCACCTGGACTTTTTGTTTGCTTGTTTTTATTTCATCCTTCAAAGAGTCAGAAATCATACCTGTAAAGTTAATGTTCTACTTTCTCTTGCCTGAATAGTTGAAGAGTTAGGGTAAAGAGAAGTTTGCTTTAGTTATCCCCTGTGATTGGGACTTGCAATGACTCCTTTGGCCGGAGGAATTGTGCAAACTGTGGTGATGACATGACTTGTAACAACAGGGTTCCTACGCATCCTTAAAAAGTCTGAAATTCATGTATTTAAAACTAAGGCCTTCAAAAGTCTTGAATTCATTGAAATGTTATATTCTGGTCTTAAATAAATCACTGAAAGGTCTTATTTGTCAGGGATGGATTTGTTAATGTTTTTTTGTTGTTGTTGTTTTTTCCAGACTTTTCGAGAGAGTGGATACTGTCTGAAAAGCTGCTTGTATTTGCATCCTGGGTCACTGTTTTCACTTTTACATACAGCCATTAATCAGTGAGAATCACTTTATGTTCAATTAACAGACAAAAAGTAAACTTGAATGACTCTCATACATAGACACAGGTTATAATTTGGATGTTATACAGCAGGATCCCTAACCACCAACTATATTTATGTGTTTTATGTGGCATTAAAAAGGTCTTTTTAAGTCTTAAATTTGACTTGCTGAAACCTGCAGGAACCCTGAACAAGTTGTGTATCTGTTTTGAAATATGAATGAAGAAATAATCTTCCTTTTAACACTACTTCTCTAAATTGAAGACAACTTTTTTTCCAATCACGTGGCGCTGTTTTTTGAGATGTGACAACAGGCAAACTTTGTAAGTTTATAGCATAGTTTATAGGGCTGGGATGATACACTTGTCTCCCAATTCAAATCTATCACAAATTTTTAGGTGCTGGTTCAATTTACATTGCGATATTGACATTTTTGGTTTATTTTTTTAACATCAGTGACAAGGTTGAATGATGGTGATGTCTTTTTCTTCCGTAAACTGATGTCATGTCACGTCACCAGGTGGATAGTGAAAGGAATGCATTTCGCCCTCTGCTGGAGAAAAGCGGTAACTGGTTTTCCATTCCAGCTTATAAACAGTAAAATGGAGCATTTACATTTGAAAAATAAATAGATTTTTGACCAAAAAAAATTGATTTTAAAATCCTGAGGTATGAATTTCTGATACTCATGTGAATTGACAGCTTGGTGCTTTGTGACATATCAGTACCATGTAACGTTAGTGACTCCTGGTTATGTCCCACCAGTGCTCATCTACCAACTCCAACCTCACCAGGGGGAGCCTTTAGCTCATGTTATATCCTTTAACCGGTGCTCTATTACTCCCTCGTTCAGCTTTCTTCTGCTCTTCTTCACTTTTTCTGTCAGACAGTTTCCACCATCACTAATAAATAAATCACACACATCAATTTCAGCGGAGAAAAACTCAGATCTCTCTTGTCCCTACTGAACTCTTTCAGCTGGCGTGATGTTGTCATAGAGACTGTAAATCAATTATGTTCAGTCCTACCTGATCGGGGAGCTGAGAAATACTTTCTTCCTCTTGTGGCATCGAATTGATCTATTTTCTGCAGTTTTATGGATGTTTCCTCAGAAAAACTTTTGTTTCTTTGACATTTTCTTATTCTAATCAAGACACCTGTCCTCTTGTGTTTGGAAAATCCCTGTCAAAAGCTGCCAAACGAACATTACTTCAGTGTTTTTGTATGAATAATTTCTGTCATCCTTTGCAGAAAAATCCAAACGGATTGTAGTCAGGAAAATACTGTGCTTGAAATTTTAAATCAAGATGATTCAAATGCTCTTTGAATTTCTGTAACTCCTCAAAAACTCAAATTACTTCTTGATCTAAGTGATCTTGAAAAAGTCTACACTGCAAATACTGAAATCTAAGCAAGTCATTATGTCTTACTTGTAGTAAAATGTCTTATTTCAGGTTTTTTATTATCAAAAATAAGGTCTGAAATGCTTGTAAGAAGTCAAAAAAATCTGCCAATGGGATAAGAAAAAGGTTTCTTGTCTCAAGACATCTTTCTAATTTCAAGAAACTTCACGAGCAAATTTTTCTTATCCCATTGGCAGATTTTTTTGACTTGTTACAAGCAATTTACACCTGATTTTTGTCTTTAAAAAACTTATAATGAGACATTTTTATGACCTGGTCTGGTGAATGTGGCGCCAATCAAGAATAATACGACAATTTTTACTTCAACTAAGACACGATGACTTGCTTAGATTTCCGTTTTTGCTGTGTAATCTCTAGATAAATGCTTGATCACAATCCCCGATTTAAAATGAGATTATGGGTGCATATATATGACTCAATTTGACCTCAGTTTTAATGTAAATGTGAACTTCCTGTCTACTTTGACTTCTTCTGGTTTTTGTCCTTTGTCTCTTTTAAACAGGTTTTAAATTGAATCTAGTTGGTGTGCGCCTCCCTGTTTTCCCGACTTGTAAAGAATAAAAAAGTCACGTCTGTTGAACAACATTGCTCTTTTGTGAATCAGCTGCCAGTTGGGATGTTCTCAGACAAAAAGAAAACAGAAATAAAAAACACTCAGGTCAAAAATCTCTTGTGCAGCTGTGATAGAAGCAGGTAAACTCTCTGTGTGGGGAAACTCTGAACGGCATCCTTTTCTATTATTTCCACTTGCAAAACATTCACGGCCTGAAATCACTTCAGTGAAGCCTCAGATCACCTTGAGGCGTCTCTTTAAATATCCATTGGTTCTTAGCGGAGAGGAGCAGTGGAGGGAGAAATGGATGATAGAGCCCTGTGTGTCTGGGCCGGGCTGTGATGCAGAGAGCGGCTCTCTCTCATTGATAATGCATCAGGAGAAGAAACCCATCAGGACCACATCCATTTAATGCATGAAGCGCACATTTAATGCATGAAAGTGCGCCCGGCCTCTCGCTCCGGACCCGTGACCGGCTAAACCAGGTGTCCTCTCCAGGTTGTCGCGGCGTACAGTAGCTCAGGTCTCAGGGACGGCGGCGGCTCCCCAGACATCACTCCTGCCTGCTTCCAGACAAAAGAATGAAACATTCATGAGATGTCTGTGTGACAGTGGCACATTCAACATTGTTTGGTTGTGGTGGCCTCCCCACCTCCCCACCTCCCTCCCCTGCTGCCCCCCTCCCCTCACATCATCGTATCTGTCGGGCCCACTTGACGGAGCTTTGAGTCGAGGACATGGAGCCGGTGTGGAGTGATTACCGGATGTGCTCCTGCAGAGGAAGGACTGGCATTTCCCGCTCTTTGTTGTGCCTCTGACCTTTGAAAATATCACAGATTAAATCTTTAATTATTTATGAAGGCTGGCGGTGATGGAGGAGGTGAGGGGGGTCCCCACATGTGATTCTTTCTTTAAGAGAAATGATGGGACTTTTTGATTAGTGTCGATTTAACACAAACCATGCATGTGCTCAGACTTCCAGTGTGCCTTTGACATTATCAGATGTTTCTGAACGCTGGATTCTGCGCTCGCGGAGTTAAATCCGTCCGTGTTTTGCATAAGAACTCACATCCTTGACTCGAGTATCTGTAGAGATATGCGGTTTAGAAAAATCTCAGGTAAAAGTTGCACTCAGTCAGAATCTTAACTGGCTCTGAAATGTCCTCACAGAATAAAAGTGTCGCTCACAGACATTCTTCGATGCAAACTTTCTTTTAGTTTTCGTTGCTTGCATTTTTGTNAACAACATAAAAACTGTTGTATCATGAGTTATGAGCATCATTACATCCATTCCCCATCACACACACACACACACACCTGGCCAATGAAGCCGATTCTGAATTTCCAAACAGTTTCTCTTTAATCCCCCAAACTCCACACATCACCCACATCCCGTAAACAGTCCTGACACTTTCATTTTCAAATAATCAAATAACCATGATGCTGGAATAATAGATAAACAAACAACAGAGGAAATAACGGTGCTGAATAGAAAAAAAAATGAGTTCCCACGAGGATAGTTTAACCGGTGTTTGATATGCAAATGCTCTTTTTCATCTGAGCCCCTACTAAATGTCAGGAGGGGACACCGGGGAGGGGCTGAACATCTCAATTAAAGAGCGCTAACATGCATCATTCCAAACAAGCCATGAAATGAAAGGCATCATTTAGATTGATCTAGAGCATCAGTGAGAATAAATCAGAGCAGCGGCCTAATAATGCAACACTCCAGGGTGTGTCTGAAAATCCCAGATAGGAATTCAGAGCAGTATCTGCATAATCACGTCCCGCCTGATGAAGCTGGTGATCACTTTTTGGGGAAAGAGATGCTGTCGTACTAAAAATAAGATCTTTTTAGGGCTGAGTCGCGTTTACAGTTTGGACCAAACTGTGCTTACAAGCAAAGGAAGGATCCGTCTGCACTCCCAATTAATCTCACTCTGTGCTCATGCCAGTCCAGCACTTTCACTGAGTTTGTAAATGTGCTTTTTGGCAACATGAGCCTGAACTTTATTTATTAAGAGGACACTTTAAGTTTGTTCTTGGCAAATTTAGCATTCGACTTTTTAAAGTGTCATGTCCTTAAAAAACTCGGAAGAATGATCTGAAAGTGAAGCTGACATTTCATCAGACCTTTAAGTTTAATCTTTTACAAACATAATAATTTACAGTAACCCAGTTTACCCTGAGGAAGAGTGGGAGATAAAGGCATTAGTTTTTAAGTAACCTCAAACTTTTAAAGTGAAACATTTCCTCACTTACATGTCAGATGCATCAACTATTTGAAGTAACAACAAATTGTTTAATGAAATATTTACTCATGGATTTACTCTCAGTAAATTTATGGCTGTCCTTGGATCAGCTACAGATTATACTTTATGAGCAAGAGAAGCTCCATTACCACAAACATGTGCTTTACTTCAGTCTGTACAATTTACTGTAGCTGACACAAAGTGTTACCAAACACTCTGCTGACAAAGAAGTAAGTTGTTGTTTTGAAGATGAAGGATGGGACAGTCTTACCGACAAAAAGCCCTTTATGCAGAAAATTAGGTATGTCAACTAAATCCAAGTAATTTTCTGATTTATAGGGTTTTCTTACTTTCTGATCTTCTGACAAACAGGCCCCCTTACTAACAAACCTACTGAGTAATGGACCTTCTTGTGTCTGACTAAGGAGTTTTCTTGATTGAACATTTTCTGACTAATTGGCTTTTCTGACTATCTGCTTAATGGGCCTTCCGATTTTCTGACTTACAGTGTTTTCTGAGTTTCTGACTAACAGGCCTTCAGATTTTCTTGCCAACAAGCTTTTAGATTTTCTGGCTAATAGATCTTTGGATTTTCGGACCAACAGGCCTTCTGACTTACTGGCATTCTAGTTTTCTGACAAAAAGACTTACTTACTAATAAACAAACCTACTGTCTGAAGGACCATCTAATTTCTGACTAATGGGTTTTCTGACTCACAGGTTGACTGTTTTCAGACTAATTGGCTTTCCTGACTTTCGGATTTTCTGACTAACTGGCCTTCTGTTTTACTGACAAACAAGCCTCCTGAGCACAGACCTTGTGATTAAATGACCCATTAATTTTCTGACTAAAGGGTCTTTTGACTTCCTGACATACAGGCCTTCAGAACCTCTGACAAACAGGCTGCCTGGCTAACAGACCTACTGACTAAAGGGCTGACTAATTTTCTGACTGACATGCTTTGCACTAAAAAGCCTTCTGATTTCTGACCAACCAGCTTTTCCAACTTTCTGACTAAAGGACCTTCAAATTTACTAACTAATTGGCATTCTGACTAACAGGCCTTCTTAAGGTATGGTGGATGTTATGGGATGTAATGGGACGAAGCTTCTTTCACAGCAAAAACGGAAATCTAAGCAAGTCACTATGTCTTATTTGTAGTAAAAATTGTCTTATTGTTCTTAATTTGAGCCACATTCACCAGACCAGGTCATAAAAATGTCTTATTTCAAGTTTTTTAAAGACAAAAATGAGGTGTAAATTGCTTGTAACAAGTCAAAAAAATCTGCCAATGGGATAAGACGATTTTTGGAAGTTTCTTGAAATTAGAAAGATGTCTTGAAACAAGAATCTTTTATCTTATCCCATTAGCAGATTTTTTTTTCTTGTTACAAGCAATTGATGCCTCATTTTTGTCTTTAAAAAACTTGAAATGAGACATTTTTATGACCTTGTCTAGTAAATGTGGCTCAAATCAAGAATAGTAAGACAAATTTCACTAAAAACAAGACATAATGACTTGCTTAGGTTTCAGTTTTTGCAGTGTTGGTTATGTCTGTTTCTCAGTGAAGGGTTGAATGTTGTGATTGTTCTGGTGACTTTTAATGTGCATCCGTGAAGTAAAAACTGATCCAGTACGGTACTTGCAATGCCACCAAGACCAATAAAACTATTTAAGATGAAAAAATTTCAGCATTTTCAACATTTTTATGCTGTAAATTTCTATATGTCACCCAAATAAATAAGTTATAAATCCAACCAAAGTTACCTGTGGCACAGTGTCAGGCTTAGAGCAGGGGTCCAGGCTGCAGAAACAGCAGGCGGTAGGTTTCAAAAGCCTGAATTTTACACAGACAAGGTTCAATACAGAAGAGTCAGGCACTGAAAGCAAAAGTTTTAGAGGTTTGTGAGGAGAAAAAACAAGAGTGAAGTCAGGAAAAAGTTGGACAAAAACATGCTGGTCTAAGAAAAAACAGTGAATGTAAGAAGTTACAGGTCCAATAACAAACAGACAAGAGAAAAGGGCTAACAAAATAAAACAGGAAATGGAGAAATGAAATGTTGATGGCAGGAATCTGTAGTTTGTTGCTTTTTTTTTGGATGAAGACTCCGTTTCCCATGAGCACCAGCACCTCCAACTGTCATTAAAATGTGACTCCCACTGGGCGAGCATTTGTTTTGGAGAGCAGATCTACTTTTCTTTGATCAAGACAACTTTTCCCAGGGTGCAAAGTGACAAGGTAGTGATGATGAAAACAATCAAACTTTGTAAATTCAGTTTGTTGTGTAGTTAAATCTCCCCTGTTCAGCTTCCTCCTGCTCTTCTGTCTATTTCTGTCTAACAGCTGACGAGCACTGATTGTTGTTTTGTTGGTTTGGCTCGAACTATTCGAGTTGTTGCTCTTTACTGGTCCTAGTATTCCCAGTGGTCCTGCAACATTTAACCTGTGTCTGTGAGTTTCCAGAAGATGTGGACTCAGTGAACACAGAGTCAGGAGGTTGTGACAATATTTGTCCATGTATCAGACCAAGAGCATCACTCTCTCCTCGGTAAGGACGACGAAAAGCACTGAAAAGAAATCATCATGCACAACATGTTTCTGTTTCCTTAAACTTATACCTAAAGATCAAACCCTCGAGAATATTTGCTTTTTAAGTGTTCAGAGTTAACACAATCTCTCTAAATGTTCTTCAGCTCACTCCTCTCATAAAACTCAGTGTCTCAAGGCTTTTCTTGTCAGAGGAAGTTTCATAGATGGCTTCGACTTTGATGTGCTTCTCTCCAAAATTAATGTGTCCTCCTGCCCTAAAGGACACGTCTCTGCTCTCATTACTCTTACGTCTAAAAACTGCTCGCTTGCAACTTGGGAGACGTTCTTAAAAAATGACTTAGGGTTAGCACTGAATCACTCACTTACATGAATCTGAACTTCATTTATTTGCACAGCGTGGGAAATAAGTGGGACGTAGTAATTGCTTAAAAAAAAAATCAGAGGAAAGTGCCACGAAAGAAAAGCTTCCTGAGGGATAAATGAGGCAGCCATAGGGAGACAGAGCCTGCCATATAATTTGAATGAATGTGTTAGATTTCCTACATTAAAGCAGATTTTGCCCTGATTGTGTTAAACATGAAGCCTGCAGTATGTGACAGCATCCGGGGTTATATTAACAACCCCCACAGAGAGTGACCTAATTATCTGGAAATGAGGGGTGAGATTCACGAAGGCCACGCCAGGAGGGTTTCACCGCCGATGTCACCTCTTGTTGTTGGAAAGAGAAAACACCTGAGTGCAGAGATGTGTTTGAGATTTGAAGAAATGGTTGGTAACACTTTACTTCACAGGTCTGCAAATTCCATGGTAGTTAGAAAATAATTGTTTCTTTGAAATTACTCCCAAATTTAAAATTAGCGTAAAACTTCTTTAACCCTCTGATGCATGAATTATGAAAGTCAGTGTCAAGATTTTTCCCTTGAGTGTTTTTTTCAAATATTTGTAACTGAGCATTCAACATAAAACAGTGTGAACTTAATGTAAATATGACTTTTTTTTTTCTGTTTGACTTCTTTTTTTTTTCTTTTTTCTTTGGTAATTTGAGTAATCTTTTTTTAGTATTTTGCAAAACTTTTAAACTCTCTGTCATCCATTTTGACACTGATTTATTTATAGTTTATAAACTTTTTCACCCCTCTTGTTTGTCTATAACATGTTCAAAAATATATATGTTTGGAAAATACAATTGAAAACATTTTTTCAGGTCCTAAGAAGAATAAAAATATCCTGACACAGGCTAAAATGAATTTCCACTACATTAACCATTCAATTTAGGAGTGAGTAACTTTTGAATAGGTGTCAACTGTAGTGACTACTATGCACCACAGGGTTAAGTAAAGTCCGAAATTAGATGTAAGAAAGTCCCAATTGGTGAGTGACTGGTATTCCTCCAAATTTCTAGGTCGGTTGGCAACAGTTAGGACATAATTTATTTTAAATTAAATCACAATTCACATCAAAATGTATAGCGATTTTATCCATGCATTATACATATCTTCTTATGAATAATTCTAATTTTAAGAATGTGTAGTTTGACGCTTGTATTGTGACACATCCTGAGAACAGTGTACCAAGTTTTATTTCTAGAATATGTGTGTGTTTCAATGTTGATAACACATAGTAACCTTTTGTACTGAGTGTACAAATGGATGTGGATAATGTCAGAATCAGAATCAGCTTTAATCGTCAGGTTTGCTTGAACATACAAGGAATTTGTTTTGGTTAACTGTGCTCTCTTGTACAAGGTAATGGTGAGGAATAAAAGGGAAAATAATAATAAAAAATTTGCATATAGAATATTATTGACAACTATTAACACAAAAGAAAAACAAATAGACAAGACTTATATTTACTGGCTAAAAAATATGATAGTAGTGCAGTGGTGAGTAGTGTAAGGATGCAGATGTTAAAAGAGTAGTTTAACAATAGTTGCGTAGTGGTAGTTAAATAAAAACAACAAATAATAAAAGAATGTACATTCTGCTGTTACATTGAATATCTATGTGTTTATTCACAGTACTGTTCCGAGTTCCAGGTTCCAAGAAGCAGAGAAAAGCAGAGTAAAGAGGGTGTAAAATAATATGTCTTAATATTTAGATTTTTTTTTAATTTAGAAAAAGCATTACCAGATATTTCTGGTGCAAATGCTTTTTTTGTTTTTTTTTTGTTTGTTTTTTTCGGGCAGAATCACCACAATAACAATTCATGTCTGTAATGTATGGATAAAGAGCATTTAAAGAAGTTACGTGCTAATTGTCACCCAATTTTCTAAATAATTTGGGAGTAATTACAACAAAATAAAAACAAAAGTTTGTCTACTTATTACCTAATTATGATGAAATATGTGGACCTGTGAAGTAAAGTGTAGCCAAATGTTCATTGGTATATGAAGCACCATTCAGTCACAGAGCAAATTAAAATGTTTAACAGTTTTATTCAACAATTTAATTAAAAAGATGCAGAGTATTAGAAGAAAACAAGAAATCAGAGTATCTGAAGTCTTAAGTTGATGCTGCCTGTTTGTCTTATTCCAGCAGATACAGATTGTCCCTGTGGTTTTTGCTTTAATCATTATGGATTCTGTAAAACAAGCCACAGAAACATCCTTTCCCTTGGATTTAGACTCACAGTTTGCTCCGTCTGTGTCCAGCACAGCTCTAAGCTGCCCCAGAAACCCCTCACAGGGGGTCTGTGGTCCTAAAAACACCCTCAGCCTTTTCAATTCATATTCTGCCAAACCCACCTGTCTGAGGGGAGAAAACACTGGAAACAGGGCGAAAAATAAAAAAATAAAAACGGATTACTGAGTCTGTTGGCTGGAGTTAGTTGGTCTGCTGATATTTATTGAACACTCATATATTTATATTTCTGTACTTCTTTTGATGTGTGGTGGCACCAGTATCAACCCTCCGCAGAGGATTGTGGGTAGTGTGCACCCACTGCAGACATTTACAGGAACAGATGCAGACAGAAGGCTACTTCACTCACCTGGCACACACACTTTTTGACCCTCTGGCCTCTGGCAGGAAGCTGCAGAGCATTCAGAGCGACCACCAGGAGTGTCGGCTGGTGGAAAATATCCAAGGTAGAGCTGTGCTTTGATACTCAGTTTTAAAAACTTTCTGCAATGTCACAAGATTTATTTCCATCCAGTGTTGCTTTAATTTTGCACCAAGATCTTGTTTTGATGATGGGAGAGTCTGACCCCAAAGATTCTCAGTGGGGTTAAGGTCTGGACTCTGTGGGGAAAATGATGTCTCATGCTCCCTGAACCACTCTTTCACAATTTAAACCCCATGAATCCTGACATTTTCATCTTGGAATATGCCCGTGCCCAACCCTAGATCATAGCACTGCCCCCACAAGCTCGTACAGTAGGCACAAGGCATGATGGGTGCATCACTTCACCTGCCTCTCTTCTTCCCCTGATGCGCCCATCACTCTGGAACAGGGTAAATCTGGACTTATGACCTTCTTCCATTCCTCCAGAGTCCAATCTTTATGCCCCTTAACAAACTAAAACCTTGTTTTCCAGTTAGCCTCACTAATTAGTGGTTTTCTTAAAGCTACACAGCTGTTCAATCCCAATCCCTTGAGTTCTCTTTGCATGGTGTGTGTGGAAATGCTCTCACTTTCACTATCAAACACACTCCTGAGTTCAACTATTGTTTTTCTTCCATTTGATTTGGCCAAACGTTTAAGTGATTGCCGTTCACCATCCGTCCAGTTTTTAATAAAGCTTTGGACAGTTCTTAACCCAATTTTAGTAGTTTCTGCATCAATCTTCTTAGGTGTTTTATCTGCTTGATGCCAATGATTTGGCCCGTCTTAAACAGACAAACATCTTTTCCACGACCACAGAATGTGTCTTTCTCCACGGTTGTTTAAGAAATGAGAACTTGTTGAATCATCTGGGGTTAAATAACTTGTTGCCAGTTGAAAGATAATCACCCACGCAGTAACAGTTTTAATGGTTTTAGGGTGAAACGCAAAAGTTTAGATGAAAACAGTGTTGCCTAAAACTCAAGTTTTGAAAGCGGCCTCCATAGGGGAATTTTTCTAAAACCCTGTTTCCACCGTTACAGTATGAACCATTGACTGTATAATGAGTGGACGTAACGACGTTCGGCTCAAACTGAAGCCTCCAGCAGATGCCCCGCCCCCTGCACAGACCGACGTCATATCCAGTATTCGGGGCGGGGGACCACAGACCGACGTCATATCCAGTATTCGGGGCGGGGGACCACAGACCGACGTCATATCCAGTATTCGGGGCGGAGGGGTACATAACCAGATATGAGCCGGGAAAACTTTAAAAAATTACGATACCTCGTAGAAACATTTCTCTCATCTTTACACTAAGGTGGTATGATGATGTCATCTGGCTGCATGGTGTTCGGGTGTTTTTTTTCTGAGTAGTTAGTTTCTCATTAGTTATTGGACGTTAAAAACCGCGATATAAGTTTCATTTTACGATAGTTGACAGCTGCTGTTCGTGAGTAGTTTTTATCGGGGATATAAGAAACTTCGGGAAAGAGCCAAAAGGAGACTAAACCTTCTGAAGAAGAAGAAATAAATATTTTTATTTCTCTTTTTTACTTGGCTCCACCGGAAATTCTCTACTGCGCAGACTCTGGCTGCACAATGGCGGCTAGAGAAACGTGTTTTTTTGGCTTCAAAATCGTAGAACGGTGACAGGCGGAAGCACGCTGTCCATTCTATATACAGTCATTGGTATGAACCCCAAGTCAGAATTTTTAGAGGAAATGCTGACATCATGCTCGACTCTGTGCGTACACATGAAACTGTCACTGTGCCATGCATGAGCCGAACAACGGCAACGATAGGGACCTACAGTTTCTTTCTTGACTGCCTTCTAACAAAATGTGCATCTATCGCACTATTTCGTGTATACAGCTCCTATACTCAAGTGTTTTGAGTCCTTCTGCATTACCGTTTTTTTTCCACTGCATTTTAGGGTGAAGCCTTAGCCTTTAGCCCATGATCCATCACTCTCCTGTCTATCTTCTGTCCCTTCTCTGTCAGATGGTTTCCCCCATTATTGCACAATAAATCACAGAAATAATTTCAAGCAGAGAAAAACACAGATCCCTCTTCTCAGAGCTAAACTCCCTCTGCTGGCGTGATGTTGTCATAGAGACTTTGATGTGCCGTAACTGAATTGGACATGATCAAGAAGCTGAGAATTAGCATTTAAAAATAGCTCATTTTAAAGCGAATCTCATTTTAAATTGGGGATTATGATCAGGCATATATCTAGATATACGACTTCTACAAGATCACTTAGAAAGTCCTCACAATCTTGTCGAAGTAACAAACAAATAGAAACTGTATTTGTCCCTGAGGCCTGCTGTAATAGAGTCTGAAGTTGTTCCTGATAAAAATGCAGGCGTTTGTTTATAGTCTGCAGAAAGCGTAGAAATAGCACCCGTCTGCGAGCAGATCCGCTCCTCTTTTGTCCTCTCCATGTTTCATTAAGGCAATTTCTGAAGGGTGCCTTTTATTTTCCCCTGGATGTTCTGCACATTGTGATCCGGAGCAGCATGGCGTTCTGGTGAAACGCTGATCAGATATTTACTCGGTCAGAACGTTCTGTCACACAGCGTGACGCCGGGGCCACCAGTCCTGCTCAGTGTGTAATCTGGGACAGCCTTTGCTTGTAACACTGCTCCACATTCTCTCCAGCATCTAACGCCATCTAATGCAAGATGTAAAAGATTAAAAGAATCACTTGGAATTTGTTCAAAAAAAAAAAGGTTGCATTAAGACTTAAGATGACCCAGTTTCAGTGAATTCCACCCAGTGGCTTAGCTGCTTCTGGATGGAGGATCTGTGTGTTTTCTGCACATACATGCAACTGCTTTTTGTATTCCTGCTTATATGCATCTTTTTTTGTGCTTGTGTCAGTTGGTACTTGCTTAGATCTCATCAAAAAACAGTGACCTAGATATAATTAACCCCCTCAAACCGGCAGAAAACAGCAAGGAAAAGTAGCACAGCAGCCATCAATCTGAGAGAGCTCTGCCCCCTGTTTACATCGAGCTCCTATTAGAGGGAGATACCGTGTGCTCCCTGTAGCATGTGGAGCTCGCAGCTCACCGCGCAGGAGCACGGAGAGATGCGATGGAGTAAATAAGCTCGTCTCAGGGCAGACCTCAGGCTGACAGGTACTCCACATGAAACACAGGAAAATAAGACCCGCTGTAATTGTTGAAATCAGTTCCCGCGCTCTGAGGCAGAGAAACAATTAATGCCCTGAACAACAGCTTCTGCTTCCTGGCAGAATGACACAGAGATGCTTCAGAGAGGAGCCTCTTGTTAGAAATTAAAGGTGTAATTTTCCGTCGACTAAACAGCTCCTCTCGTCTCCTTTGAGCCAAACGAGCTCACAGACTTTAAAGAGTCTGCTCCAATGTGAGAAATCCTGATTACGCTCTGGCTTTAATCTAATAATCTGATTTAATTTGACTGTTCAAGTGTTCGTACTCATCAAAATGAGAGTACAGTGCAGCATGACTTATCGAGGCTGTTTCTCTGATTATAAGCCAATGAGACTGTTTTATCTGATCACATCAGAGTCATTTTAACTTTTCTAAATCCACACGAGATGATTTGCTCTGAAGACCTCTTAGAAGATCAAGATCCTCTCTGTAGCTTCTGCTCACATCTGATTGCATAAATTATGAGTTGCGTCAACTGTTGCTC